>JARHVA010002270.1:150000-750000 GCA_037957365.1 Torreya grandis | reverse complement strand
AAACACACTCTTCATTTATTCATCTGCATAGAGCTAACATCTCTCACACAATCCTACACACTCCTTTACACAAAGTTTGCTCACACTTCCATGCATAATTTATGCATTTATTCACAGACTTCTATGTAATGATCACCTCAGATCATAACTTGCGCACTCCATAGCTTGTAGCCTTGTGCACCTCACTAGCCTTCACTCACAAATTGGCCTATTCCACCAGGCCCCACTTTAACACAACTATGTGATAGGCTACCCTAACCACATGCCTTGAGTAGTGGCCTCAGATTAGCCTAGACTCCTAGGATTGATTGCTATTGACTATTAGTGGGGATTCTTACGATCATAACCATTAGTGAATAACTAGGTTTTGCACGACCAAATTAGTGGTCACTACCAAATTAGAAACGTTGCCATCAACATGCAAGGAGGGTGAGATGTGTCAACTTTGCCTTCATTATATTCTACAATAGTCATTTGTAACTGCCCTTGTAATCATGCATGTTAATATGTAACATACACATTTGACCATATAACTAGGTTAATGTAATACACATGGATAACACATATAACATGCTCCGTGTACCTATTATGTAATACATGCATTATAACACAATGTACCAATTTTCCCTATTCTTTATCATTGAATAAAAGTTGCATTTGTACAAATAAGACTTCTGTTCCATTGAATGTGTTTTGATTGTTCTGTCTGAATATATCTTTGTGCATTCACTCTGCACAATCACAACTCGATTTCCCCCTACACACTTGGTCCTAAGCCCCATAGTGCAGATCAACTCCTCCACCTCCAACTTTGTTTATGAACTCCTCTAGCTTATCAATGTATATCCCCAAAAAAGTGGGGGGTAGTGGATATCCTTACTTGACATTGATGTCACTCCCGAACCATTTAGACAATCCTTTACCCATTTTGATTTTGGCTTGAACACGATCATAAAACTTGTGAACCGTTGCTCTATACATATCTATAATTCATAATTCCTCCATTTTACTTTAGAGATTGCATTTGGGTAATTTGTCAAATGTTTTCTTAAAATCAACAGAGCAACAAAAAACTTCTTCTCTTTGTTTATTCCATACTTTTCAACTAGGTGTTTGAGAGTGATGCAATGATTGATTGTGGAATGTTTTACCCTAAAACGACTTGTCCTTTAGCATTCTTCCTTACATTTTCTGCCCAACTCTTGATTTTCAATCTATCATGCTCCCAAATAGATTTTCAAAAAATAATTGATCATTATAATACAATAGTTTGATAGGATGTTGACATCTCCACTTTTGAAGAAAAGAATGATGACATTGGTCATCTAATTTGCCAAAAAATCATTATGAATGACCCCATTGAATACACATTTGATGTGTGGTGTGAAAGCTTCCAAACCACATTTTGAATTTTTTTCTCGTAATCCATCTATGTCATGTTCCTTACCCACTACTAGCTTCTTAATCTCTTTCTTAATATCCCTCATGGAAACTAGTTTAGCCATCATATTAATAATGATGGATAGGGGGGGAAATGCCTTTATTTTGATCTCATTCATACATATTCTAGCCATTGAAAATCTATAATACTTTTCTCTACATGTTTTTTATTTTGTTACAATTCACTCCAAAAATCTTTAGGAGTATGTTTCATAAGAGAAATAAATTCTTTCCTCCTTGTTTACATATACTCTTCCTTTTTTAGAGCTCACTATTTTTTCATAAACTTTTTAAATTTCTTTATCCAATCTCAATTTCTTCAACATTCTCTTCGTTGACTTGCAATCTTCTCTATACCACAAGTTTACCGAAAAACTACTTTTACTACCTTTTGAAAATCCATATCTCTTGCATGAACTTAATGCATCATGACTCCCTAAAATTGTTTTTCTAAATATTGTTATAAAGATCTCTTAATTCTCACGAGTCACAAAAATACTCTTAAAACCTCAATAATATTTAATATAATAAACCTCAATTTTAAACACTACAAACTAAAAATTTCCTTATCTACATCTATTTTGTAATAAAATATTTTACCAAATATAAATTTAGGAATAAACAAATTTTATGAAAATTTCTATTATAAAAAATAAAATAAAATTAATTTCAACTATCATCACCTAAATTTACAATATACATCTAAAAAAACTTATGCCATAGAACCCTATTTACTACATATACTGTTAAAATTATTCTCTCTGCAGTACCCACTAGGAAAATCTAGGAGCCCGCCATCCACGAAACCACTTTCTTAGTTAAGTCGAGTTGAAAAGTCTTCTCCAGGTTCTTCTCAGCTTTGATATTTACTTGACAAAAACGCCTCCATGTCTGATCTTCATACGTAGCATGGTAAACTATATTTTCAACATCCACAGATCCTTCAGTGCCGGAATGCCTGATCTAATACATTAGTCTAGACCAGGATTCGGCCCAGGAAGTCCTACGGTTTAGGCAAAATGCGGGGTTTCATGAAAATTTCGGGGCACTCTAGGGTTTCTTCTTATCTGATTATTTTAGTGATCTTGATCGGAGTCTGCGAGGTAGCAGACTCGAAGCATCCGCAGCCGAAGAATGTTCAAGTGTCTCTGCGGGCAAAATGGCCAGGCACTCCGCTACTTTTGGAGGCCGGGTATGTGTCATTTCCTTTATATTTACAATGCGATTAAATAACCCTAAGCTTAGAGTGAAACGTATCGGTAGTTTTTGAGTTTGATTCTGTGATCTGAGACAATGCGTTAAATAGCAATAATTATATTAGAGGCTTCAAGATTTTACAAGAAGATATTTTTTTGCTACTTGGCTAAAATTTTCACAAAGTTTTCGAAAAACGGATTCGCCAAATAGTTATTTAAAAAAAAAAAAAAAAAAGCAAAAGCGTTCACCGAGTTTTCCTATAAAATGCACACAAAACTTTTAGATTTGGCAAAAATGCACGTTTTATAGTAAATTCCATGTTCGTCCTCCAAATTTTCCTACAATATGTTTATTTCTAATTTCATAAACTTTGCAGTGCCCTTAAACTTAAGTGAAGTGAAATTGTAAGGAGCACACATATTAAATTGTCTAGATAGGGATTGAAATAAAAATGTCTTTTCTTCACATAACCATTATCAGTGTAATGTTAGTAATTATTTTAAAATATAAAATTTAATGGCTAAAATAGGAAAACACTGCAAATTTTAATATTACTTATCCCATTTTTTAGATTCTTGAGCATTCACAATGTCGGCAGTTATTTTAAAATATCAAATTTAATGGCTAAAATAGGAAAACACTGCAAATTTTAATATCACTTATCCCATTTTTTAGATTCTTGAGCATCACAATTAGATTTGGCAAAGTGCATGTTTCATGGTAAATTCCATGTTTGTCCTCCAAATTTTCCTACAATATGTTTATTTCTGATTTTTTAAACTAAAAACATTTAGCTACTATTGATACTTGTCAAAAATTCCATTACTAAAATTTTCTCTGTTTTACAATCCATAATAATTATTAAAATTACTGAAGGATAGAAATTGCGTGAGAATGATAAATTGAATTGATATTTGTAGCCACTCTTTGTGTGCTAGCATTAGATGACATCAATAGTAGGAGCTTCAATTTATAATTCTAGCCGTCATTCATCTTGATGATAGGTCGCAAATTGTGGCCCAAAGGTCGATCCAAATCGTTTTTTCTATATAATTGTTTTCCAGAATCTGTCTTTCTAATTAATATGCATTGTGGAAGCTTGAAGTCTCCTACAATGATTTAACTAGCAAGCAGTTATCTTGGCAAGTCAGTTGGAAAGGCTATGTAATATTTGAAATGATTGATGGATTAAGAAGCAATTGTTCTGTACATGTAAATATTGATTCAAGGTAAAGGTTAAGGTGATTTTTAGGGGCAGGTGTGCCATTTTGATGTGTATGCAATCCTTGTTCTGAGCTCAAATTTTGTGCCCCTTGTGTTTCAACCACACGACCAAGCTTCGTAATAAACTGGGCCTTGCTACGGTGTACATATAATTTTTACGGTTAATTAAAATTGCAGTGTGTTATACCTGGTTATTTATTCTAAGGGCATGTCAGCCTTGCAACTTTAAGAGATGACCTAAAATGTGTTTAAAATAAAGTAATGTGCATGAAGGTTTGCTCATATCACAAACCATGTTATAATTGATTTTGGCTTAGATCATATGATTCAAGTTAACATAACTCATATTTGGAAAAAGCTTGCTGATTAAAGAGTAGGGCAATAGTCCCATGGATGCAGGATACTGTAATTTTCTGAGTAGAGATTTTTTTTCGTCTTACGATGCTCTATATGCAGTGAATCCATTTCCAATCACTACCTCCAGGATGGTCTCATCTACCACGTTGGACTCCTTTATCTCCAACAGGACAAACAGCACCAAAAGCTGATTTGAGAAGCTCACTTTGCACCAATTAAATGCTAGCATTGTTGTAAAAAAATACTTCTTCTAGTCTAATCTCCATGTTGTGGCTACCTAATCCATTATCTTCCATTTAGCATGTGCCATTGCAAAACAACCAAACAGGAAGCAATGCTTGTATTCAATGTACATCTTTACCTGTTCTGCAAAGGCCTTGAGCATCTATCTCCATGTTCTTTCTTTCTGATTTGTCTACTATAAAGTACATTCATTGCTGTGTCTTAGTTGTGGGCAATCGCTTTTCCAGATGACTAACTTAGTTCTGCACCTGAACACCATTCTGACACAGGCTTTTATCAAGCTTTTCTTTATGTGTTTCTGCATTCATCACAGACTTCTTGCAGCTTTTGTTTTAGACATGGGTTCTGGTGTCCTAATCACTTTTTGGAAGACATTTTGCCCTTCATGGCTACAGTGCTGCCCATGTCTACAACTTTCCATCTACATAAGGTTGACTGGATTAAAATCATCAATCAAATCATTTTACATCGTCTGCGGATTTACAACAGTAAGTATCTGCGCAGTTGGGATGAAATCCTATCTAAGTCCATACAGAATTTCTCTAGGAGTTTTTCCTCTTGTGTTGATTGCCACAGCATACCTATTGCTGCCAAATGCAAACATGGTTCAATGCAACTCTACAAACATTCAGCATTCGATGCCAAGTTCATAACATGCTACATGCTTGAGCAAACTTCAGCAAAGTTTAAGCTGTGCCATGACTAGTGTAAGGCGTGCCATGACTGGCAGTGTGTTGCACACCAGTTCATGGTGTCAAAGTTTAGTTGGATACAAAAAGGAACATTTCAAATGTCCTCAGAAAGAAAGAAAGAAAGAAATTATGTTAATGCCCACAAACGACCAAAAAGTTCTAGGAAGAAAGAATCCTAGAGATGAACCAAAGAAATAAAGTACAAAGACGAAATAGGACAGCGTGTCACTAACATAAGTGGCAAAGAAGCTAATACAAACAGCAATGAGGGGAGAATAAAAGTCCCAAGAGCATGTGCCAATGAAGCGTGGAGGCAAATCTCATTGAATATCCTTGTCTGTGGCTGAAGTGGAGGGATCATTTGGGCCATTGTCGATCACCATGAGAGATCTGAAAATACTGTCCAGCGAGTATATAGGGTTAGAGGAGCCAGGTTGGGGGATCCTAGGAGGAAGCAAGGCACTTCCTTCAGAATCGCTCCTAACATCCAAGGTCAGTGTAACACCCGTAGTAGAAAAGAAGTTAGTAATATTAGTTTGCCCTTGTGGTTTGGGGGGTAGCTGACAAATAGTAGAACCATGTCGTTGGAGAGGGGCAGAGCGATGTCGATGGATCGGAGCAGAGCCATGATGCCGGGAGATAACAGGATCGGAGATTTGAGTAGTCTGAGTAGTAATGATGCGCTGAGAGAAGCGTTGCCTAACTGAACTACCAGAGTTAATGTGTGATGTACCGGTGTCCAAAGGATGCTTAGTGTTGCCAGTCACCTGAGTAGGCTAAAAAAAAAGGTGATCAGTATGGGAGCTCTAGAGCCTCTAAGCTCCTCCTTTAGTGATTTGCGTCGGAAAGTGACAGCCTCGCGAAAATAAAGAGCCAAGCACCGCTGGTCAGTATAACTGAAGAAAGTAGCTAGAGTGTTGTGTCAGTCTCTGTAGAGGTAATGATACCTTCCCCGGATCTCATAATACATTGGGCATCTGAAAATGAAGTGGTCCTCGGTCTGCACCTCCTAGAGGGAGCAAAGACAACATATCCGGTCCTGATGGAGAATGTGATGGTATGTTTCAACCCGTAGTTGGTGGGAACAAACTCTCATTTGGCCAAGGGGAAACCCGGATCTGTCTAGTGCGGTTCCTATACTATTAATTGTAGACACCTAAAATTGGCCACCACTGGCCTTCGATCGGACTTCAAATTGATTTCTACCAACCATTGCAAATTAAGCCTAGGAATCATTGAACATCCCAAATTTGCTTGCGCATCATTTGTCAAAGCTCAAAATCACATTGAGGCATCCCTAAATTGGGGTATCCTATCATATGCAACAATAACCTCTCATTGATTCATCCCTAATCATTCTGCGGCATTACAACAATCAATTTAGCCTATGGACCTATTAAGTGGGGCACATGAACAAATATCAAATCTTGAAAGAGCTAAATGGCTAATTAGAATTAATTAATAAGCTAAATCAAATTTGATTAAGACCCTTTGGAAAATATCTCATTTTGGAGACCCATTCCTATTCATTGCAAATCATGAGTAATTGACACCTTTTAACTCTACTAAGGTTATATTTGACTCACCTAGACTAGGTTTGAACCCATTCCATGTTTAAACTACACCTTAACTCACCTTGGGTTGGGGTTAGTTCCTAAGCCTATAAATACAAGCCCTTGCCTATTGAGTTCTAAGCTTGGAAATTGTAGAGTTATAATGCAGGTTTTGTAGCATGATTCACATCAATAATGTTATAATGCCAAAATATTGAGCCAAGCAAGCATAAGCCACATTAAGCCAACACTAAGCCATGGTGCCAAGGAAATGAGGAGATACACAAACTTCCATTGTCAAAGACTCTTTGAGCACAAACTGAGCAAGCCACACAACGAATCATTTGGAACATTTAAGGAAGGTAAGAGATTGTGTGTCTTTTGCATTTTAGTTGTGTTTTCAATTGTCTTTTGTTCATTAAGCTCCCCCTATGATCTAGGCTAGAGACGTTAACATGTCAGTGTGTTCATTTCATTGTTTTATGGATTAACACAAAATTAACCTCCTCTCCATGTCAAATTCCTTGATCACATCAACAAGCAGGTTGGAGGTAATGTTTTGAGTTTGATCTTTGTTCTTACCTTGTCTTGTATTTGGTGTTCAATGTCAAGTTACTTCGCCCTACTTTCCTTTCTTCTGAACTTCTGATGAACTTGATCTGGGTTGTTTGGTTCCTGCCAAGCGAGATCAGATTGTTGAGCACAGGCAGAAACACACTGACGGTGGGACCCTGCTGCTATTTTGCATTGCCAGAACAGGACAGTTGTCCGCTCGGATAAAGTGTTTTTCTAATGTTCAAAGTCAACAAGAGTCTCCTCGCTTTGGACAGTGTCCACAATTTGGAGTATTTGCTTTCTTTGGGGATGAAAGGGGTTAAGTGCAAAATTGGCAAAGTCCTTAATGGTCCCACAACTGACAACATTGACTGCACCAATTTATGGGTTACTTTTAGAATTGAGACTCTGCAAACCTTAATTTCAGTTGTAGCACTCAAGTTACCTTCACCATCAGCCTTGGTATATCTTAAAGCATAGCTGGATAAAAGCTCTTTTCTTTATCAAAGACATTAAAATAAACTAAAGCCCATAAACCAAACCAAACAGATCGGTACTTAATTACATTCGAACTGCAGAAATCGTCCTCAAAGGATAAACCGGATGGGCATTAGAGAGTATGCTAAGATCACATGTAACTGCAGAACAATGACATGTGACTGCAGAACAATCTCTCTTGGAAGAAAGTTTGGCCTGAATAACAACACCCATTCAACAATTTGTATTTTGTCATTCAGAACAGTATATGCTTTTTATACTCTCATTCCCATCAGTATTCATCTTGCAAATATCAAGGGAAATCAAAACTACACTGCAGAGGTTAGAGGAAATGCAAGAAGATTTTAAAGGCTGCAAAAATTATAAGTCGAATCAGAGCAAAAAGCGATATCAAGATTAGCGTCGTAACCTAGGCTCATTCAAAGTCAGCAAGTACGTTATTTTAAGAATCAAACAAACATCTGATCAATGTTTTATTATTTAACATTAATAATTATTGCAAGTTAGTGTCATGGGTTTTGGCTACCTTAGTATTTCAATGCTCGGATAATATTATGATTGACATTAGGGTCATATGGTTGGCATTAGACCCTAGGGCCCTCCTCATCCCTTGAAAAAAGGAAAGAATAAAAAATTGGGGCGGTGGGGAGGTTGAGTCGTCCAGTTTTCTTTTAATTTCCACTGAATTGAAGGAGGTGGTAACCCTTTGGAACTATGTGCACAGTGCTTCCTTTGTCGAATCCTTGTGCGTTAGCTAACTGTTTTCCTTTTCCTTTAATGGAGGATTTTTAAATCTTGTTATTGTGCACATCATTCTCTAATCTGGATTGCATCTTCTGAATAGTAAATGCTTGTTTATCAGTTTAGTACTCTCTCCAATTTGGCTTTCCAAGCTCAGAATGCATATCCTTTTATCATTTCTTTCTTAATTATAATTGGTTAAAGAATTGAAAAGATATCTTACCTAAGTCATATATTCAAGGTATCACATTTTGAATAGATCACATGCAGATCTGTTCATATGAATCTTCCTAAGTTTATTTTTATCTGTTTGGAATTTTATTAATTTTTGTAGCTCTTACTCTTTTCTTTATTGCTTATTTTTCATTGTGTAATCCTCTATATGTTATTGACACTGGCTGTGTTGTTCACAGTGAATTACTGGCAAATGAACAAAAGGACCTCTACTGGGAATTTGTAAGACTCTGGCTTGAATCTGATCATCATCTAGCTGCTGCAACTGCAAAAGATTGCTTTCAAGAGATTCTGAAACATGGAAGCTCCTTTCTAAGTGGGTCTTTGGGATCTTTTTTTGAGTTCTCTCTTATTCTTCGATCAACTTCTCCAAAATTGGTCCTTTACCGGCAATTAGCCCAGGAATCAATATCATCATTTTCTGTGTCACATAAAGAGCACGCAAACGGCAAAAATGTTTCTTACTCTGACATGACAAAAGAATTTGATAGATGGACGATAAACACGAACCCAAATGCTCCTAAGGGAAAATGCTGCTGGGTTGATACTGGTTCTACTATTTTGTTTGATGTTTCTGAGTTATCTGCTTGGCTTAGCATTCCTAAGGCGTAAGTCACGTTTCTTTACATTCTAATAATTTGAAAGTAGAAAGGATTTAGAGGCTTGATATAATAAATGATAAAAGAACTGTTTACCTGTCTAGATGAACTGTATTAGTACCTTCTCAGGATAGTATGAGTCTCAGATTCTTTATGTTGTCCAAAAGAAATTGATTGAAAATCATTTATTTTTATGACAGTTTAGAAGATTCGACCAAAGAGCCTGAAATTTTTGATTTTGATCACATTTATCCGGGATCGAGCAAGAGGGGTCCTATAGCTATTTTGTATGGAGCTCTTGGAACTAGTTGCTTCTTAGATTTTCACTGGATCTTAGCCGAGGCATCAAGAAAGGTTGGTTTTCTAATTCAGAAATCATTTAGTATGTGTCTTTTACCGACTTTCAAGTTATAACCTCAAGGAGTAGTTTTCAGGGTCTGAGATGGGTTTGATGTCGGCAAAATTTGGTTTAGATCTTTGTAATTTTGTAGGTATACTCCTTGATTCTATGATGTTTTTAGAGGACCAGTAGAAGATGCCAAAAAAATGGATTGCTAACCAATATGTTTCAGCTATCAGAATTTATGATTTTAAGCCCAAATTGCCGGTGAAAGTGAATATTTATGCTGATAGGCATTCTAGAATGGCAGCAGTAGGGTGGAGTGTAATTTAGTGAGTTGTTCATTTTATGTTTGACCTTAAAGTTGACGTCTATTTGAATCACATCGAAATTTCAACCTAAACTTTGATGTCCATTTGACTGTCACTTGGAAGTTTTGGTTTTTGCTTGAAGAAGTTAATTGAATAATATCTTGGCCGTATGGTGGAGTTCGGAGCCCATTTTTTTTTTCTTGGAAATAATTTTTCTTGCTCACCACGATGGTGTAACTAGATGGATGCTATTCGTCACCAATCAGTTGAAAATTGAAGGAGAAGGTAATGAAGTTATTAATCAATATGGCGGAGTTTAGAGCTCATTTTTTTGTCTTGGAAATAATTTTTCAAGCTCAACACATTGGTGTAACTAGATGGATGCCATTTGTCACCAATTAGTGGAAAATTGAAGGAATACTTAATTGATGTAGGAATACTTGAAACAATCTCATCCTCACCAATAATCTTGATAGTACATTAAGAATTAATGCACTCTTGTGCATCAACAAAAATAACCACCTCAATAAAGGTGACATCTCTCTAAATGATAACATCCAAATAGCAAGATCTCATAATCTGTAGACCTTGGACTTCTCTTAAAAGCCCTCCATAATGCATTTATGACTCTTAGGATCAAGTTTCTTCCACTTTTCATCTGGATTATGCAACTGTGCAACAATACCATACACTTAGTAGTGAACAATAATAGGTTTCCTTCCACACCATTGGTGTAACATTCCACACAACCTTTGTAAGAACCTTGTTAACAACATAATTAGCGCACAAACAATGCCAGCCCAAAACTTGTCTTTCATACCTTTGGCTTGGAGCATTCACCTCGCCATCTCAACCAAAGTTTTGTTTTTCCTTTCTGCTACACCATTTTGCTAAGGAGTATAGACAACAATACATTGCCAAACAATGCCGTGTTTGGTACAAAACACTTCTAAAGCACAGTTTGCATACTCTCCTTCATATCTGATTAAACACTTAAGAGGATGTTTAGATTGTTTCTCGACGACGGCTTTCCACTCAATGAATTTATTTAAAGCAAATGACTTGACTTTCACAGAACTAACCCATGCGTAACTTGATAAATCATCAATGAAAGTCAAATAGTACCTCGATCTTGCATGAGATGGATGATTCATGGTACACAAATCAGAATGAAAAAGCTCTAGATGCTCTTTAGGACACCGTGACTTGCCCTTCTCAAAGCCTTCTCGGTGATGTTTTCTAAGCATACACCCTTCTCACACACTTTAGATGGAGAAATAGGAGGCAACCACGAACTATATCCTTACGATGCATCAACTGCATGCTTCTGAAATTTAGGTGTCCCAATCTCTCATGTAACAATCGAATATCATCATCAGTGATAGCCACATATTAATACATACCCTAATTTTGAGGAACATCTACTAAATTTTGCTAAACTTGTAAGTACGTAGCTTTTTATTGAGTAAATAGTTGCAACTACTTGAAAATTATTGTTGATAGCCTTCACTACAAATTTGTCAGGAGAAAACTCAACTTTTTTTACTTTGGTGAGTTAGTTGGTGATGCAAGAGCATTCAAGACATACAAGCAATCTTACATCACAAAAAACTAGGCAGGAGTTTTGGGTAGCTTTCAATAAAGAGTCTCGAGGCAAATTTTTGAGTCTAATAGAGTCTCTGAGATTAAGTGTTGTGTTCACAGAGTTTCAGAGATCACATTTCGAGTCACATCTCTATTTGTAGCTTTAAGTTTCTTTTTAATGAGGGACCACAAAGTTCTAAATCTAATGGCGGCCACACAAAGTTCCTAAGATTAGTGGAGGCCACACACACACGCGCATATATTTACTAAGCTTCATGACGAACACATTATCCACTAAGTGTTCGCATTAAATATTTAAGCCAATGGAGACCATCAGACACAACAAGTTTATTAAATGAATAATAAAGTATCACGGATCCGCAAAGCCTCATAGAGTCCTTAGTGACCCCACTGAACTCACGGAGTCCGTGAAGTCCATGGAAGCAACATATGTCAAAGTCGCAATATTGACATGGAGATCCCAAAGCTAACGGAGTCAATGACCTTAGAAAGACTCCATGGAATCCATTGGCCTCAAAGAGACCCCACAAAGTGCGTAGATCAATGCCTCGAGAACATCCCACGAAATGAAGATCACTGCACTGAAGTTCGTGCATGAAATAGAGTTCACGAAGCCCATGGAACATAATCATAGAACCCACAAAATGGAATCATGGAGCCATGGATTTCTCGAAGTTCGTGCATTGGATTGCAAAGCCACAAAATTTTCAAAGTTCACACAAGGATTTTACGAAGATCACGAGTTCATGGAGAAGGACAAACATTGAGTCGTAGTTGTTCACAGAGGCCACATCTTGTTAGCAAGTCAATAGACTTAGTAGTGGCCATAGTTTCAAAAGGCGGATGCGTGAGGACTATTGTGTGTATTTAATAAATCCATGGGTCCACTTTTTGCAAGGAATACACAAAGACCTCTGTGCATAGGGGAACATGCTATGAGAACTTCTAGTGACCACATCTTTCACCAAAGATCACCAAATGGGGTGTTTTGGTCTTGTCAAAAAGCTCTTGATGAGAGCTTTCGATTTGCATTAGCCACTTGTCTTTCAATCCCCTGTGAGGATAATTGTTTGCGGAGAAAGATCCAAGAACTATTTTGGTTTGGGACGGTTCAACTGTCTCAAGGGTCGCGTGTTCACAAGTTAGTTACAAGGAAGTTGAAGAGTTTGTGGCCAAGGGGGGAACCATATAAGTCGAGGGTAGAACATGAGAACAGGTTCCCAAATGGAGGATGGCCGATTGAGTAAGAGGAGGACCATAACATAGAGAAAAAGACAACCACAAGGGTATGAAGAGGGGCCAAAGAGCAGAAGTAAGAGGAGGCCAAGATTAGAGAGGTCTCATAGGAGAAGGTTGCAGACTCTGCAACTAACAGTGCGATTGTATAAGTAGAGGGTAGAACATGAAAACAAGTTCCCATATGGAGGATGGCCGGTTGAGTAAGAGGAGGACCATAACACAGAAATAGACACAACCATAGGGAAGAATAAGAAGAGTGGTCAAAGAGCAGAAGTAAGAGGAAGCCAAGATCAAAGGGGTCTCAAAAGAAAAATTTTCAGAGTTTGCAAATGAGAGTGTGATTGTAAAGCCCAGTTAGGAAGATGGAGTAGAGAGCCACTATGTAGATGTCGTCAAGGCACAATTTCATTTACTATTAAAGAATGGTGTTTGTTTTCCGCTACATGACTCTCGCTGCATGACCAAGGGCATTCCTTCACTGGGACCCCTTGTTGTGACTGTACCAATTGGTAAATAGATTGTAGATTCGCACCCAAATCAGGTACATGGTAAACATTTCTAATCGTGCCATATACTAGACCGATATCACAACTAGCAACAATAGATATCAGAAATAGCTGAATCATCTACTACGTGAACCTTCTTATCGTCATCTTTGCCAAGCTTTTGGATTAAACTATTATCCTTTGGCATATGATGAGTACCCAGAGTCCACAATGAATTCACACTTGGAAGTAGAGGCATGGAAAACGTTAGAAGTGTGTTCAACAAGAACATTACTCTTACCATTACCAATTGACTGGCCTTGATGTTACTTGAGATCCTTGACCTCCTTTTTGAGATTCCACATCTTCTTATAGCATGCACTCTCAACATTTCCTGGCTTACCACAACAATACATTCCTTGTGCTGCTTCTCCTCAACTTTATAACCAGGCTTGCAATCACCCTTTTGAGAACTCTTTTTGTTCCTATCTCCATTGCCTCCTTGGTGTTCCCTTGGATGCAAATAATTGTCTTGTTGTACCATGGACTTTTGCTTCGCCCCCTATCACATGAGATTGCTGCTCTGAACAATGTTGACCCAACATTATGAGCTTCTCTTGTTCACCAATAAATAAGGAGCACACACCTGCGAAAGACAGTCTTGCCTTCTTGCTTCATCACAAACCCTTGGGAGAAAAATGTGGAGAGAAGCACCTCATATGAAGGCATCAAGTGCTTAAGGATGATCTCAATGATCGCATATCCTCCTTATACTCTTTATTGCATTGGTCTAATTGAAACAAACATTCTTTAACATGAACAAGTTAATCCTCAATTGTGTCAAATGCCAATGGATCAAGTGCCACAAGCTCACGGTTAAAATTGTAAACTATCGACTCAACAACCTACTTGAACAAATTGCTTAGATTATCCATCATTTCCTTTGAAGTCTTGGACTTCTTTAGGGGAAATTAAAGTCTAGGTGAAATATGATTCTGAAAAATCCCAATGACTTGATCTTCTTGATTATAAAATGCATCTTGCTTCTTGGCAGAAGGGACTTTTTATCCCCACACAAGTTGGCCACAAACCCTTGGTCCTCAATGCAATCTCAATGGATGATTCCCATGCATGAAAATTGTGCCCAGACAAAGCCTTAGCATCTTCGAAGATGCTAAAATCATCATAGAATCCTGAAAAAGATATAAAGAGCAGTCTCACCATGAAGAGCACGGAAAATGCTTTCCAACTATTCAAAAGTGGGTTTAATTAGATTTTGTAGGACAAAGTTATGGCCATTTGAAGTTCAAGTATTAATCCTGTTAGAGTAGGTGGTTTCTCTTAGCTCATGTTCACCTAGTTGCTTTATTTTTCCTTTATTTAGTTATTCCCACCCACTTATGTATGGATATTTCATTTATCCGATTTTAGATATTGTAACAATCCTTGTCCAATCTGCTCTTAATTGTCTCAATTTGCTGCCTTGTAATTTTTTCAAACACTTTGTAAGCAAAGTGCTTCTTGCTGGTTTTTTGTCACAGTTTTGATGATTTGTTTAAATGACAATGGATTAAAGCTTCAAGTGTTTTAAGAATGACAATGCTAAGTTCTAGATGCAGGTTTTGTTCTCTTCTATGCAATTAGATGAATTCACAAAGCAAACTAATCACTTACAACCAATGGACATTTAGTCGAACAGTTGGCATGCAACCTACTATCTCAATTCAAATGCTCAAAAGATAACTATAAATGACCAACAACTTATGATTTTTAATTGTATTGATGATTTGATACAATGCTCCACTAAACTAGCCAAGACTCTTGGCATAAACAAGAATTACAATTATATGGTATGCTGGTATGAAGGACGTACACCTACAATTGCAAATATAAACTATACTAAAGGATGGATTGTATGCAATGAACCCTGGTGGGATTGAGGCGCCCTTGAGAATAGATGAAGGAACAAGCAATCTCCCAGCGAAAGGATGATCTCCCAAGCCAAATCGAATTTTTCAAGTCAGCCGCCCTTGTTTTGGTCTGATCTCAAATTAAAAATAATATGCACTGAATATGCGCTGCCTCAAGCATCTAATATCATCTCCATGCTCCAAGGAAGTGGATGCACCAAGCCAAGTAGAGAATTGATGCAAAATGGAACCCCCACAAGCAAAAACATCCCTCCTAATGGCATCCTTCCTTGACTGTAAATATTTGATTTTTATATCAGCTTTCTCTACAATGCAATCTGCTCTCTTAACCAAGGAAAAATCGATGCCAAGCTACATAGAAACCAACACCAAAAGATAGCTATGCAACCTCCACAAATTCACCAAATCGATTTCTCCAAAATTGGCCAATGGCCACAAATTTTGCTCTAATTGAGATGACTGAAATATCACCTCCAAAATGCAACCCTTCAAGATATATTTCACTCCCTCAGTTATGCTATCAATGGGAGTTATCGTTCCCAAAGACAAATTGATTCACTGCAGGAAACTCTAGGCTCCCCCCGCATACCACAACAAAGACAACATCAAATCAGGATAATTCATAATAGCAGTCCACACCTCCCTTTATACTCTTTTTCATTTGGGAAGCTTCTAGAAACATCATAATATTTTATTATTATTTTTCCCTTTTAATATATTATATTTGCACTTTAATATAAAATAATTAATTATATCATAAAACACAAATATAACATCATCTTGTAACACGAGGTTTCTAAGAATGCAACATTCTAATAAATCATTAAAAAACCTCTAGAATATGTTGAAACTTCCCCAAAGAAACCAACTGCCATTTGGGTAACTGTGGAGAGGACCCTCAAACCATGCCGTATTAGCCTACGAGGGCCACTGATAGGCTAATCATGTTGAAAGTACAGTGTCTAACTAGAAGGGGACATTACAAATATTATGAGATATTACATATTTATCTCTTATATATTATGGGGATATTTCCTAGTTCTTTTTATCCTTTAGGGATAGTTATCTCCTAGTCCTAGGTTTGATCTTTTAACTTGACCTCTTAGTCTCAGGTTTGACCTCTTAGCTTGATCTATTAGTCATGATCGATCTCTTAGCTTGATCTCTTTGTCATGATTGATATTCCTTGCCTATATATGCAAAGCACATTTATTGTATTTGATAAGCTCTGGAGATATAATATATGATATTGTTGCTCTTTGTTTTGCATATCTATCTGTAAGCCTTTGTTGTTAAATTGCTTTTAGATTATTGTTTTTATGAATGTGATGTTCTGCTAACACTAGAGATCTTTGTGGCTTGGAACAATCTGATTTTCGTTTGTTTCAAATCCCAACCAAAATGCCAAATTTGAATTAAAAAAATCACAACAATACAAATTTGAATTTTTGGGAAGTCACTTGAATGTTATTTTTGTCACTCTTAGATTCATCGATTGAGTAAATTCCGCCTCGTTGATTGTGCATCATTGTGCACCAACTGTATTGCTTTGTTCATGTGTCATCGCCCCTTGTCACTAATTGTATTATTGGAAAATCTGACTTGGCAAAATGGTATAAATAGTCAAATTGGCCTCGAATGACACTCATACACATGTTGGTCAGTAAACTTGAAAGTTTGATAATTTTTGGAAATTTTGAAAATTTCTACATGGCTTGTATGGCATGTACAAAACCAACTGTATCATGCCATGTGGCACACAAAGTGCCAAGCCACATTGCCATAAAGTCTATTTGTCAAACTGCTAGTGGTTTCCAACTAATTGCCACTGAATAGCCCACATCTAAGTCGCAAATCAAAAATTTTTTTAGGGGGATTTTAAACCCCAGCCTTCCAACACCAATGACCTACCATGGATGGGCTTGCCAAGCGGGATACGTCCATGCACCCAAATGATAATGGACGTGATTAGGTTTTATCAACCCTATTGTGTAAATCCACTGCCACATGCCTCTAACTCTTGTCCTTTGTCGCATGTCGTGCCCTCAATGTGACCAACCACTTTTATAGTAGCCGCCTTGCACTCGTTTCTGAGGCTCACAATTGCAGGCACTTGGTTTATCACACACTAGGCAGGATTACTAGCTCTCACCAAGATTGGCTACTAAGCAGTAAATGGAATCAATCCCAACCCCTCTTATTTCCAATATGGTTTATGGAATAGGGGCCTATGAGAGTGAGGCTCGTAGGGATTTGAAGCCAATGGCAAAAGACATGTGAAACTTGAGTCAAGCCTTCAATATAAATCCTCCTTAGTGCTCTCTTGTTATGCAAAGGGCTTCTCCCTAACAGGCCCACTGTCTCATTGTTTCTCTTCAAAGTTTGGTCAGGAATGGAGGATCTCTTCAAGCAATCCTTGGCCATAAATTGTCAAATCTCAGGAGTGAGAGGGATCATGGAGGATTATGGGAAAGGCATTTGACTCCCTCAATTGGAGTATCTTCCTTGCCTCCTTGCCCCCTTCAACAGTTCCTTCGCCTTGTCCTTTTGTGGATCTAGAGGCACGTCTCTCAACACACTCAGCTGCCCTCCAATGACGTTGGTGGCTTTCAATATTGAGCACGAAGGAACAGATCAAGTGGTGTTAGCTACGGGTGAGGATCAGGGTCAGCCAAAGAAGACCAACCAAATGGAAGAGAAAGACACTACTCTCAAACATTCAAGACTCTTTCTGTTCCTAGTAATAGGGATTGAATGAGGTTGGCTTTCTCTACCATTGCTTGCAGTTTGCTGTACTTAAATACTATTATACATTGTTATTGATAAGTACTTTTTAGGTTTTTGTTATTAGTCTTTGTTCAGATGTTTAACCTAGTGGAGTAATTCAATACTGCTTATTTTTACTTTGTTGTTTGGTAATCCTAGGTTGGGTGTCTTTTTTTTTAGTCTCAACATGCTAAGAGAAAGACACTACTCTCAAACATTCAAGACTCTTTCTGTCCCTAGTAATAGGGATTGAATGACGTTGGCTTTCTCTATCATGTCTTGCAGTTTGCTGTACTTAAATACTATTATACATTGTTATTGATAAGTACTTTCTAGGTTTCTGTCATTAGTCTTTGTTCAGATGTTTACCCTAGTGGAGTAATTCAATGCTGCTTATTTTTACTTTGTTGTTTGGCAATCCTAGGTTGGGTGTCTCTTTTTTTTTAGTCTCAACATGCTAATGTTTTTCACCATTTGACTTGCCTCTGGGATTGCCGATCTCTCAGATGGGTGAGTATTGTGCTTTCTTTTCCATCTTATCTATAAAATAAAATTATGGTTATCCAAAAAACTAGACCACCAGGGGCCCACATATCTACTTAACAAGCCTATCCAAGACATGTTAGCTCACAGGCCCAAGCTTCAATGTAGAAATGGTAGAGTGCCACATTTTATTAATTCTAGGAAGTTCACATCATTGTAAACACATAACTTGCAATCTCTCATTGTAATCTTTTATATAACTAGACTTATTGTGTATACCCAACTACTGGGACCCAACCACCTTCCAACTATTTAACCACTCAATTAACTTAATCACTCGACTAACTTTAATAATAGATTCTAACCTAAGTAAATGGGTTGTCTCCGATGAGAAGCATTCCTCTTGTATTATTTTATCAAAACGTAAGTATATATTTTAGATCAAACCTAACAAATCCCCCTTGATCTAAAGGGGATAAAAGATGACTTGGAGTGATAATGCTTAGGAGCTATCCATCAAAAACTATCGCAACTTGCCAAATCCTCACATGTACCTTTGATATTGATCAACTTGTTTTAACATGCCTACTACAACCCAACACGACCTTATGTGCCCCATGCCTACTGCAAACCTTGCAGCGTCCTGACATTACTTGTCACAAAAATGATGAATGTTCATCACTCACCATCCTTTTGTTCCTTGTACCTGTACTGCAGTATGAACATCATCATGGTAATGCCCAACCACATTGATCCTTGTCTTGATGGTAATTTCTTACTTGAAGTATGGCACATCTTAAATGATGGCCAAAATCTCTAACTACTTTGTAAACATTCTTGTGGTTGCAACACCACCACCTTGCAAACTCTCTTGTGCTTACAACCCCTGTAAGTATGTAAAATCATCAATCAAAACCAAACCACCCTTCCCCCCTATCAGTTGAGAGGTGAGAAGTCTATGCAACATAAATACCACCAGATTGGTCTGCTCCTCATCTATGATATAAATAAATCAAAACCAAAATTTGGCATAATAGAAATAACATTGAATTGCTATCATCTATAAAAAACCCCACTATATTAAACCCTATCTTAGAGCTAGTGGTGGACTCAAGATGGGTGGATCTTCTAGCTCTCTTAGCTAGATTGATCATGATGGCCTTGTAGACCACAAAATGCTACATTTGGGTCTCTGACGGTACTGACCGTATGAAAGTATACTGTGACTGCCATGGTGTTGTCCATTGTCAAGTTCAAAGGAAAACTAGGGTGGTAGGTACTACTGAGATTGCACCCTTTATACAATAAAATGCAATATATCTTAATTCAAAATGATTTTCATTACATTTTTCTAAAAACTCAAAAATGGAGACTCCAAAATTTTTTTTAACTCTTTTGATGGATTTGGAATGTGCCAAAACCTTCAAAACAAGTGTTTACACTTCTGTTTTCATGTAAGACAACAACTGACTTAGAACTTCAAAAACATAGGCTATATGCACTAAAACTGACAATGTTTTTTGAAAACTAGCTTTGCACTTGATGAGTTTCGACCTTCCGATCTTCCACATAATATCTCAATGAAACACCTTATGACCAACTCCTCTAAGCAATAATATGAGACTTAAATCTCAAAAATATCTATTTATCGCTTATGTACGAGCAAATACCTCAATATAAGAAAGTGGTTTTATCAAGAATTTAAATTGTGACCTCTAAGAATTTATATTCTTTACAAAACTTATCTCTTTAACTTTATGATGCATCATGTTGGAATGTGGGGTTTCAACCTACGACCTTGTGATTTGTAAAGCCTTAACCAAATCTCATTACCAGCTTCTCTATGTAGGTATATGCAACAAAATCATGTCTAGATTGTTTTGTATGGATCTGTAGAGTGATAGGTCTATAAATTCAAATTTAAACGTGCCTCATGCCTTTCAAACGGCATTCTTGGGTCTCATGTGCCTATTTGGTCTTCAACACAATTCCGTATGCCTAATGGCACCTCCACTCAGGAAATTTAACTTTTATTGGAGCCACTTCAGCGCCTTTTGTCTTGTTCCAATTTTTGCAGTCTTTCAGCAGTATGAAACGCCTTTCCAGCACTATTTTCAGCATTATTCAATGCTTCCATTCATTTTCACTCTTTTTAGCCTGGGCAAAGTCCACAAACATGTCAAAAATCAAAATTTAAATGAATCAATATGCCATCATGTCTGTACATATTGCTCCATCACGTCTGAAATTGCAAATTGGTCATTTTCATCATTAAAAAAAACTATCTAATACAAATTAAACATGCCCAGCACAACCGTATGGATTTGCATAGAAAAAACATAGTAATTGCCACAAAGTTTATATAATGCTCATGCTCCTGCATTGTACAGCTTCTTCTTTCCGCTAACATTTCAGCAAATGAAGTGCCCTCTCCTTAGCATGCCTATAACCTTATCACACAAAAGGTGCTACTCCGACTCTTTCACAATGCTCTTAGCATCTTCATTACACATCTATATTTTTTTTCAACCTCCTTCCATTTCACAAGCTTGGCAACTCACATGCTCTGATATCACATGTTAGCTCACACGCTCAAGCTTCATTTGAAAAAATAGCAGAGTGGCATGTTCATTCAAGAAAAGTTACATCATTGTAAAATGCATTACTTGCTATCTTTCGTTGCAAGCTTATATAACTAGGCCTCTCTTGTATACGGGAGCCAACTACCTTCTAAATTTTTAACCACCCAACAAACTTACTGACCCGACGAACGGAAATAATAAATTCTAACCTAAGCAAAGGGGGTGTCTGTATTGAGACGCATGCCCCTTGTATTATTAGCAAAACCTAAGTATATTTTTTTGATCAAACCTAATAGACATTAGGCTTAGGGACTTTAAAAATTCCTTTCTTATTTTATAATATTTAATAGACATTCAGCTCTACTCTAGCATTTGCCAAGAAGTTTGTAGACCTGTTACCACTCTTAGAATGAAGCCCTTTGACATGGGGGAAATCAACTGGTAATTTTACGATGTTCATAATAGTACCGTGAAGGCACCGATAGGAACATGTTTTCCTATGGCTGCTCCATCAAATTTAAGCTATGTTAGCAGGTATTGCCCTGGAAACCCCCGTAATGGTATGATTCTAGTCCTGGTCCTGATCCTGGTCCAGGTACCTCTTGGGTGTGTCGTGCATTCTCCTGATATCTTGGGCCTTGCCTGGGTACCCAATGCCGAACCTAGGACATACTTGTCTGTCTGAAAGACAGTCAGAACAAATAAAAACACAATAAAAAACATCAAAAAAGCACCTAACTAAACCTAACTCGACCACCGACTAAACTGACTATGATCATTGACTGTTTTAATATTTTGAATGGATAATATAAACCTATATGATGCATCATATGTCAAGACTCATTTGATAATTCGATTTATCAGTTATCAGTGGTGTTCTTTAATTTGTTTATTTATTTGCATATCACATTGATATTATGATTAATTTTGTTTAATTTGTCTATATATATATATATATATTATTATTACTTTTGTATGGACATACCCAAGCTGTACCAAACCTGGTGTTACATAATTATTTTGTGAATCCCCATACCCCTGGCCCGTACCCATACTGAACCCATACCCTTGTAACTTGGAAGTTAATTTTAATGCACCCTCAAATTGGAGTTACCCATCAAGTTAAGTTTAACGTGCCCTCAAATTAGAGGTACCCACTTAATTGTTACCTGTCTTGGAAGCTTAGCGACAACCCTTTACCAGGGAATAAAATATGTGTTTATCATTTTCATTCATTTTGTTGGTTCCTTGGTTATCATTGCCTTATTGTTTTGCTAGGTACTAATAAGTCTGCCTTTTTGAAATAGCTATGGATCTTTTTGTCCTGGCAGCATTTCTAAATATCAAGTAAAATCTTTAGCTTTTTTAGTCTGTTCATAAATTCCTATCGAATTGCTTGTTTTGACCTCCATTGTTTGCTTTGTTCTTACTTCAGGGCGAAGTGCAATATATTGTTCGACCTGTGATACCTTCTGGATGTGAATCAAAAGCTGAGTACTGCTCTGCTGTAGGAACAGGGAATATACTGAATCTGGGTGGCTATGGTGTGGAACTTGCCCTGAAGAACATGGAGTACAAAGCCATTGATGATAGTGAAGTGAAGAAAGGTTTAGACTATGATTACAAGTCCATAACCTACATATTCATGATATCTGTAAAATAGTATTAGACAAAATTACAAATGTAATAGTATCTCAGTTTTGTGGATTATGGTTCAGTCTTCTGATTATATGATCCTGGTAAAAATCATTGCTAATACAAGTCTGTTGTCACATAGGAGTATTCTTGGAAGATCCTAGAACGGAAGATATCAGCCAAGAAGTTAGAGGATTTATATTTTCCAAGCTTTTGGTGTGTATTCAGTAGGTTTCTATTATATGGTCGTGGTACAGCTTTATTGCATGTGAGCTTTAATCTGACACAATTGATCTCATTTGGCATTTCTGCAGGAACGCAAACCAGAGTTAGCAGCAGATGTGATGGCCTTTCGTGATTATCTACTATCATCTACTGTGTCAGATACCCTTGATGTATGGGAGCTGAAAGGTAAGAATCTTATATGAATCACAATATTCTTTTATTCAGAATAAGTTATCAATTATCAAGTACATCAGAATGATTTCATGGTTGAGTCATCACTGTTGTTTTGTGCCATTTTTATTTCTTCTCTCTTGTTTTGGGTGTTGCTTTTGGCATTGCTTTCTAATATCTTTGCTGACCGTAAATGGACTTATAATGATTATTTCCTGGCATTATTATATCATTTCATTTTGGATGCGGATGTTCACTTTTGCAGATCTAGGACATCAAACAGCACAGAGGATTGTTCAGGCTTCAGATCCATTACATACTATGCAAGAAATTAATCAAAACTTTCCGAATGTGGTATCTTCTCTGTCACGCATGAAGGTGTGCTTTTGTTTGAGAACTGTGCACTATTTAATGGTTATGGAGTGCTTTTAGGAGAATTAGATCTTTTTTCAGATGTTTTTGGAATTAATTTTATATTTTGCAACAAAAATTTAAGGTCATATATAATCTAGAAATATAAAGTAGAGGATCTTATTTTTTTAATTTTTTTTGCAATTTGCAGCTTAATCAATCTATCAAAGATGAAATCACTGCAAATCAGCGGATGGTGCCTCCAGGAAAATGTTTGATGGCAATAAATGGAGCACTAATAAGCACTGAGAGCATCGATCTTTTCTCGTAATGTTCATGGCTGACTTTGTTATTTTGTGAATGTGTTCAAAAATTTCAACAAAAATGACATTAACTTTACTTTCTCCATATATACTCAAGGAAGAATCACGGAACAATGGTCTTACTGTCACATACAGCACACATTCATATCGAAAGATGGTTTAATGATGTAGAGGTTAATTTGATATATATATAGCCATAAACCTCATATGGAGAATTTCTTTGATGTTTGGCTACGTATTCATTTTTGACATATACTGAAGGAAACTATAACAATGGAGCAATGAGCATACTGTCATATACAGCATCCATGTATAAAGGAAGATGATCCAACTATGTAGGGGATGATATACATGTTCTCTTGCTGTTATCTTCAGAGCTTGTAGCTTGATTCAGCCATGGTCATACTTTGATCCGTACCAAGCCCAGGAGGTGCATGAAGGACAATCTGCAACTAACTAAGCTAGACGGATCTGCCCAAACAGATTCTAAGATTATAGAACATGCAGTGGAATCTAATAATAGAGGTGCAGAGTAACCATTGCGCATTCAGGAACAAGTGCGAGCATATTTGCTCTTCTATTACTATGAACAAAAATAAGTGAAATTATATAATGTAAGTGTAGGATTGTGTATATCTTGAATACCAAATTTTGATGACTGTAATGGTGTTTAGGACATTATATAACTGAACTAAGATCTTCCTATCTTCCCAGCTATGAATGAAACAAGAATATATTACAGTAGTTTACATCATGCAGATGGTTACAAGAACCGTTCGTATGCGTAACCAATTTGTCTTCCATAACCATTGTCAATCTTGGAAGATGGAAGTGTAGATTCTCCGCTTGACACGAGCCTTGAAGTAGTAGATGGTTTGTCGTGTTGCACACAAGGAGCCCAAGACTATGATGGTTTGTCGTGTTGCACACAAGGAGCCCGAGACTATGATGGTTTGATTTGCAGTGTCATTTGCCGAGAATGTGATTTTGTGAGCTGCGCAAAAGGGAGGAGGTGTGCAAAGAAGGAAAGTTGCATAAAGAAGAGGAGGTGTGAAAAGAAGGGGAGCTGCACATAGAGGAAGTGGAAGTGCACAAGGGAGGGGAGGTGCACAAGGAAGGGATGGAGGTTCACAAGGAAGGAGAGGTGTGCAAAGAATAAGAATGGGCTTTGCAACAAAGAGGAACTAGGCAACGAAGAGGAACTTCACAATGAAGGGAAAGCTTCACAACAAAGGGAATGATTTGCGATGAAGGGAGAGTTGCACAATGAAGGAAATAGTGTGCAACGAAGGGAAAGCTTTGCATTAAAAGACTTTTCTGAATTCACGGAAAAGGATTGCTAATGCATTGAAAAACTAGGGAAAGGTCAGCAAAAACCATTTGAAGGTGGGACGTGATCCCAGAGTGCTGGAAATGCTATAATGATTGTTCGCCCTTTCTTAAAAAAACAATGGTCCCCATCGCGTGGGTGGCTAGTTGCAGAAATTGCACGCAGTGCTGTTGGAATGTGTACCATTTAGCCCACTTTGCATAATGCATTGTGTTCACTACCCTCAACAACTTGTGGTTGCCATCCGGGTGATTGAATCATGCTCTGCTGGATTAAAGTGTTCAGGGTCCAAACCCGAAGGGTGTTGGATGTAGCAAGGCTCAAGCAAAGGAGCTGTGTAGGGCTTAAGAAGCTCAACATTGAAGATTGGATGCATGCCTAAGTATTGAGGAAGGTAAATAACAAAGGTATTCTCACTAGTGGGTGTTTGGCATGGTGTAAGAGCCGTAACACAATGGGTTGATCTTGCTGTGAGGACCCTTGAACCGCTCTTTCTGAAAGTGAAGCCAAACCTTGTCACCAATTTGGAATGTGTGAGGATTGTGATGTGCTATGCATCCTGTTCCTTGTACTTCTGTTGTTGGCACACCAAGATCTGTTGGACGTGTTGCACTTGCTGAATGTGTTGAAGGAAGTTCTCTGCTTTGTTTGACCTTAGCCTTTGTGCTAGCTTTTGGAACGGTGGGTTCACTAAGGTGATGTCCAAAGGTGCCGCAGGTTAAAACCCATAGCCTGTCTGAAATGGACAGTGCCTGGTGGATCTGTGAATAGCCTTGTAGGCATGTTGAATGAATGATAAGTTGTCATCTGCAGTGCATGGAAGAGCACTCTTATACATTCAAAGCAAATGAGTGTGCAATTAACCAATTTAGTTTGGCCATCTAATCCCACTGTGGACCGATCCAATTGTGCAGAAATGACCAACAAACTGAGGATCCCGATTTGATACAATGGAGAGAGGTACCCCAAAATGCATCCAAATGTGTTATAAGAAGATTTTGGCCATCTCAGGTGCATTAATTGTTTTCTTCCATGCTACCATAATAGCTATCTTGGAGAACTGATCCAAAACTACAAAGATGCAAATTTGCAAGCGTGTTGGTGCTTGGTTGTGGGCAGACCTGAAAGAAAATCCATGGTGATAGATTCCCAGGCTTGGACAAAACTTGAAGGGGTGTGTACATACTGAATTTACAGTTGGCAGGCTTGCTATGCTGCAAGGGATTCGAGACATGATGTTAGTTTCAATGTCTTTGCACATGTTGGGCCAGTAGAAGTGTTGTTGCAGGTGCTGCCAATGTCTTTGTTACTCCAAAGCATAATTATCTCTTCAAAAAGTTCCAGTCGTTTGAGGGGAAAAAAGTTGGAAGTTTGGAATTTTGCAAAAGGTTCGGTTCAGAAAATTTACAAACTTAAAAAAATATATAAAAAATAATTATAAAATTATACCTAGAAGATTAGAACATAAATAAAATAAAACAATATAAACTTTAAGCTTAATAAAAAATTAAAATAAAATAAATATAACTTTTTAACTAAATAGTTATACAATGTCAAACAAAAATAATTATAATCTTAAACTAGTTAATAACGTAAGTTATTAAATACTAATAATAATAGAATAATTATTTTTTAAAGTTTTAAATCTACGTTACCGATACAGATACGGGTACGAGAATCGGATAGGGGCTACAACAATTTTTTTTTTTGGGTTTGGATACGATTGGATATGGCCATATAAAAATATATATATAAAATTAAAAATATAATAATATAGCCATATAAGCAAAATTAACCACATAATATGCACAAAAGAAACAAAATAACTTCAAATAAGTTAAATAGCCACAAAATATATACTCATAATTCAATGCCAAATATCGTACTATTCAATGGTCGAACTTATATTAGTTTTTATAACAGGGACATGGTGCAAATGTTACAATGTATGGACAAAAATAGAGACAAATCAACATTTTCATGATTCACTATATTCATTTTCGTCTTCGGCTGCGATGTCTTCATCATCATGTGGTTCATTAGAACCACAAGCAACAATAGTGCCAATCCCACTAGCTCCACTATGCAAGTCTTGTGAAGCACTGTCTAGCTTTGTGTCAAGCAATGAAAGGTAGGCAATGGAGGCATCTAAATCAACATGTCTGGGTTCACATCCCACAACTTTGTTGGCCCTTCCTTGTATTGAGGTTGTTTGTGTGATAGAAGACGCAAGTTGGAATGCACATAAACCAAATCCTCCATCTTTTTTGCTACCTACTTGTTGCATTTAATTGAGTGGATAAAGCCATAGGTACCCCAAGTCCACTCAGCTAAAGAGGAACTTGCAATCTATTGAAGCCACAAAGTCAACTAGAACTTATAAAAATTAAAAGTTAAAACTCTAAACAAAACATCAAAAAGGTCAAAAGAAGGGTAGAGTAAATAAAATTAAAATTTTACTTGTGATAAAATTTTTATTGCAAGTGGTTGGATGCTTTCCCATGGAGGTACCACCAAAGTGAGCGTCCATTTTGTACTTGTCACAAATAGCGCCAAAGGAGTGACCCATTGAGGATATGAAATGCACAAACTTTTTCCTGACTTGGTTTTCTATTTCTGGATCGGGAAAGATTCTAGAGAATGTTGCCTTATATCCCTCGGCAACCTCAACATCCCTATATGGTGCAACCCCTCTAGGCAAAGAAAGAATCTGTGCACTGTAGTATTTGGGTGTCAAGGCAAAAGCAAGAAGATGCCATGGGGTGGTCATTTTGTTCCACCTTTCAATGAGATGCGATTGCACTTCCTTGAAGAACCTCTCCATAGGATCATGCTCTTTGGCATTTATGATGGATCTAATGCTCTTAATCATTGAGTGAATTCCATCATAAAGCTCAGCCAAACATGGATGATCCATATCCACATATTTCAACAAGCTGACAATGGGCTCGGTAAAACTAAGCAAATACTCCACATGTTTCCACCACACATCATCAAGAATCCACCCTTTCACTTTTGTGGCCCTCTCACTGTTTGCCTGCCTCCATACACTCCAACGGTTATTGACGACCATGCTACTCAATGCCTTATGCACTTTAACAAGTCGTCTCAAGATGAGGGTGTGTGAGGCAAATCGAATCTCAACAACCTAATAAGAAATTAAAACAAATAAAATTAAAAAAAATGTTTAAAAATAAAAACATTATAAATTACAAACTTATAAAATTAAATGAAAAATATACAATGATACATGATTCATGAATGATAAAATTAAGAGTTACCTTCAACAACTACAATTTTGAGAAGGCCTTGAAGATGCCTTGGGACATGTGATGGTTGGTTATGAACATTTGGATCTCATTCGCCTACTCATAGACTTGTTTGATTCAATCAATTTTTGTCCCCAATTTTTGCAACATAAGGTTGAGGGAATGAACGACACAAGTTGTCCAAAATATGTGCCCATACTTTGCTTCAATTAACATGCCCCCAACTTTGCAATTTTTAGCGTT
The DNA here is from genome assembly GCA_037957365.1 of Torreya grandis. Classification (NCBI taxonomy): domain Eukaryota; kingdom Viridiplantae; phylum Streptophyta; class Pinopsida; order Cupressales; family Taxaceae; genus Torreya; species Torreya grandis. Next base: position 721,378 of record JARHVA010002270.1, on the reverse strand, counting down.
CTTCGTTACAACTTGGACAACGTTTTGATGCCCCACTGTCTCAATGGACTCTATCAGAATGTCAACAATGAATCGTGCATCTTTCACTTGCCCCTCACAATCAACGACCCTAAAAAACATTGCCCATTTAGGGCTCACTGTGATCACATTAATCAGTGGCCTATTTGCCGTATCTTTCCATCCATCGGAAATGGACACCTCTATTTTGATCCAAAAATCCTTGATGGGCTTCAATGTATCTTTAATGTGTTTTCTTTCTTTTGTCAATAAGGTGGTGCACACCTTTTCATAACCTGGGCCGACGAACCCTTTAGGGGCAACATTGATAGATTTCACCATATCCTACCAGTATGGTGATCTAACAACATTAAATGACAGCCCACATGCGTAAAGATAACACGCGATGTTCTTCATTGTCCTTGGATTCATTATGGAATGCCCTGTCCAATGGGCCTGCATCTTTTGTTCTCTTGCGACCAAAAAGTGAATCATCTACCTCTTCGGCCGCAACGGGTGTAGCAAGAAAGGGGTGTGATGGGGTCACCACATTAGCACAGGATGGATCAACAGGTGGTGATTCTTTCTTTCTCAAAGGATGCTTCGATCTTTGTCCCACAATGACATTTGCCTCTTCTTGCTCTTTGACGTATGCAAGGATCTTTGCCTGTGGCAAGCCTTTTCCCGGCCTTCTATTTATGCTTGGCCCACCACAAACTTTGATTCTAGTGCCAAAAATCGTACACAAATGAGCTTTCACTCAACTATATGAGCTCTTGTATTTATAGTTACACTTTGAGCAAAGCCAATGGAAACACCCTCTACCAGGTATCTGTTCTAATACTGTCACATACTTTCAAAGGGGCGTTCGCGGATCAAATTTGGGGGCTATCCCCTGGCCCACCGAACTAACATTGGCACCCTAAGACATTTTGATAAATTCCTATAGCCACCTGGTAAAAAATAAAACAATTGCTATTAAAATTTAATGGTAAAAACTAAAAAATAAAACCATTGTTTTAAAAATTTAAAACATAATCATTGCATTTGGTATCTGTGGAAATAATGGTTAAAACTTAAAAGAATAACGAAAAAAATTAAAATTAAAACTAGTTACAAACCAAAAAAAAAAGAAAAAAGCCACAAATCTAAAAAACTTACCCTAAATCAACAAATCCTCTTCCTTGCAAGCTCCTCAAGCTCTTTGATGCCAAATAAGTTGAGGTAATGGTGTAGGTTTAGCACAAGGAAGGAGTTTCAAGCTTATGCAACTGAAAAAATTAACAAGAGTGAACAAATATGCAATGAGAGTTAAAAATGCAATGAAAGGGAAATGTGTTATCTTGTGATAAAATGAGTGTGAATGCTGCTTTTAGGGTTGGGATCCACTTTATTTTGTTTTAATTGTATTTTGAAGTCCATGTTTGACTTTTCATTGGGCAAAATTGAAAAAGAAAACATTTGGCATCTGGAAGCGTGCGAAAAAGCCCAGGTACGTTGCCCAGACGTACTCGAGCGTTTTCGCAGCCCATGCATGCTCCTTGGGCGTCTCCCTCGCGCTCCCTCTGTGCTCTCATTTTCGGGAGCGTATCCCTCATGCCCTTGTTTCCTGGAGCGTATCCCTCGTGCTCCTAGGCCTTGGGGGGCGTATCCGGTAACATATTTTTAAATTAAAAAAAAAACTTATCTGATATAAAGTTTTGTGTCAAGCTCTAATGGTAATTGAGGGTAAAGCTTTTTTGCTTGACTTTGTATAAATTCGATAACAACTTAAAAGTTAAAACGTGCAATGTCTTTCTTAGTTATTTTCTTGAACATACAATATAATTTGGAGGCCATCTTCTACCAAATTTGTTTTTCTAACCTAACATATTGGTATAACTAGATTGAGACCATCTATCACCAATCCATAAGGAATTTGTGGAGAAGATAACAAAATATACATTTCAAACTAGATATTTTTCGAATAAATATATTTAAAATATCTATACTAATTAATGTCAAAAATCTAAGGCCATTTTGGACCTTGTGAAATATTTAGTTAAATTCATATGCGAGGAACAAAATTTAATGGGCAAAAGTCTTTTCCTTGGCATTAAACAAGGTGTGGCCATACCATTAAGAATTAAAGATTGTTGGTGAAAACTTACAAAGATGAAACTATCAAGAAAATCCAAGCATATAAATCCTAGATATCATGGGCCATAATTTACTTTGATGAGTGCATTTTATCATTTTTTTCAAACATATAACTATGGTCAATATATAAGATATTATTTATGGAAACGCCAAGGTCATTATTAGAGTGAAACAAACTCCACAAATTAACATGTCCATGTCGAAGTCCATTTTTTCCTTGAGGAATTATTTGATTCTTTTAGGCATGAATTCAATGTGGCTGTATGGGCCAAAAGTGGGTCATTTTGTATCCCTAAATTAACTACTTTAATTTAGTAGATGCCCTTTTTCCAAATGCCATTAAATAGTCGCAAGGCAGAAGTGTGCAATTTGAGGAATGTAAAAAAAATGATGAGAAAGGGAAATAGTGAGGCTCGGGCAAGATCCCAATCAAGAAGAAGTAAATTGGTGGGAGTCTCGTTAAGTAAATTTATTCCTTATACGACGTGAGGGGAAGCTGTATGTGGTAATCGATGAGGGCATTGCCACACCAAGCGATAATATTTTAATATTAAAGTAACAACTTTTTTGGATTGGGCTGTGCAAACATTTTTTATGTGCTCTTCGTTAGATTAATAGTACAGCAAAATTCTGTCCACCAAAAGTAAGACAGCCTTATTCGATTTTCTTCTAAGACACTGCAGCAAAATAAAATGCTGTTCCAGTCCTAGCTCAAACGTTCGTTAACAAATGATGAATCAATAGTGCACTTGCAGGCTGCAGCTAGAAAAGGGGTTTGGGGATCGAGATTTCTGTTTCATGCAGCTCCAAAACAACTTGAAAAAACAGTCATGACTCTGGATTTGTTTGCTTTCCTGTTCTGCACGTCGCAGGGTTTATTTAGATTCATGTTCTGCACAACTGAAAGCATGGAATATCATTCTACATTACATTTACTGTTTGTGACCCTGTGAGCACCTTGCTGTTCTCTTTTTTTCCTTTGGCTGTGCCATTGTTTTGACTCTGCGAGTTTTCATTTTTTTTCTTTGGACCTTATGTTACTTTCATTTTAAGCTTTTTAGGGTTTTTTAAGCGCTGAACTTATCAAACTTGTTCGATTACCAAAAAGAATTTGCTTCAAATCGAATATTGACCAAGTTTGTACGAACTTGGTAACTATGCTCTGGAGTGTCCAGATGATTTGGACTAGTGTGTGGTGCGTCAAAATGGGCACCCACATGGCCAAGCTTGTAGAGAAGTTGATTTTACAGATGTAATTCACCAAACCATTGTCCTTGAGAAAGGGAATTTAAGGTGTGCCCAAAATCTCTATCTGCAGTGTAGTGAGAGACCCAATCTACCGTTGTGGCCTTTAGTATTGAGCACCGTGAGAAGAGAGGTGACTGGAGGTTTGCTCAAGCAGTCAGCTGCTTTGTTGCCTTTGCCTTTCTTGTGCGTAATTACAAAATGTTACTTTTGTAGGCAAGCCATCCATTTCACTTGTCTAGCATTTTCCAACTTGCTTTTAGTGTGCACAAATTGAAGAGGCTCGTGATTTGAATGAATGATAATTTCTTTATTTGGGACATATTGTTGCCATTGCTTCACAACTTGGACTATTGCATACAACTTTTTCTCATATGTAGAGTATCTCCAAACAACGTCCACAGATGTTTTTGAAGGGTATGCACTTGGATGTCCATCTAGAGGGATTAGAAAGCCAATAGCAAAATCAGATGCAATAATATGGATTTTGAAATTCTGATTGATATCAGGTATTGCAAGGATGGTGGTTGTACAAAGCTCTAACTTGAGTTCTTTGATTGCATGATGCTGTGTAGATGTCCAATGAATTCAGTTTGGGCTTGCATAACTGAGTTCAATGACAATGAGTGGTCTGAGAATCCCAACACAAATCTTCAGTATAAGTTAGTGAGTCCAAGGAAGCTTCACAATTCTGTTAGATTGCGAGGAGTTAGCCAAGTTTGAATTATCTTGATCTTTGCCGGATCCACATGATTTCCTTCTTTATCAATGATGTGCACTAAGTACTGAACTTGAATAACACCAAAGGTACACTTACCTAAGTTGGCTTATAACTTGTTGATGCGCAATGTGTTGAGGAATTTCTGAGCGTGTGCAATGTGTGCTTCCCATGTCTTGCTGTAGATGAGGATGCCATCCATGTAGACGATGACAAATGAATTTGTGAAGATACGTAGTATGTCGTTCATAAGCCTCATGAAGGTGGCTGGAGTGTTGGTTAGGCCAAAAGGCATACCTAACCATTCATATAGGCCTTCTTTGATTTTGAATGCAGTGTTCTAGTTTTCAATCAAGTTTACTGGTACTTAATGATAACTGGACTTGAGATCAATTTTCTTGAAATATTCTGCACCACTAAGCTGGTTCAAAAGATCATCATTGTGAGGTAGAGGATACTTGTTCTTGAGCTTTTTGAGTGTGTGGTAGTCTATGCACATATGCCATAACCATCCGTTTTTGGTGAGAGGATGATTATACTACTACAAGGTGAAGAAGTTGGTTGGGTTGTCCCTTGATCAATGAGTTCTTGGATTTGTCTTCGAATCTCATCATTCTCCCATATTGGTATTGGTATGCGATTTCGAGGACTATTTGGAAGACGTGGTCCTCGGAGGAGATCAATTTGGTGTTTAAGTGAGCAATGTGTAGGAACGCCTTTGGAATCCTCAGGCATCTCCATATTGCTGTAGAATGTTGTCAAGTTACTTATGCTGAGTGTGCTTCTGCTCAACATTGTGCTTTGACTTTGGCGAAGCACGAGTAGAACCAAATTTTGAGCATGTGTGACAAGTTTCCTGCGTTGTTTCATAGAAATGAGAGAAATGCTGGTCTTTGGAAGATATTCTAAGATGTCATATTTGCAATTGCTGACCTTGACTGACCAACATTGTTGCTTAGCTTTGTAGGCCGTCTCTCAATCATGTAAGTATGGCTTGCTAAGAAGAACATCGCAAATTTTCCAGGTTACTTACATCACAAGTGAGAATTACATCACAAGTGAGAGTTCCTCATGGGTGAAATATGATGTCTGAATGAGCATCGTTGAGTGACTTTGATATCACAGTCCTGTTGAAACCATCCAAGTGAATATGGCTGAGGGTGTGCCTCTCTTACCAAACCTAGATGTGTTGCAGTGTCTTGTGCAATGATATTCTTTTGGATGCAACTATCAATGATGACATGGAGTGGTTGTCCTTTGGTCATCCTTGTGCCCAACATTTGCTGTGAAAAAGATGCTCTCTTTCTTCAGCATCAACGAGTGTTAGTTGAGCATCAATGCTCAAGCATTGAACATTTGGATCTGTGTCTTGTTCTTTTTCAGTTGCAAACTGCTGCTGCTGCAAAGACTGAAAATCAAAGTTTGTTGTGTTCGATCTTCTCGATCATCATGGTGTTAACCTTGTGTTGACTACACACCACTTGTTCCCTTTCCCTTTGTCTTTCTTCTGGGAAGGAGCTTTAGGCTGAGTAGTCTGCTCCTTTTGTGAAGGTTTCCCACTACGAGGTTGTTGCTACAGTGTCTGAGACTTGTTTTGTTGTTAACCTGAAGACTTGTTCTTTGGTGGAGAATCGAAAGGTGCTGTGCATGCCATCTTTATTTTGGATTGCTCTTTAATCTTGATGACTTGTCTGCATGCAGCTCCCATGTTTTCACATGGCAGCTTGTGTTTAGGTGTGGAGCCCAATAGTGTACTTTAGGAATTGATGCAAATTTGTCTCAAAGATATTCAGACATGCTTATAGTTCATGGAACCCATTGGTGTAATCAGTCAATGGATTGATCCTTCTTGCACCTTAACATCTGGACCTTCTTATAAACATCATGATAATGCTTTGGATAGAATAATGCACATATCATTTTAACAGTATTGGACCATGTATCAATGGGTTCATATTTGCTGTCCATTTGCAAGCTACAAGAGTTAGACATCTTTAAAGTTGCAAAGGTGATCTTTTCATTATCTGCTAACTTGTTGACAGTGTAGTATGCTTCTAGGGGCTGTAGCCATTAATCAAATGGTTCGAAGTTGATTTTGCAAACACTGGGATATTCAAGTTGACTTGCACTTTGAATTGGTTCTAGTGGTGAAAAGAAGTCTTAGCAGGTGCTGCAGAGGTGGTTGGTCTCAGTTGCATCATTAGTTTGGGCAACTGAGAGAACAGTTGATTCCTTTGCTCACCCAAAGCTATTTGAATGAGCTATTGGATGCATGCCATTAGAGACTCTTTGTTTCATCAACCATTTTTTGCTTATGTCTTTGCTTGTTGGGATAGATTGATACAAAACTGGGTATGATGTTTCCTTCCGATACTGCAAACATGTTGACATGCACTAGTAAATGCCTATGGAAATAATCTCTGATACCAATTATATGTGTTAAAGCCAGGAGGTGCATGGAGGGAAATCTACAACTAACTAAGCTAGACAGATCTGCTCCATCAGAGTTTCAGATTTTAGAACATGCAATGGAATGTAATAATAGAGATGCAGAATAACCATTACACAATTGGGAATATGTGCGAGCAAAGTTGCTCTTCTATTGATATGAACAAAATGAAGTGAAAGTATACGATGTAAGTGTAGAATTATGCATATCTTGTATACTGAATCCTAAGAAGGACTGTAATGCATAGTTACCAAATCCGGCCAGATCTGGACAAAATTCGGCTGAATCCAAATTTTTTGGCCGGCCCGGATAAGTTCGTCTGGGTCGGCCCTGTTTTTTTTCAATTTTTTTTTCTTCTTTTTTTAAGGTTTTTTGCGCAAAAAAATGCCTAGATACCATAAACATGATATAATATTAACATTTTATATTATTTTATTAATATTTTTCATTGTATATGTCAGCTCTACATATTTTAAAACTATGCTCACATATATATCTGTATATATTCCGGATCGGATTTTTCCAAACTTTTTCAAGAATTCCGGATTTTGGATTTTTTTGCCCTCCCGAATGGATCTGGATTTCCGAACTTGGTAATGCTGTAATGGCGTTGAGGATGTTACATAATTGAACTATTATCTTCCTATTATCCTATTTATATGCTATTCTAATGAAAGCATGCATATAGTACAAGAGTCTAAACTTTACATCATGCAGACGGTTGCAAGAACCATTTGTATGCCAAACCAATTCATCTTCCACAATGTTATATAAACTGTTGGGACGATAGGAGAGGGGGATGCTTTTTGGTGGATGACAAAATATTGCCCGTATTTCGTGGATGGCAGGTGGATGGATATAAAAAATACATATAAAAATAACATTTGAAAATTAAATAGCATAAAATAGCATCATTCTAAACTAAAACCATTTGAAAGAAGCTGAAATTAAACTAAATTTTAAAATAGCCCGGCACATTCATGATCTAACATTGAATGCTATTATCACATTATTCACGAGTTACTTTATCGTTATTAGATTCCTAGATATCATCCATTATATCACTATATGACTGCTAAGAGTTGGTGGTAATGTCTAATTGTTGTTGACTCTCTGGTACTTGATGCATATTTTGATGTAAAGGCAACACGTGGATGCACTCTTTGTTTCAGGCATTGTTTCATTGCATGGATTGCATAAGCTTCCTTTCCATAGGTTTATCAGTATACTCCACATACAACTAACCATAGAATCAAAACTCATTGAAAAGGGCGAATACTTACCTGTTTTTTGCCCACCGAGTAATTTCCAAGCTTCTCGCAAGCTGAGATTTTGGCTCAGACTCGCAAGTATTGGTCAGTAAATACTTGAGAATCTGAGCTAAAAACTCGGCTGTTGAGCGCCAATAACATCTGCTGCATAAAAACCATCATTTTTATCATTTGTTTGCATTTTTTCTTTTCTTTTGCTATGCTAAGACAATTTTTATCATTTTACCAGCTGCTGCAACATGATTGTCATTGATTTCCATAAGCTTAAAGGATTGTGACGAGGATTTGGGAGGTAAGAGTTTTTATTTTAGATTTTTTTTTAACATTTTAGATCTATTGGCCTTGGGGTTTAATTTTTGATTTTTTCTTTGTTTTCCCATTTTCTTCTAGTTCTTTCTTTGATAGGCACTGGCAGCTAGGGTTTTAAACTATAAGTTTTTTTCCTTTGTTTTATAGGGTTTGCACTTGCAGTTTGTATTCATTTTTCAATGGTATAGAAAATGCATTTGATTTAGTAGAGGGCCTTGAGTACAATAATGTTATGTGCAATTATTGTGGGTTTTTGATGAAAGGAGGCATCAATCGCCCGAAATGCCACCTCACAAGAATCACAGGTAAAGATGTGCCAGTGTGCAACGAAGTGTAGCCTGAGGTTCAAATAGAGATGGATGTTGTCCTTGATTTTTATAAGGAGAAAAAAATGAAAAAAAGAGGACAACTGCAACACTTGCATGTGTAATGAATAAGGGGCAGCAGGTGTTGATTTAGATGACTTAGTAGCCTCTTCTATTGACTCACGTGTCACCCTTGGGTGTTAAGCTTGATAAAGAGCACAACAATGGAAAATGAGCTTGTGCGAGCGGGAGTCACGATTCACCACATCCTTCATCACATTGCATAGCTATATGACATGCTCTCACTAACATCTTTGAAGTAGATGTTTGTTATTAAAAGGTGGTTGGAGTCTCCCTATAGTAGGAAGGTTGAAAGGGAAAGGGCCATGAAGACCGTTTTTTATGACATGTTTGCGAAGAACATATATGAGATTGTTAAGGTAGATTTAAACTTAACTATGTTTTATCTATCAATTTTTATTTATAATTTTTTTGGTTTAAATTTATCTTAATATTAATTTTAAAATTGCACACTATTTTGTTTTAGGTGTTGGAGCCTTTGGTCAGAGTTCTACGTTTGGTTTATGGAGTAAAAACCCAATAGGTTATTTGTATGAGGCCATGGACAGGGCCAATGAGGCCATAACAAATTATTATGGGAAAAATAAAAGAAAATATGAACCTATTTGGCACATAATTAATTACAAATGGAACAAATAACTCCATCAACATATACATGCATTGGCCTACTACTTGAATTTCAAATTTTTATTTCACGATTCATTTAAGGCCAATGATGAGGGTATGGATGGCCTCAACACATGCATAGAGAGGAAGATCCCTCACGAAGCTATTATAGACACAATTTTTGATGAGCTGTAGACTTACAAGATTGTATAAGTGGTGCTCTTTTCTTCTCCTCTATGCATTCATAAGAGAATGACCCAACAAACAAGCAAAAAAATTAAGTCTTTTGATTGTAGTTTCGTTACTCGTAGATGCTAGACTTCTTTAATAAATGCAAGCCTCGTTGAGTTACAAAGATATAAATGTTCTATGTACAAATTTGTGGTGGGAAGACTATGGTGCAAAAACATCAAATATTTTGAGGCAAAACATCTGTATTTTGTGCCAACCATGTAAATTTTTTGGGTGTGAACATAATTGGAGCATGTTTGAAGCTATTCACACAAAAAAGTGCAACAAGGTGACAACATGTCTGAATGTCCTTGTTTTTGTGTGATACAGCTGTCATTTTTGTGTGAGACAAGTTGAGGGGTAAGAATCATGATGCCATTGACTTGGATGACATCGATCCATACTCAGATTGGATTGCTGTGGATTTGGATAATAAACCCATGTTTACTGAGGAGGTCACAAATTTGGAGAGGGACGCAGTGGCAAGGGTAGGGGCAGTAGAGGCATCAGAATGGGTTGGTGAGGATGATATGCTTGCGAATAATTTTGTTTTAGAGGAGGAATCTTTACTTTCCACTTCCATGATGCAACATATGAGTACAAGGAGCTAGAGATGATATTATGGTGCATTGATGAGTATTGTTCTTTTTTTGGGTAAAAAGCTAATAGAAAATATACCCATACATTCTATACATTCATTTATTATGCTTTTTGATAGTGTATTACATGTTATTTAAGTTTATTTTATGAATTTATATATTTTTAACTATTGATAAATTTGCTAAGTAATTGTCGAGTCTTGAGTCCGAGTTAAAACTTTGGGCTGCTGAGTCTGAGTTTTTGATCTATGTGACTAACTGCTATTAAAAACAACTTGCAAGTTACATATAAAAGCATCTTCTTGAACATATATTATCTGTACTGGACACAAGCCTTGAAGTGGTAGATGGTTTGTTGTGCTGCACACATGGAGCCCAAGAAGCTAATGGTTCGGTTCACGCTGCCATTTTTCGGAAATGTGATATTGTGAGTTGCATAAAAGGGAGGAGATGCACAAAGAGGGAAAGTTGTGTAAGGAAGAGTAGATGCATAAAGAAGGGAAGGTGCACAAGGAGGAAGTGGAGGTGTGCAAGGACCGGAAGGCGCACAAAGAAGCGATGGATGTGCGCAATGAATGAAAGGTGTGCAACGGAGGAGGAAATTCTCAAAGAGAAAATAGTGTTCATCGAAGGGGAAGCCTCACAGCAAAGAATTTTGTTGAAACTGCACTTAAGGCTTGCAAATGTCTCGAAAAGCTTGGGAAAGGTGCGGTATGCAAAAGCCTTGGGAAGGTGAAAACCTGATCCCAGAGTTCTGGAAATGCTCTAATCATTCTTGTCATATAGACGAATATTTTCATGTCTGTATAAGCAAAAACATAGCTTAAACAATGTGGAGAACCTTTACAGGCAGCGGCTTTCAAACCTTTTTGTAGTTCTTTTTTTCTCTGCCCTCACATCATAGCCATCATTTAGGTGCTTTTGATTAGACTATGTTCATATCATCACATTCTTCACCATTTGGAAGATTAAGAGAATTAATATGAGGTGTGTGGATAATGGTCAGGGAGAATGAATCATTGTTTAGAGCCTTTGTTAGAGAGTCCTATTGCATGAATTGGGGAAACAGTCATAGTCACATGATCAAATCTGAAAATATTACTGATCCTAGTATGGTAATTATCCTGACAATCAACAAAATGATTGTAAAGATAAATGAATGACTTGAACCACATAGGAAAACCCACAGTTTTGTATTGACTTTTTTGCAATCACAGTGCTTTCCTGTTCGACTGGCAAACTGGAAAGCTTTCTTGGTCAAGTGATCAGCGACATTGTTGTGCTCTGGAAGGATGTGTATTGTTTTGAAGCTCAAGCAAGATTGGCCGAGAGTGCATATTTCTCTAACAAGAACTTGAAGGTGCCGATTGTGTGGAGTTGATGGGGCATCCTCTTTTAGGTAGGTGGCAAGGAGCACAGAATTAGTCTTCACGTCGACAGATCGAAGATTGTAATGTTTTTCCACCAAAGACCTTTTCCAATTCCAATAGCTTCAGCGGTGTTATTGGATTGGGTACTCAATCCAATCAGATAGTAAAATATCATTTGTCATCAAGAGTCATGAAGAACCCATCCAGCTCTTGCTTGGCCCAGGTTACCCTTCAAAGCACTGTCAGAATTTTATTTAACCTAGCTCAGTTCAGTTGGGGACCATTTGCCTTCTCTATTAGTTTTTTTCCGCAACCTCCCTCATTGGGGAGCTTTCACGGGCATAATGTTCTTTTATAAGATTTCCCCTTATTCGTTGATGGAACTATTTCCCATGACAACTCCCTTATTAGTTGATTACTATTATTCATTAGATATTTTTAGGTCAATATACTTAACAAGGTGGCAAACTGATAAATAAAAGAACAATGTCTTTCTACGTATTGTGATTGAGGCCCATTGAGAGAACAAGAAAATGGTTCATTCTTGTGCTTCTCTTGAATATGTTTTCTTATCATTGGCATATTGGCCATTTGCATTTACATTCTAATATGTATAGAAAGATGGCTTTAGTCTTTCCAGGTAAATCTACTTTTACCATTTAAGCCTTTTGTAGATGTTTTCTTTAAGTCCTTATTTTTTGGTGGGATGCTTTTGTCACTCATTTTATCTGGACAGTTTTCAATTACCTTTAGCTTTCAGTCCCATTGATCTTTGGTCATTTGTGAACGTCAATATAATTCCATTCCTTCAAAGAATAATGGATAGGCTAGACTTAGGCTATTTTGAATCCAAGTACTGAAGCAAAAACTTCTTGCTGATATCTCCACATGTAAAACTCAAGCCACTCCAAGGAGGACACATGTTTTTCAGACCCTAGATTTAGACTCGGTACCAAAGGCACACCAACCTTGTGTCAAACATAGATACCAATGTGTTAGTACTATCATTAACATTTGCATGGCACTGCAAACAATGGAAAGCTCCACTAAGGGTGGTCAAAATCAATTTTGCATCAATTAGAACACCGTTTGAGCAGTAATAATGTGAGAGAACATAACCACCCCAAGACAAGATGTCTAAGGGTCAGAATGATTCCAAAATAGTTCATATACACAGGGAACCAAGAAAGGAAAACATCATAAAAACAACCTCCCAACAAAATGCATTTAAAAATATTATTACGTTAAGCATAAAAAATATTATTACGTAAAGCATAAATGTATTTACTCCAATTCTTTTCTTTTTCATTTTACTCCTGATCCAGCACAATGTTCATCCAAGTTTTTGTTCTTAGAAATACATATATTTTTAATAGAATTCTACTGTGCTTTCCTTATCTGCTATAGCTGCACATCATATTCAACTGAAAGCACGGCTTAACTCAGTTCAGTTGGGATAGTCTTATCTGCAATAGCTGCACCGCCTTGCAAGTACTGTCCTAAAATCATTGCTCATAAGTTTTAATTAGGTTCCCATTAGTCAGCCAAATTTTTAACGTCTTTTACAGCAAATCACTATTTTTTGTAATCAGTTGGTATATATTTTGGTTTTGAGGGTCATTATGCTGTTTTGAACCTAGCTCATAATCACCTTCCTAACCTGGTGTTTTAAGTGAAAAAATATTTCGTTTCTTAAATGCTCTTTAATGTTGCTTTTCATCAGAATAATTTAAAAAAACTCATTCAATTTTAATTCAATTTAGTTTTGGTTTTGACTCATTAGTTGTGGTTTATTTATGGCTTGTTTTCTGGCATGTGCATGTGCTGTTACTATTTCTAGGTTGATGGAGTTGGTTCATGGAGAATTGTCCTTGGCTGATCAGATGGCTAATGTAAAGGTACGTTTATTGTGGGCTTACTTGATTTTGAAGATCGTACCTTATCAGTGGTGTGACACATTCTGCAATGTGTTCCTTGTAATTAATAAGTTTAGCATTTTGTTTGTAAGAAAATGTCAATAATTTGCTTAAATTTGTAGTAACCACTAATAATGCCCAAATTCATTTGGTATTTTCATCAATCATAGTGTAAATTAATAACTACTTGTATATCATGATCATTGCTTTCATGAAATCTGAGAATCTATGCATCCTTACTTTGCACACAACCAGAAAAGTATCCATGTGATTGGCAACAATGTGCAATCCAGTACAGTTATTGCATACAACATTTGTTGTCGAAATCTGAACTTAATTGGATGTAAGCACTGGAACTACAGGATTGTTTCAAAGATTGCGATGACTGTGATTTTGAGAGTATATAATTGGCAAGATGACTGTTGATGCTTGGAAATGTATCATGCATGGCACCCGGAACAGAGCACCACAGCTGGGAAGTTCCACTGTGTGGGACAGGGCAGCAGAAAAACCGTTGGGGTCATGAGGCCGGCTCCTTCAACTCTAGTGCTATTCTAATCAAATCGGGGTTGAAAAGGAAGAGGAGAAATCTAAAAAGAGCGAGCAAAAGGGAGGGCAATGTGTCAAAATAGTTGTATCCTACAAGGCTACACCCATTCAAAAGAACACATGCACAGAAGAACCGCTGCAAGTTCAAATAAATCATTTCCAGAACTGATTTGCAGGAGGTAAATAACTGAATATTTGCACACAAATAAAGAACAAGGGCAGAAAAATAGTTACAAACTCTTCATAAGGTGCTGTCCAAGCCACATAGTTGCATACACAAGCTGCTGGAAATGAAATTAAATTGAATTGAAACAAGCGCTGAGGCAATGATCCTTGCAATGGAGCTTTGATGGACAGCTGGAAAATTTTAATGGAGTTGGGACCCAAAACCAAGAGTCCCTTTTTTTTTTAATACAAAAATAGAAGAAAGTGAGGAGTGGCATTGATTTGTTCACCTGTATGTCAGAAAATTGCAGACAGTATCAATGCCAAAATCTGCACGATATTTTCACACATCTCTAAGCTTGCCTCCATTAAAATATTCTTGTGAATCAAAAAATCTAAGTGGGGCCTTTAATGTTTTTCACCGTTTACCTGGGAAGCATAAAAGCTTTTAATTTGTATGTGTCTTCCAATGTATTAATATTTAAATGCATAAAAGCCTAAAAGCTTTTAAACAGCCTCTCCAACTTTTTGCCTTCCACTTCTGTGGGATTTCTATTATTAAAAAGTTTTTAAATAAAGGTGGACCCTTGCTTATTTTAATAAAGGTAGGAACTTTTGCTTGCTCCTCCATGCATGGCCCTTCGTGCATATATATAAGCTTTTGGGTGGCTTTGGTTTATGCATGGGTTTAATCCCCTATCAATTACAAGGTGGACCGGGCTTGTGTTTTATATTCACACATGCATTAAAAAAAGATTATGCATCCCAGGCTATTCCCAGGTAGAGAATTTTAAATTTACCTGGCAAATGGTGCCATTATGTTGGGAAGCGGAATTTTGCAACAATGACAATAACTCCCATGACCCAAATTGCTACTTCCTTAGAAATTTGAATTCATGTACTTGCAATAGGTCTGGTTGCTGGCATTCAAAAGCTCCTTTTTGCCTGAGTAAAATTCATCTATCTAGCTTCTTCTATAGTGGCCCATATATTTGCTCTGGGAGAATAATATCTTCCAAAATTTCAGTATTGGAATTTCTTGACTTGTGTGGAAAAATGGAAGGGAACTATCGGTTTTACTTTTCATCCTACAGTGCACGTCTTCTGTGAGAGAACAGAATATCATGTGAGACAAGGCACAATTTTTTTGAACGCCTTCCTATTGATGTATTCTTGATGCACATGAAATGGTGCATTTGTGAAAGGAGGAAAGTTGTAATGTCCACAAATTCCAGGTTTCGGTTGTAATAGAGGAGTGCTAACATAAAGGTACCCTAGATTATGAAAAGTAACCAATTACCAATATGTCTCAGTTTTCTTCTAGGCTTGAAACTTGTGGCATGTACTTACCTTGCTGTTTAAAGCAGTTTATGAGGTGGACGATACTGATGATGGCGTTGGATGCAAAGGTTGAAAATCCACAATCAGTGAAATTAAAATCTGTCCATTGGATGTATTTTGAATATAAAAGAAGGGAGTTTTAGGATAGGAATATTGCTGGTTTTTAGAGATGGTGAAACTGAAGTAAGGGTTTGGGTGTTGCTAAATTTGGATTTTTCTGACTTTATTTGAGAGAAAAAATTGTAATTTGGTTGCAGAATGTTCTGCATGTTTCATTTATTTAGAATGCAAGAAAATTATAAAATTAGGTTAACTAGTTTGATTTGTGTAATGAATTTCTGAGATGGATGAATAGGATGTCTCCTTTAAAATATTATATTTTCTTGACGTGTGGGCTAGAGGAAACCTTCTTCCAAAAATTAAGTCATAGGACAGGGAAGATCATCCTTGTTTACTAAGTGAGGCTACCGCCAGAGTACGTATTCTTAATAAATGTGAACTCATTCAAAATGTGGAAAGTGTCTTCCCAATCTTGTTTTATGGTCAAATTTTCGTTCACATATGCTCTACAGAACTTAGAACAATCAATTTTTTTTTTTAATATTTCCTATCATCATACACAAGTAGGAAGTTGGATGTAAAGCTCTTAGTCAACCACAGGTCTTTTGCTTCTTCCAAATTTTGGTCTTTTGTTTGGGTGGCACATGATCACCTCTCGTTTTGTGTAGAATTAAGTATGAAAAATAAATGAAGCGTGTTAATTAAAAGGTGTAGATATTTAAATCCACTTCAAAGTAATTAACACAAATAAGCATATGTGCAGGTTTCATAGCTACAGAATATTCAATATACACAGTATTGGATTTCTTATCTACAAAAATAGGCATTGCACACAAACATGAAATAGGATTTTTTTCATTATACTTGAATTCCATGTATGTGGTCTCCAAGTATATTATGAAGCCTTCATCTTCATGGAGAGCTCTGATTCTTTGTAGAGCACAGCCTTAAATGCCCATCAGAGAGATATGTGTATGGCAAAGTCAGAGAACGATCATCAGTTGTACACAATCACCTGTACTTAATCATATGGCAATTAATACTAATCTCAGAAATTCAAAATGCTCAAGCACATTAAATTTTGTTTAATAATATATTTAATTCATGTTTTTCAATCTATGAACTCAAACTAGATAATCAAGTATATCAGTCCCATCTGCAAGAGTCATATTGTTTGAGACGTTTGATGGTGTAGCGTATATGGCTTGTAGAAAAGTTATGTAATTATTAATTCTTCAGGTTGACAACATTTCTATGAAAATCTAAATTTTAGAACCGTTGTATAGAGATAGAACGGTATATAGATATTAAAGTTATTAATTAGCTATTAGTTAATGTTTAACTAATTGGCGGTTATCAAACCTTTCCAACTGAATGTAAGCACTTTCTGCTACATAAAAATGTGGACACACAATTGGGTAAGTGTGCCATATGCCTTCCATTTCTTTTCATTATTTCAGCATTTATTTGCTAACATTGCTATCAGAGCCAATCATTCGGGGAAGCCCTATTCAGGTACGAATGGATTACAATGTTGAAGTCCTAGGAGAAAGATATGAAGAGTCCAAGAAGAAGAAGAGGTTTAAGGTTTGAGGAAGCCCTAGCAGGGTACAAATGGTCAAGTAGATGCAGGCAAAGTCAATTTTCGTGATCAAATCAAAGGCAAATTTTTGTGGTCAAATCAAAGGCAAAAATGTTTGCAGATAAGGATGTCGATGTCAAAGAGAAACACACAATTTTGAAGATCAAAACCACAACATAGAAGGGCAAAAATGTGAACAAAATTGCAATTTGCACGCAGGGGTTGTGACGATTTGGTGGGTGGTGAAGACTCCTAGAAAAATACTAGATGCAAGGGAGAAGGATTGTGATAGAACAAATCAACGGAGAAAGGGCATGGGGTGGAATTGCTAAACTAGCTTTTGTGGAGCTTCGATGCAGAGAGTCAAAAAAACCATGTTGTAAAATAGAAATCGTGCAGCGAAAGGAGAACCAGACGAGTAGAATAAAATTAGATAAGCAAAGTCGTGTTAAAATGTAGTCACAATTTGCAAGAAATCAGACAAAACTTTCAATTTTTCTAGAGATATACTTGGATGTTGTATAAGTAAGGTCGATGGGCTATTTTTTTAAGGCCCATAATGATGACTACGTCATTAGGGCATAGGAAAGTAAATACTGCAAGAAACTTCCAACAATTTTGTGCTTTAAGATTTTCAATAAATTTGAGCAAATTCAGAATATAATCTGTGTATATCCCTCTTACATTATTTTTGGTTTAGAAAACTTTACTTTTTCTTGATGCATTAATTTTGGGTCATAATTGTACTTGTCTTGTTATATTGTTTTATGAGTGTATAAAATGGCCAATATTCAAAATTTGGTTTTGTCAAAAATGCAAAAGTTAATTGGCCATAAGTATAATATTTGGAGTCCTAAGATTTTAACAATTGTGGAATATCGTGATTGTAATAAAATTGTTATCGGCATTGAAGCAAGACTCATTACAAACTTTGCGGATTATGAAAAGCGTCATAAGGAGGCCTTGTTAAAACTATCTGTGTCGGATGACATGATTTCTAAGGCCCAAAATGCCACTGAGGCAAGTGTGCTATGGACCAGTTTGAAAATTAAATACCAAACTTTGGAGAAAAACCAAGTTATGTACCTAGAGAATTTACTATTTTCCACAAAGATGTCAGAGTAGTCCCTTTTAGAACACCTTCCTTGGATGTAAGATCTCTGAGTCTAGTTAGGAGCCATAAACAAAAAGGCCAATGATGAAGACATGGTGGATCTTGTTTTGATCAGTTTGGCACCCCCAGATGAATCTTTCGTGGAGACTTTACACTTGATGGTTGAAAGCCAGAACTTGCCATTCGATCAGGGTAGTTCCTATTTGATGCAAAAGGAACGCAGATAGACAAAATGATTCCAGTGTTAGACGAGTAGAGAGTGCATTCATTGCTCAGTCAAAAGGAAAGTGGAAATGTATCTCCGTTGATTCATCTTCTAAGTATTAGGTAAAGTGCTTTCCGTCATAAGGTTGGGCATTTCAAAAATGATTGTCAGAAGTGATAGCATGCACTTTTTCAGCAAAGCAGTCAAGCGGGTAATATGGCAACAATTGAAGAAGAATGAGATTTTGAAGAAGATTATGCTCTCCTATCATCATACTTGAATGATTGTGCTACCAGTGGCTGGTTCATTGATTTCGATGCATCCAGGTCTTTCACATGTCATATGGATTGGTATGTCACATTTACTAGAAGTACATTTTTTTTCAATTTTGTTTTATTAGTTGATGGGGTGTCACTTGCAGTAGAGGGGATAGGAGATGTTTGCATAGTATTGGAAAAACAATCATAATAAGGAATTTTAGGTATTTTCCTAGTCTAAATAAAAATCTCGTCTATTAATCAATTAACAAAAAATTGCAACATTGTTGTACATTTCTTTGGAAGTGTATTGTGTTTGATATTAGAGTAATTGTCTTGGATATTGGGCAAAGTGGCTTGCATAGGCTTGTTGACCTTACCACAATTAGTGTAAATGCACGTGTGGAGTGAGACTCCATAAAAGATGTGTTGGAGGATGAAATTCCTCATAGGCTTGTTGACCCTGCTCCATCAACTTACATGCACCAATTATGGAGGGAATATCCACTATAAAGAATGTGCAGTAGGATGAAATTCCTCAATCTCAGTCAAATGCATAGGCAATTGTGCAGGAGGATGATATGCCTCAGTTATAGGGATTGGCTCAAAGGATTGGAAACAAGGTTGAAAAAAATCTATTAGATGCAAATGGGTGGACAAAATTTGTACTTTGGACAAGTACACGACTCATCTTGTTGCGAAAGGATTTTCCCAATAAGAGAGAATAGATGAGGAGATGGTTTCTTCTCCTACTATGGAGTTGGTTTTTACTCCTATTGTTATTGTGGATTTGGTTTTTACTACCATTGCTATTGCTAAGATGGTTAGATTTTGGTTGCTTCTCTCTAGAGATATGGATGAGGAGGTTTATATGGTGCGGCCTGAAGGTTTTCGGGTTGGTTGTGATCATTTGGCTTGCAGGATGATTAAGTCCCTATACGAACTTAATCAGGTTCCACGAGCTCAGTATAGTTTGTTTGAGCAACATCTCCAAGATTTTGGATTCAAAACTATGGAGGTCGGGGTGAAGTTATCTGTTGATGATGATTCATCATTAGTCAATGGATGACCCTACAATGAAATGCTGGACAACTTGATACATCTTATGTCCACATGGTCGGATTTCTGCCTTGTTGTTGGCTATCCTTTTCAGTTTTTGTCTACACCGAAGTTCCTACATTGGACAATAGCAAAATGTTAGAGGACTGTAGATTTCATGCCGATATCTTTAAAATAATTTGTAAATGTAATGACTAAACTCGTTGGTCCCAATGTGTTTGTAAAATTTCAGAACAAACTTTGGAGTAGTCTCCAGTTTAGTCATTAAGGGAGGGTGTTAAAGTTATTATATATTAGTTAATGTTTAACTAATGGGTAGTTATCAAACCTTTCCAACTGAATGCAACCAATTTCTGTTAATAAAAAAGACGGACACACAAGTGTGTTAGTGTGCCGTGTCGTATGCTTTACATTTGTCTTCATTCTTTCAACATTCATTTACTAACAATAGAAACCTGGCAAACCTTGGAGTTATTAACTATCACTTTGAGAAAGAAGTTGCTATATTAAAAGGCTTTTGTATGGTTTTTGCCATAGGTTAAACAAAATAGTTTTATGGGAAAATCGAATCAAAATATAGGAAAGGAAAGGTATGCAATGGTCTGATTAATCCTGTATTTTTAAATATATGAAGAGTTCCTAACCTTTTCATGACTTAAGTTGTAATAAACCTGAAAGTCGATGGATGTGGCTTCATATATTCGATTGAAAGTTTAATATTTTAGAAATAATCTACAGGCTTTGAGAATGATGAGACAAAACTATTCAAAATTGAACATGGTATGAGATGCATCTCAAATGTAGATATTTATAATCGATGTCCTATTGGAGTCCACAAAATAGCTGTTGGGATTGGTCACTTCAATGAGGGAATGTTTTAAACATCCTCATCAAAATATTAGAGAATTAAGAGAAGCATCAATTTGAAAAGAAAAACTTGAAGAAAGAAACATGTTCCATAAAAAAGTACGCGATAAAACCCTTCGTCCAACATATGACAATGTTTATTTCAAGCTAAAATATTGGTAGTTTACTATATTTTATTAATTACTCTTGATGAATGGTCTGATCAGGCGTTAAAATTTATTACAATAATTATTTCCAATTATTATCCATCGATGACAAAAATGGGTCAACGGGACTAAAGTTACAAGTAGTTGTGTAAGTCAAGAGATCCATAATGAGTGTTCAATGGTATTTGATAAAATTAAACAAAGTAGAAGTATATTTATTGAAAGCACGGGAAGGAATCTTCTGGATGCAACAATATATTGTTATTATCTAATGAGTATCTTGTTAGCATGTTTTAGCTGTGCATTAAAGCCCTAGCTAACAAATTAATCGTCTAGCATTGGAATATTAGCTTCATACAGAGCCGCTCATCTGAGATGGACAAGGAGTCACTAGAGGTCTCAATCTATGTAAAATATCAAGCCATGGAGATACATACATCATCATGAACAAATATTCAACATTACCCATATTTCTTAGCAAATCCATATGTGTGCAGCCATGAACTAACATCTACATCACGCAATAACAAAAATAACAACACATAAGAATCCATTAACACCATAAGTAATGAAATACTCATAATTCTTTACTATTACGAATATGAATATACATCATGCCCTTGCTTGCTTGGACAGCTGAATACACCAATGTTACCTACTTGCCTACTATTGCTCTCCAATCCACTAGAAGAATAGAAAGAAAGAAAGAAAAAAGAAAGAAAGAAAGAAAAAAGAAAGAAAAAAGAAAGAAAGAAATTATATTATTGCCCACAGATGACCAAACATAGGTCAATGGGACTCGAGGATACAACAATTAACAAAAGAAAGTTCTAGGAAGCTATACAAATAGAATTCTAGAAGCCAAATAAAGTAATAAAAGTATATAAACAAAGTAAAGCAATGTGCCACTAATGAGAGTCGCCATGGAACCAATACAAGTAGTAATGAAGGGCAAACAAGAGCCCCCAAAAACATGTGCCGATGAAATCTAGAAGACTTCATCGAGTATCTGTCTATGCTTATAGTGGAGGAGCCATCATCGACCATTGTGAAAATATTCAATAGTGCTCATCGAGGGAGTACATAATGTCGGAGGGGGCCAGGTTGGGGGACCCTAGGAGGAAGCAAATCACTTCCTCTAGAATCTTCCCTAACATCCAAGGCTGATGACTCCCTGTAGTAGAAAAGACTCATAGTATGAGTCTGCGCTTGTGGTTTGGGAGGGCGCTCGTATGTGGTAGATCCATGTTGTCAGGAAGGGGCAGAGCCACGTCGGTTGGAAGGAGTAGAGCTATGATGTTGAGGAAAAACATGTTGGGGGATTTGATTAGTTTGAGTAAAATTGGTGTGTTGAGAGAAGCGTTGCCTAATTGATCTAACAACTATGATGTGTGATGAACCAGTGTCCAAGGGTGCTTAGTGCTGTCAATCGCTTGGATGGGTTGGAAGGAAGAGGTGATCAACATGGGGGCTCTAGAGCCTCTAGGCTTCTCTTGTAGGGATTTGCGTCAGAGGGTGGCAACCTAGTGAAGACAAAGAGCTAGGCACCGCTGGTTTGGATATTTGAAGAAAGTGGATAGAGTGTTGGCCGAGTCTCTATAGAGGTAGTGATATCTTCTCCAGATCTTATAGGAAATGGGGCATAGGAAAATGAAATGTTCCTCGGTATCTACCTCTTGGAGGGAATAAAGACCGCAGACTCGGCCCTAACTAAGAATGTGGTGATCTGATTCAACCTGTAACTTGTGAGAATACACTCTCCACTAGCCAAGGGGAAACCTTAAGCCATGGGACCAAGGGCGCCGGAGATTGTGAGGGCGACAAATAATACCGTCCACTATTTGTAAGAAATGCTTGTCGTAAAAAGCAAGATTGGGGTTGAGCGGCTCACGGGGGGAGATCCAGGTGGCTTGGATATATTGTCTATAGATGTCCTCTCTAGTAGCTCTAGTGATGACTTATTTTGTGGGAAGGAGCTTAAGGGGGGCGTCCAAGGAATACATGAAGGGGGTTAGCCTATCAATAGAGATGTCAATAGAAAGGAGGAGCAACTAGTTCCAAAGCACCAACAATGCCAACGTCTGGTGGGGACTAGTGAAGCAATCCTCTTAGAAGAGCAAAGTGCTAAGTTGGGATATATCTCATGACCAGAAGCTGAGTCCTTCAAGGATATGAGTTTGTGGTTGTAGAAAGTAACCCTGAAGATAGTCTCAAGGTGTAGCGGCTAGGTGGAAAATTCAGCTTGGTCGATGTGTTGAGGAATTGTCCGTTTGCAATAGATCAAGCACTATAACATCAGAGTCTGGATCCTCTCGATACATGCCTAGTCGATGGCCCTCAAGCGAGGTCCCTCAACCTCTGAATCATATAAAATTTTAGGTTTGATGATTGTATCAAATAGGCACTTGGAAGGGATGCCCTGGAAGTGGATATGAAAACATTGGCATTCCAAAACAAAAAGAGAGGCATACCCCTTGCAAAGGCGCGGATGAGAAGCAAATTTCATGCTAAAGCATGGACTTGAAAATTGGACCCCCAAATACGTGTAGGGCTATGTGATCTCTAGAAGTTCCCCTTTGTAGAAAAACTAGAATTTGGAGAGAGAGCGCTTAGAGGTATTGAAGATCATAACTTTAGTTTTTATAAGGTTGACCATAAGTTGTTGGAGGTCGCAGAAATGAGCAAGGGCATCAAGTTGTCGTTGTAAGCCCTTGGCAAAGTGTAAGAGGACAACATTGTCGGCAAAAAGAAGTATATCTTTAAGCATCTCATGCAAAATACAACCATCGTGCATATGGGTATGCTACCAAAGAAACTCCTCTAAATCATCAATGTAGATACTGAATAGGGTTAGTGGGAGGACATCCTTGTTTGATCCCTATGGTACTCTTTACAAAGCCAGAAAAATCATGAGAAGTACAAAGCTGCTCAATCATTGTCTCATAAATCTTCTAAGTGGTGGTAATCAAAGATTCTGGGATGCCGATATCTCTCAACTTCTGGAAAAATGTCTTAGAACTGAGTCAGGCTTTCTTGAAGTAAACCAAACAACAAAAGACTTTGGAAGACCTGTGACGAGCTTCTTCAATAATAGCCTGGAGTGTAAAGATGTGGTCATAAGTTTGGTAGTCCCTTAGCTCTGATATTATTCCTTTCCAATTTTGACAATGCATATCGAACAATGCAGCATAAAGTTTGGCAAATGCATGCCCCATAGTTTGCATACCCGCTGATTACTGGCCAAGTGGGCGAGTAATCGCCAAACTTCCCCAAAACCCATTAATCGCCACTTGAAATCGCAGGGTTTTGAATACTCGGGTCTCGGCGAGTACTCGATGAGTACTGTGCCAGTACTCGCCATTGTGGTTAGAATGCATGAAAAATGTGGGAAAAACATAGTTTTTTGTCATTTTTAAACACGCATACCCACATAGCATATATATAAAATAAACATTCAAGTATAAATTTACATTTAGATATGGACCTCTAGTTGCTTATACTTTAAGTTATATTTTATATTTATACTTTCAGGATGTTTGAGAGTGGTTTCAGACCTCTAGGAGCTATAATGCAAATTCTAGGTTTTGGAGTATCCTATCATATTTCAGACAGTCAAATTTCATGGTTTTAGGGTTTCAGACTTAGCCACACTTCAGGGTTTTAAGTTTTCAGGGAGACATCATAGGAAGTATGAAGGATGCATGAAGGGATGTAGGTATGATAGATACCTTGCATTCAAGAAACAACTAAAAGACTTCCTTGTGTATTAGCAGAAGCAAGAGATATTGGATTGGATGACATCCTTGTAGATGTGGTCAAACATGAGGCAGAGGAGTCACTACCATTTGGTTCCAGGGTGGAGCCACAGACACAACATTCTAGGCAGAGCAAGGAGGGGCAATTGAGTGGGAGGGGACTGGATTCTCTTGGTCTCCCTTAGTTTTCTAGAGAGCAGGGAAGAGAAAATCATAGATTCTTGTAATTTGTACTTGTATATTCTTGTATAAGTATCACTATATCAGTTTGTTGTTGAAACTTGACAGTGTCACAGTTGTATTTGCATGAATCATGATTATGCGATTTTATACTTGTATTCAATTCTAATAGAAAACACTTCCCCAACATTTTACAAACTCATTTGATACATTTTGCAACTATAATTTCTATAAAATTTATGTTTTTTTTAAATTTAAATATTTTTTAATTTGTCGAATAATGGCAAGTGGCTGTCGAATAATCGTCGAGTAAACTTTTTGGGAGCTAGGCGAGTACTCTTCGAGTACGAGTATACGAACTATGGTATGCCCAATCATAATGGTCATGTAGTTGCAAGGAATAGAGTGATCCCCAGACTTATGAAAATCGTGAATAATGTGTTGGGACCATGATTGAGGGAAACCTGAATACACCACCTTATTAAATAGCGTGGCAAGGGGAAAGGCAAGGGAATCCACACCATATTTGATGAACTCAGCCTTGAGACCTTCACAATTAGATGCTTTGCTGGTGCACAATTTCAAAATAGCTCTCTTGACGAAAGAGGTGGAGAAAACAAATGAGGATGGTGGAGGATTTGGGGTGGTGGCAGCAAGATGGACAGGAACATTCTAGAGGGAACTAGCATAGGAGACCCATGCTTCAGGGGTGGTGTCAGTGACTATGGTTTATCTTGGGAGAAGAGTATGCCAAAAAGTCTTAGGTGAGTGGTGGAGATTAACAAGGAGTGAAAGCCGATTGGATGCAAGAAATTCTAGTTTCTTACATTCGGAAGACAATAGTACTCCCTATGGAGGGCGGGAGTGGAGGGAGGGTCATGGGTTAGGGAAAATTGAAGTCTTTGATGAAGGGATTTACACTCATCATCATGCCACCGGTTTATGGGTTAGGTTACGTCGTGGGTAGGGGATTTGGAGTAATGTATAGTGTGGGGACAAGAGTCAAGGGCAACATGCTAGAGGGTTTGACGTAAGAACTCATACATGGAATCGGTGGTGGGAAGAGGGAGGAAGTAAAACCTAGACATAAGAAAGGAGAGGTGGGCAACATGGTCAATGGTGTAGTCATTGTCAAAGTAAATTGTGGTATGTCTACTGTTGGGGGGCATGGGGGAAGTGGAAGGTTGGGGGGGGGAAGAGGGGTGTGAACCAATATGAAGGCATAACACACACTCTCATGTTCTCTCTTTCTCATGTGTAGGCATTGTGTTTATAAACACGATCCACTCATGTACCCATGCTCCAAACATTTAATACAAGTATAGTCCGAAGTTCCATTAAACATTTAATACATTCATGCACACATGACATGTGAACCCACCTAACCTTCTCCATCGACATATGCAGATATAAATCCACATAATATATCAATAAACCTATAATTATCCTATGACCTCTGTATATGAAATATATCACATATGGCTGAAATATGGTGACAACATATCACAAGCATAAATGACAATATCGATGTGTAGGAAGGCCACAAGGAATGTGTAAGAATGTCCCCAAGGGAATGGTTGGAGAAATGTTCTTAAGGGAATGGCCTTGGGAGGAGGTAGTATTGCATTTGTGGTAGTACCGTGCCATGTGCTATGTCCCTTTAATATTCTTATAATAGTATGCTTTATATGTAGAAGAGAAGAGTATACATGATGTTTGAATTTGTTCTACTACGATTAATTAGAGGTATTGCAGTAACATCAGCTTATGGTGTGTTAGTGATCCAAAATCGGCATATCAACTTAGAGAAACTCAACCAAAGGCCACAACAAGGTACTGTGGGACCCTTGTGGCCTAGTTAGTTGTAGAGATCCAAGAAATAGAGATGACATAAAGCAAAGACAACACAATCAGCTTAGAACAACAAAGGGTGCAAATAGAGCAGATTTCATTATGAGTAAACCAAGTACATATGATAACGTAGAGTAGGAGGCAAATTATCACATTTTGCCTCTCTATAGATATTCAAGGTGTATATATAGCTGTAGCCACACTACATCGAAAGGAAATTAATGCTCACCTATCCTTCTACCTTCCACATCACTTATGTCGTTAAGCTCATGGTGCTTCATTTTATGTACATTGCCTATTTTACCAAATGGGTGCAATGTTTACATTTACAAGGTTATACCAACTCACACATCTACAAAAAGTATACAAAACATTAGGACTAATGTGGGGCCAACATATTCCCACTACTACTTTGAGCTTTGTCCTCAAGCTCTTTGCATGGATAATAAACATATATCACTAACTTCAAGGGCAATAGTAGATAACCCCTCCACAAATTTGTATCATTGCTGCAAAATTTGAGAAACATTTTGTTTGAACTAGGGCATCTAAGACAAATAAATGGAAACGGTGGGAATATTGGTATAAATAGTGGCCAATTGAAAGGAGGTAACATGTTGCATGGCCTTATCAACTAAGTGCTAGTGTTCTCCATTATATTCATGTGTTGTCTTGTGCGAGTGGGTAACTGACTGAGTGTAGTATTAAGTTGCGCCTTCTGCTAGTCTAGTTGTGTATGTAAATCCGTCACCTATGTTTCTAGGTGGAGAGCCTCAGAATCATCTAAATCCACATTGGTAGCCTGGTTCAAAATTCCTACACCTTGTGCCTCTAAGGCATGCGTATCATTCCACGCATGGAAGACACCCCTCAATGTAGTTCTTCAAACCAGATGATCAACTAAGCTCGTATCGGTGTCTTGTATGGTGGCACCAACTGCCAACCCTATCTTGTTGATGGCGTAGGTGAAGCATAAGCTTGCGCACATTGCCTACTCATATAAAAATACGTACATATTTGGAAATCCTTCTGGAGCCTGCTCTTATCACGAACAAAGAAAACAAACTGCTACCTCTACTAATTCATGCACAACCACACAGACCCACATTGTTGCCTTGAGTGCCTTGGTCATTTGCGTATCTTCGTGAAACTTTGCACTTCGTGCACCGTGTTGCATCATGTGCCTCCTGCACAGTGCTTGGATCCATGTTGCATAGCTTTGAAGGCAACCTCCATGCATTGTGAGGATAGACATCATGTAGCTTCGAAGACAACATCGTGCAACTCTACAGTTCTAGTACCACCAAGTAGCACCAAGTGTCATAAATATGGCGCACATTACCTGGATCTATGCGGCATAGACCCAAGGAAAAAAACGTGCAATTGACTTGAAAGGCATGGAGTGCATAAGTTTCAAAGGCCTTGCTTGTGTGGGCTTGAGGGCCAGTGCCCTCTTTCGTGAGGAAACACCTTGAGCCAAAATGTGTATAATCAAGCGCAAGCACCGTTCGATGCAACCTCGTAGTTCCACAAGAGTAGCCTCACAGTTGTGTGCAACACAACTTTGTAGTGCTTGTGCAACACGACACCAATGCACATCATGTGCACAATCCCTGCGCATCATTCACAAACTTGCACGCAACACTCAATGGCACTCAAGAGTTTAGTCCATGACAAAACACTTGTTATCATAATTTGAATCTGAAGGTCAATTGGCGTAACCGTTGGAATGTGAAGAGGTACAAGTGGAAGCTCAAATGTTTCGACTTGCATAATGGTTCTTGAGCCTTCACAGTTTTGTGATCTATATGTACACATCTGTAACATTATTTTAGGCATATAGTAGAAAGGCAGATAACCATACATTTTTCTCAAGAGTAGGCAATGTATAGAATGCACAAACTAATATAATTTTTGTTCTAGTTCTATTACTTTCTCTATTCTCCATCTTGTTCAACATTGCTTCTGCATATGCATACAACCCATCTAAATCCTCATCTAGAGTGTTGTCTCTCGGACCTCTTGGGATTCAAATCATCTATGGTAACTACTTTGGTCAAATTGACCTTATTTATCATAGAATGGAAAAACTCAAAGCGTATGGAAGGCAATATGGATTAAGTTGATGCTCATTCACATAGCCCAAAACTTCGATACCATCCAAACAAACCAGTTTGATCAAACCATTGTGCATGACTTGTGTTACCATGAATGATGCAACAAAGGAACATGCAGTTTGATTGGATGCTTCTTTTCCCTGGAGTCATTATAAGAACATGGGTGCAAACCAAATTTTTTGTCTTTAATGTGACAATCATGCCATGCTTTTTGGTGTTGCTTCCCTTGGCTCCATTGCGCAAGTAACTTTTTTTCCTTGAGAGCTAGAAGCTCGTTTAACCTAACCTGTAAGAAAGTATCATTGTCTAGGTGAACTGCAGAAGCAATGCACAAGCTAGGGACCATATACTCAACTGACATAATGGCCTTGCGACCATAAACCAATTGGAAAGGAGTTTGTTTAGTGAGTCTCTTGTAGGGTGGTCTTGTAGGCCCGTAATATTGCGGACACTCGCTCATCCAAATCCTTTCTGCCCATATCGTAAACCTTTATCCATATATTTTTTGAGGATTTTGGATTCAGCAGTGCCATTTTCTTGGGGATGGTAGGGGGAACTCTTGTGGTGTTGGATCATGAACTCACTCAGCAAGATCTACATCGTTTTAGCCACAAAGTGGGTGCCCTGATCAATGGTGATGCTTAGAGAGCATCTAGACACAATAATGATGGTTTCATAAATGAATCTGGTCGTGGTTTCATTTGTGTAGTCATAGGTAGGTGCTGCCTTGGCCCACCGTGTGAGATAACTAGTTGCAATAATAATATACTACACACCCCTTTCCCTAGCCGGCATGTTGGTAGGACCAATGAAATTCAACACCCACTTCTCAAAAGGCTCACAGACAAGAACTGGCATCTGGGGCATCTCCTCGCGTAGAATTGGCTTACCCACTCATTGACAAATGTTGTAGGCATGGGCATGCTTGTGTGCATCCTTATGAAGAGTTGGCCACCATAAATCAGATTGTAGAACTTTCATCGGAGCAGTCTTCCTTGCATGGTGGCCACTGGCTACACTTTCGTGGCATTTAGCTAGGACAACTGCACGCTCATGATGCTCAGGGCACATTTTTCGCAGAACCTCTTTAAGGCCCATCTTATATAGATGGCTGTTAACAAGCTGCAAGGGAGCAACTCGGTTGAGTAGATGTTTCTGTTTGACAGTTGTGTAATGTTCAGGTGCATGTCCTAAAGTAAGGAAGGCAACAATTTCTTCATGCTCTGTAGGACGGTCTCTATTTATGAAATTTGTGCATCTGGGAGATCATCTTCCAACATCCCCATTGGAACTTTGCTCGTGTTGATCCCGCACAAGTGATTAGGGCCCACGTGGTGTTTTCTTGGCTTAACCACAACGTTAAAATCAAATTATTGAAAGAGGATCAGCCGTTTGTAGATCCAATCATGCAACACCAACTTATTGACTAGGTGCTTCAGCCCCTAGTGATCGGTGAAGAAAGTAAACAATGTCGAAAGTAGATACTGTTGGAACTTTTGGAGTGCATATGCCATAGTGAGGACTTCGCGTTTAGTTGTAGTATAGCTGTGCTTAGCAGAGGAGGGCTTCTGACTAGCAAAATACATAGGATGATCCAAATTACCTTAACCAGGTTGGGCTAGAATAAATCCAATTGTAGTGGCAAATGTGAATGTGGAAGGGCTTATCCCAGCTTGGGAATTGAGGTACGGGCTCAATAGCCAATTTGTCATTCAAGCATCGAACATGACCTGTTGCTTGAGTCCGTAAAAAAAAGGCTTATCCTTGCACAAAAATGCCTTTATCTAGGCTGCAATATTTGCATAATTTCGAAATTTTTTTTGGTAGTAACCTGTACGAGCCAAAATCATGCGGACCTCCTTTGATGTCTTTGGTATGTCCAATTGGAGAATGACCGCGATCTTGGGAGGATCCATCAACACCCCATCCTTGCATATCACGTGCTCGAGAAAAGAACCAAACAGGGCCATAAAATCACATTTATTCAGATTGAGCGCGATCTGCATTTGATGACAGTACTCGAACATGAGGGTCGTGTTCTGGACATGGTCACAAAGAGTCCATACATCGTCCAGCCATCCAAGTAGAGCTGTAGAAAATCATGGATGGAGTCCTTGAAGGCAGCAACCACAGTCTAAGCACAAACAATAGGTGCATTTTTCATCCCTAAGGGCATAACATTGTATGCAAGAAAACCGCATTTGGTTGTGAATGTAGCCTTTGCCTTAACTTCCTCTTTGATTGGAACTTGCTGGTAACCTGAGAATCTATCAATGAAGCGATATTCTTTGGGGCATGCAACACCCTCGATAATATCTTCAGTAAACGGAGTAAGGAAGGGATCGGTTATACATGCAGCATTCAACACCTGATAATCCACACAAATGCCGATGCGGCTGTCTTTCTTGATGGAAACTACCCTGGGGCTCACCAATTTGGACTCGTCGATTGGAAAATCACCCCTGGTTCAAGCATCTTTTCAATTTCTCCCGTGATCTTTGCATTGACGTTTGGGTTGAGGCAATAAATTCTCTTTTGACTGGCTTGACTCCTAGCTTTAATCAGATCTGCATCTTATGGTACCTGTAAAGAAATAAATCAGTAAATTCTTTTAGGAGTTCAATCGTTGCAGCTAACTCCACATCTGAGGAATAGTCTCCAATGAAGGTGATTTTAGGTTCCTCTTCAGTCCCAATATTCACTTCCTTAGCCTTCAGAGGCTACCTCAGGGAGTTTTCAAGGGAAGCATCCTTCTGTTCCTGATGCGTCTCTCCCCTTCTTCTATTTCCACATTCAGGGGTCATAGGTTCTCATCCTCAGATGCACCCCCCTTGTCAACCTTCATGAACCAACACATTCCTGGGACATCCAATGCAAGGTGAGGAGGACTGGCTTTGGGGTCAGCCCCTTGATGTGCGAGTTCCAACATGATGGCTTTGCCTTTTAGGGATACACCATATGTTGAGGCCTTGGGGAGCAACGACTTGAGATCATAATCTTCTTCCTTATGCATTGCATGCAAGTGGTCCTCCAAGCGTCCATTTTGAGTGAACATGATATCTTGGATTATTTGGAGCCTGCGATTGATCATGGCATCACTTCAAAGGTTTCGCCTCTGAGTCTGATGGAAGCTTGGAAAAGCAACTGTATCCACACACAAATTATGTTTGCAAATTGGGGCTGAAGGAACGACTGAACATAACTGTAAACATAGCCAGTGCCATGTAATATCTTTATTGTGACTGTTATGTGCAATAGTGCATTGTGATATAAAACAGAATGTGCTTTTAGAAGAAGGCATGAAGACTTGTCTAAGAGATTTTAGGATAACCAAATTAATGGGCAAAGCCTTCTGGATTTTTTTAGTTCAACAAAATTTGAAAGGTTTTGCTGGCTACATTGCACCAGGTATGGTTTTTAAAATATGTTTGTCTTTTGACCTTGTGAAATATTTGTATGGGTTACTGGGTAAAAATAGGAGCCTAACGAGAAAAAATAGAGGGTTACTGGGGATTTTAAAGAGTCAAAGCAGCCATCGGGTAGACCAGGAATTAAAGTGGGTCAGTTACAGTACATCTTGAACCCAAAAGACAAAAGGGTATGAAGAGCTATATCTGGAAAGCAATAAGAATCCATAGAAAGTATTTTGCAACATAAACTTTGAGAGTATGCTATTGGTTAATTATAGAACAACTAGATATTGTATTAAGGGAATCCTAAGGTCATAAGGACTGCATATGGGAAATAAAGTGTATGCAAACCCAATATATGGTATCGATATGGGAAGAAATAATGTTTGATAAATTTATAATTAATGATTAATACATTGCAAAGGATATATTTTATTATTTATATATTCCAAATATATACACTTGATTATTCAGCTTAACCGTTGGGTATGATCATGATGTTATTTATTGAGTTAGGTACATAACATGTGTCCCCCTTCTTGAAAAGCTTCGAACTTGAAGCTGGACTGGAAGTTTCTTAGATGAAAAAGGTTGCCGTAATATTTGTCAGGATCATAAATGTGACTGTTAGAATTTGTAGTCCTTCCACCTGTATGTGGCGGGGAGTAACACAACTGACATTGGGTAGGAGGACATAAACTGGATGAGTGCTTGAACAGCGTCAATCAAAATTTGAATTATGCAAAGTCTTGAAAAGGGTTGGCAAGGCAGAACAGACAAAGAATTTTTCTTGGAAAGGTGTTCATCAGAGTTATAGAAACAAATGGATCTAGGCTTTTGTGAGGCCAGTTATAGAGAGTGATCTTGGTAACTATTTGCATAATGCATAATGTTACCATTTTCATGAGTCTCCGTGATTTCTGTATCTTCATTTACCAGTCCAGATATGTTTTTCCTATATCACTTTGCAATTTCTATAAAGTTTTGTCTTCAAAGGATAGTTAGAGGGGGGCCTCGACTTGAACTGAAGGCCCTATATATATCTGCCCTGCCCTAGAACTCTATGAGAGATGAATAGGATGACTGGTTGTATCACAAGTATCCGGTTGTATCACGTATGTAATAGATGGTAGATGGATGCATCCAGTGTAGCTCGAGCCATACTATTTAATATCAAGGAAATTTATTATTTTGCTCAGACAGGCTATTGAAACTTATCTGTTCTTGTTGAAATTTTGAAGCATATTGCAAAAAACATTGAAAGAAAGGAAGAAAGAAGAAATAATAATAAAGTCCATGAATGACTGAAGTCGGTCGATAGGTCTTGACAGTACAGCAAGTTACAATGGCAAGGAAGAATTCTACGGAATTTTCTGTATTGAACTCAAAAGATGACTCTATATTGTTGATAAGTTCCTAGATGATTTATTGTGTTTCACTAATGTTGTATAAATTGTCGAGTAAGGAGAGATGCAGCTGGTTAGAGAAAGTAGTGACTTTATGAATGAATTATATCATTCTCATTTTTGTTTTTCATTTGGTTTTTAGTATGTGGGAAGATCTTTAGTTTAGTTTGTTAAATCTTAGTTCTTTTTGGATTGTTGAGTTAAATGTCTTCACAGAGATGTTCCGGACTGTTTCTTGGCAGTGATGGGAAAGTGGCATGGCTATTTTCTTTTTGATCATCAATTTCAACATTGAATCGAATTATTACATGTTCATTGTAGGTTCCCCAAAAGGCTATAAAGACGTTATTGCATACACATGCCCCATCAGAAGACAGTTCTTTCCGTGTAGACTTCCGATCTATACATGTACACTACCTGAACAACCTAGAGGAGGATTCAATTTATAGACGGTGGAGGAGCAATGTGAATGAGGTTTCAGAGATATTACCTTTACCTTTGAAGTTGATTATGTTTTCTTTCAGAAGTAGCCTAAATAAAGTGTTTTTTGCATTTATGTTCACTCTTTGGGAAAGGAAGACCTTTGCATTTATTTTTCTGGCACAAATTATGCCGGATTGCTATTTGCACAAGTAATGGTTAACCATTTCATTCTTTTCTAATTCTTTTATTCTGATTAATTATGTGCTTTAATGATTCAGCTTCTCATGCCAGTCTTCCCTGGCCAGCTTCATTATATTCGCAAAAATCTGTACCATGCTGTTTATGCCATTGATCCTTCTACTGCAGCTGGGCTGAAGGCAAGCCCTTTCTTCGGCTCGTTTTATGGGTCACATGCTCTTATGTTATTGTTTGATGCTTATGTGAGACACATAATGTGGTCTGTTACGGTTTATCACTTTCTGATTTTGTTTATCAAATTTCTGCAGGTTGTCAACAGTATACTGTATATGTTTGAAAATAATGTACCTATGAGGTTTGGGCTGATCTTGTTTTCATCCAAATTGGCTGCAACTATTGAAGAAAACAATGGTGAAGCCCCTGATTATTTTGAAGAGGAACAAAGGAAAGGACTCAACAGTGGCCATGATGATACATCTAGTTTGGTAAGTACAGCTGCTTATTTTTGCTTTGGTGAATGTAGCTAAGTGAGTTTTTTTGTCAGTATAGATGTAATTTGTGTTGTAACCTATCTAGAGTTAGGTCTGTTTGTTATCTTTTTGTTGTATTGACAAACATTGTAGGACCTTTACATATTTTGAGGTGCAAATTCTCAGTTAAAAACCATTATCAGGTTTTTGGGACGACATTCTTTCTCTTGAGATCCCACTTACCACTGTTTCATGCTCCCATCTCCAACTGCAACGAAAATATCCTCCCAAACCTGCCAATATCTGCATCCATTAGCAAAAGGCTGATTGACTCCTGCTTTCGCTCTTGAACTTAAGAAACATACTATCAAACGACACACAGCCGATCTGCCATCAAGATATCCTAAGCTTCATCCAAATACATGCAAAAAATAACTGTTATCAGACCAACTTTCTATAGATGGACTGCCCTCGAAGCTGTGGATGTTAAAAGAAAGGCTCTGATCTGCAGATTCATGGGTGCTTTGCCAGGACCCAAGACACTCAAAACCTGGGTACAAGAGAACTGACATCTCTTTGGATCAGTTGACATTATCATGATGCCTAAGGGGTATTTTATGGCTGTTTTCTCATCAGAGTGTGAGAAAGACTAAGCTTTCCAGGGAGGTCTCTGGTTCATGAAAAAATCAGGTCTTTTCATGAAACATTGGTCCCCAGCCTTCACCCCCACTGAGAACCTTCCAAGTACTGTTACTGTTTGGGTCTGCCGCTTCGCCCAAATGAGTGTTGGCAAATATTTTTGTCTGAAATTGGAAATGCCATAGGAGAATACATAATTGCCTCTAAAAGATCACAAGACACCTCGCAGTGGTCAGCTATGCATGCGTATGTGAATATAGATCTGGAGAAGCCAGCACTTGATAGAATCCTTCTAGAAATGGGAGGAATAGAATGAGAGCAGCCTATCGATTATGAGAACATCCCTTTCCTGTGCTGAATATGCCAAGAGCATGGACATCTAGCCAGGTTATACCCCACTCAGCTGGAATGGGACCAACAACAATTTCAACAACAAACAACAACAAAAGAGTTCCCAATTAAGGAAAACATGCCTAATTAACACGGTGCTAACTATGCTTTTCATAAACATGAGCAAAACGGTATGAAGGAAATGGCATGGAGAATG
The DNA here is from genome assembly GCA_037957365.1 of Torreya grandis. Taxonomy (NCBI): domain Eukaryota; kingdom Viridiplantae; phylum Streptophyta; class Pinopsida; order Cupressales; family Taxaceae; genus Torreya; species Torreya grandis. The sequence continues at coordinate 685,801 of JARHVA010002270.1, read as the reverse complement.
TGGAACAGCAGCACTTCCCTTGGGCTGGTATACTTAGATTTAAATACATAACTGATCCTTCAGCAAATTCACACCGGTAAAAAGGTTTTGATGTTTTATAACAGCATACGTCTTAGCAAGTTGGAATGGTACATGAACACAATTATGGTAAGATGCCTGGAAATACCAAGCTCAAAATTTCTCTGCAGGCCCAAGGTTACTCAATAGTGGCTCGTTACACCATAAGAATCTCCACAGAGGAACTATGCTGGAACACCAAACTCATGTAAGAGACTGCTCAACAACTTTAGCTTCTGTATTCAGTGTAATAGAGAAACTTGCAAATAGATTACGCATAAAAACCAGCAAGCCAAATAAAAGAGGGCGCAAAAACACTATGGATGGCAATTGCACTGTTTCCTCAGCTTACAAAGCTCCAGCCGTTGCTGAAATGGTTAACAAAAAATGGAATAAACTTTGAGGATCAAGAACCTGGCCCGAAATTACTTCCCAGACTGTAAAAAGAAGAATGAAACAATCAACCATCTATTCATGCACTGTTCCTATACTAAAAAAAGAAAAGACTGAAATAGCAGCACATTTGAAAGATCAGTCCCTCAAACGAGGGATCTGACATGCAATCTCTGTTTGGAAGAATGTACACTTGGAAATGAATTTTTTTCAGACGTTACAACATCTTGCCCCAGCATTTACATTATGGAACCTGTGGAAGGAAAGAAATACTAGAATATTTGAATGCGAAGACAAAGATATAAGTACTTTGTTATGTGTAATCACAGAACAAATCAGATCAATGCTCGAGTACAGATTAAAGAATTTTAGGATAAATACCAACCATCCAGCAGGTAAGATCTTCGGATTGCAAAGAATTGGAACTTTCCCTTCCACTACAAACTGCCCATCCTCCGCATTAAAGGAAAATGTGAGTGGGCCCCTCTTCTTTCTGGTTTCCGTAAGCTAAATTTTGATGGACCAGTAAACAATAATCCAGGTAATGCCAGTATTGGAGTAATTATTCGGTAAAGCTTCTGGGGAATATAGTTGTCAGTTTTCACCAAAACATTGGATATAAAACTAATAACTATCCATTGTTTTTTGTTTACTATACAGTGTAAACCGTCTCTTATGACAATATGTATTGTTATATCTGGCATTGTTTTGTTAGTATTTCGTCAGCATTTAGTTAGTGATGTGGAAAGCCCCGTAGTTATGTCAGTTGTGCCCGTTGGGTTAACTGACAATCATTGGGTCTTGTCCTTCAAATAACATACGGTATGTTGGGGTAGGGGCATAGGTATCAGGTTCTCCCTATGCTATGTGAATTGTATTGAGACTGTTATTTTGAATACAAGCTGCTATTCTTTAGATTACTATTCTGTGTATGCTACTATTGATGGTCTAGCATCTCAGTAGACATTAATCATACTACATTTGGCACCATTGCTGTAAAGAATGTTGGGTCAAGTTAAATTTGTTTTGCAAACCTGTGTGCTGGACATAACTGTGAAACACATTGACAAAAGATATTACAATGCTACACAGAGTTTATGAAGAAGAAGAATGATGTGTATGAACATTTATTCATGCTGTTGGCTCCAAACAAAAGCAGGCTAGAGCTTAAATGCCAAACGTGTGATTCATGTAATTTTCTAATTATATAGAGATGTTTTAAGATTTTTAAAGTTAAAACATAGTTTATAGGTGTAAAATAAAAGTAAAAATCTTAATCTGTTCAAAATCTAGATACCAGAAAAAATCAGCAAGATCATATTGCTCTCCTCTGAGAGCATATATGTCATCCTTAGGATCTTTAGAATCAGATGTACAAGTCGCAATGCCACTCCTACTAGCTTCACTCTCTGCCTCTTGTGTAGAAATCCCTAGGTCATCAGCAGCAAGCGATGGAATAGTGACAAGGGCAGCTATAGAAACAACAAACAGTTTTCTTGAATATTTTCCTTTGGCATTGAGCAGCAGTTCACTACTTCAGGTTTGAATGTTTTCTTTTTTTCCTCCTTTGATTATTTTTATTCTTTCGGTGAGTTTTTTTTAGCATGGGGATTTTTTTGGGGTGGGGGGAGGCGGGTGGAGGGGCGGTGTGTGTGTGTGGTGGGTGGGAATTATTTTTGAAAATTGATGACCGGCAGGTATTATGTGAATACTGTGGAAATGATACAGGAATCCTCATGGATATGTATTTGAATAAGCAATACATATTACATTATTATACTTTACCTTGACTAACACCATTAATCTTAATGGAAGATTTAGAAAATAAATGAGTTGTAAGGTTGGCATTACTAAGAGGAGAGACAACAATGCATATGCCATCAACATGGCAAACGAATAACCACCAAAGAGCACTTGTAATAATTCTCTTACTGTATATTATTAATGGAGTACTCCAGGTGAATAAATATGCTATTATGATTCATTGTCTGATAGAATAAAGGTAATGTAGAGTACAACAGTTTGATATTGCTTTAGCCATCTGATACACGCGTGTAGTTAAAAAAATGATCATTACATGAACCAACTCATTTAATAGAAGCGCCATAAGAAGAAAAAACAAGTAAAGAATTTATTTTGGTGGTGTAGAGTCTTTTTGCTAAAATGCCATGGATGCAACATAACACTAAGCCGATGTATGAGAGATAAAAGATGAAATGGAGCAAACATTTACATGTGAATGAGAAGCACATAATGAATAACTAAACACAACCACTACAAGAGGAATGCGCAAAGAAGATACTGAAGGATATGTGAGTTTCTTTGACGTGAGAGGTGAACGCTGAGGACATTAATTGAAGCACCATATGGCAAAGCGATGTGAGTTAGACGCTGTGCCAAAAGAGATAAATAAAATGATATGTACATACATACATACATATACATACGTATGTATACATGTATGTGTACTATGTATACATGTATGTGTACATACATATATATACACTTTGATATATATGTATGTATGTATATATATGTATATGTATATACTATACTTTGATATATATACATTTTGATATATATGTTATGTAAGTATGTGTATATATACATTGATATATATATTAGTGTTCCACGGGGACGCATCACCCCCTCAAAATCCCCACATTTTCGGGATAGGGATGTCCCTAGGACGTGGGGATGTTAGGGGGACGGCCCCCTGCCGTACCTCCATTGCAGGCCCGAACCGCCGCCATCCCTAGGACGTTTCCCTCTAAGAGGGGATGTCTTTGGGGCGTCCTTCAAAAAGGGAGCGTCTGGGGATGCCCAGACGTCCCTCGACCCCCCAAGAAATGTGCAGACATCCCTCGCATTGGTGGACGCTAAAAAGACATTTTTTTTAAATTTAAAAAAGATTTTGGTTTGTGAGCCCTCTACCCTAACTCTAATTGCTAATGGGTCGCACCCCACCCCCAAGGCCTCCCAAAAGCTTATAAATATAAAAAAACCCTATCCCTCTCATTCCAAATCACACAAAAACTTCATTGAGTGAAGTAGAGCACTGAAAGTAGAGACAACAAGCTAAGAGGGAGAAGTTTGCAAGAGTGAGAGAGCATTAGGAGAGGGAAAGTGAGATCAAGAAGAGGATAGAGAAGCCAAGAAGATTCAAGACTCTTCAAGTTCATTATTTGAGCCACAAGGTAGACCCTATCACTAGGCATTTGATACTTTGAATTTCTGATTTTTTGTTTCATTTGTAAATTGTATTGTTCTTTGATTCATGATTCATTTCTAAATTGAAAATTCTTATAATTATTTGTGATTTATTCAAATGCTTAAATTTTTAAATCTTCATTCAAATCAAATGCTTAAATTTCAAATTTATTTTGCTTTCTAGGTTGTAGCTTTGTAAGTTTTTTTTCGATTTCAAGATTAAAATTTAGAAGTCAAATTAGGATTTCATCTTGTGTATCCTCTGCCTTTGCGCTTCGTGCGAAGTGAAGCAAGAAAAACAAAGTGAAATCCTTGTTTGACCAAGTATTTACAATTGTCAATTTATGACAACAACATTTAGGTTTTTAAATTTTTAAGTAATGCATAATATTTGATTAAATTATAAAATCAATCATAAAATTTGAAAGTCAAATTAGGTTTTTAACTTTTGTGTATCCCCTACTTCTGCTCTTCATGCGACTTGAAGTAAGAAAAACAAAAGTGAAATCTTTGTTTGACAAAGGTTAAGAACAAGGATTCCTATTTGTATATCCTCTGCTTCTGCACTTTGTGCAACCTGAAGTAAGAAAAACAAAAACAAAATCCTTGTGTCTTAATCCCTTGCATTATGCATGGTTTAAATTATAATTTTTAAATTATAAACTTACAAAAAAAATTATCATTTCTCGCAGTGTCATTATGAGTTCTCATAGCATGAGTTAGGATGAGGGTCAACCTCAAGGGGTTGAGGTTGAAGCTGTAAGTGTAAATGATTCTGATTATGCACCTGATGATCCTAGTTTATAAGCAAGGAGGGGTGACCGTGAAAATCAAACTAGTTCTGTTGGGAGTCCAAATTATAGTTGCCCTTCACAAACCCTACAACAATATGCTAAGGGTCCCCTTGATCCGAAGAAACCTTTAAAACAATTTGCAAGCAAGGTACCAGCAAAGCCTGGGACATCTTGGGGCACTAGGAAATGGAAATGCAACATATGTGACCTTGAATGGTTTGGCAACATGACTAGAACAAATGCTCACCTCTTCCTTATCCGAGGCGAAGGTGTAGATGTATGTGAGAAGGTGGAAAGAAACCTGAAATTGAAGGCTGAAATATGCAAATTATGGGTTGCTAATGAAGAAGATGCACCTACATCTTGTTACTTTGACACGAAGGGGGAGGGGTCATTAGAGATAGAGTTCTAGTACTTTTGAGAGGCCAATGAATCCATCTAGTTTAAGGGCAGCTGGGCCTAAGGGGAAACACAAGGTGACTAGTGATGCTTCAAATCCACTGGCATAATTATTCAATGTGCAAGCAAACGCTGAGGGAGATGATGCCATTGGCAAATTCTTCTTTGCCAATGGCATCCATGCCATGTGGCTCGCTCTCCTTATTATAAGGAGGCTGTGGGAAAAATAATAAGAGCAAGACCATCATATGTGCCACTAGGGGAGACTAAATTGAGGACAACAATCTTGGATAAGAACTATTCCAAGATTAATATTTTAATGGAGAAAATGAAGAATACCTGGGTCACAAGTGGATGCAACATCGTCATGGATGGGTGGACGGACATTAGGCATCGTCCACTCATCAATATCATGGTTACAAGTATAGCTGACCCTTATTTCCTTAGGGCTATTAATTGTATAGGGCATCGCAAGGATGCTGATTTCCAGTTCTAGATCCTCAAAGATGCTATAGAGGAGGTTGGGCCACAAAATGTGGTGCAAGTAGTGATAGATGCAGACCATGTGTGCAAAGCTACAGGAAAGTTAATTGAGGCAGCTTATAGACATATTTGGTGGACTCCTTGTGTGCATGCCATGAATAATGCACTCAAAGACATGGGAAAAATCAGCTGGATCACCCACACTTCACATGCACTCCTCAGGTCCTCCAAGAAGGAATTCTTGAAACTTGTAGAGACTAGGTATGCATCATACTTTATCCTCTCAGAGAGGATGCTTGAGTTGCAAGAGGCATTGCAACTAATGGTTATGACAATAGAATGGAATTGGTGGTTTGAGTTGAAGACAGAGCAGGGGAAGAGGGTGAAGGAGGTGGTGAAGAGTGATGTTTTTTACGCTGATGCCAAATATATTGTCTCCATCACTACTCCAGTCTTCACAGTGATTAGATATGGGGATGCTAATGCACCTACCCTTGGAGAGGTGTATGAGGGCATTGATACTATGCTTGATCAAATGAAGGTTGCTGTACGAGAGGACCCCACATTGCAATTCTACACAGAACATATTCAGCCAATAATTCATCCCAGATGGGAGAAGCTCAACACTCCCTTGCACATGGCTGCGTATGTATTGAAATCAAAGTGGTATGTGCAAAGGCTTGATAGAGTTACACCTATACAAGATGCTGAGGTGAAGGTAGGGTTCATGAAGGCCATTTAGAAAATGTATGATTCTATAGAGGCCAACATCATTCGTATTGAGTGCACAAAATTTGCCACTCTTAGGGGATATTCACAGGAGGCCGAAATATACAGGGAGACAATGGCACAGGAGGAACCAATTTTGTGGACTTTGCATGGGCCTGCTTCTTTGACTACCGATCTAGCTATTCGTTTGCTGTCTTAGGTTTCTAGTTTTTTTGTTGTTGAGAGGAACTGGTCTTCTTATAACTTCATCCACTTTGTTAAGAGGAACAAGCTTACCTCTAGGAGGGTAGAGAAGCTTATCGTTGTACATAGTGCCTTGCATCTCATTGACCGCAACACTTATGTACAAGGAGAGTCCAACAGCCAGATGGGATGTAGAGCCATAGGAGCTAGCACAGATTGATGATGATGCTACACAGACAGGGCTGGTTGGTATTGATTTAGAGGAGCTTGAACATGTGGAGTCCAACAATTGTAGTGATGAGGAGTTTGGTGAGAACTTTGGGGATGATTAGCCATTGAATCATTAGTATTTTGTTTTTGAATAGTGTTGGTACTTGATTGTAATCATGAATCATCATTATGAAATTTCGAAAATCCTGAATTCGATATTTTGATTTTGATTTTCAATGTTCATTGGTTCAATGGTTCAAAGTTGAAACTTCATTGTTAAAAAGTTGATACTTAAATGTTAAATTGTTAATGTTCAATGCAATATACTTATTCCTTATACATCTTTGTATAACTAATTTTTCAAGTACTATATGTATTTGCACCGCTCACCTGTCGCCTCCTTGCCACCGCCCCCCCTCGCCATCCCCAAACTCAGCCCCCTTGTACCCTCGTTTCGGAAACCTATCCCCGCATCCCCTCGCCCCCCCATCAGGAAACTTCATGGAACTTATGGTATATATGTATACATATCCGTGTATATATACATATATTAGTTTATATATACATACAAATATATGTATGAAAACATTATGTATGTATACATACATATATCATTGTGTATATATACATACATATGTATATGTACACATACATTAGTGTGTATATACTTATATATATCAGTATGTATATACATACATATATACATATCTATATGTATATATACACATTGATATATGCAAGTATATACACATTAATATATAAGTATATATATTAATATATATGTATATATCAATATATATATTAATATATCCATGTGTATATATACATATATATGTATATATATACACAATATTATATATGTATGTGTATATATAAACTAATAAATATATCAATGTGTATATACATCAACATACATATATATGTATGCATGTAACTGATATATACATATATCAATGTATATATATATACATACATACACATGTATATGTGTATATTGATATATACATACTGATATATATATATATATATATATATATATCAATTTATATATACATACATATATGTATATATATATATATACATACATATATGTATATATATATATATATATCAGTGTGTATATATATACATATGTATGTAGATATCTATATATACACACTAATATATATCAGTTTGATATATATTAGTGTGTATATATTGATACATATACTGTATATCAGTTTGATATATATTAGTGTGTATATATTAATATATATACATAAATATACTGATATATATATATCAATTTATATATACATACATATATGTATACATATATATATATATCAGTGTGTATATATACACATATGTATGTAGATATCTATATATACACACTAATATATATCAGTTTGATATATATTAGTGTGTATATATTGATACATATACTGTATATCAGTTTGATATATATTAGTGTGTATATACTGATATATATACATACATATGTATGTATATATATCAATATATACACACTAATATATATCAAACTGATATATATATATTAGTGTGTATATATTGATATGTACATACACATGTATGTATTTATGTTGATATATGTATGCATGCATACATATCTTTGTATGTATATATAAACTAATAAGTATATATCAATGTATATATATACATCAATATGCATATACATACATACATATATATGTATGCATATATACACTGATATACATAGAGAAAGAGAAGAATATTATATGTCATAATATAGCCTAACAAAAACATCAATAAAAATAGTAGATTTCGATAAAAGCAATAGTAACTATATCAATATATATTTTTTGGTATCTCATCATATCTATAAGGTCAAATGTACAAAATATATTAAAAAAATAAAATCTGAAATGTTAATCTTTGAGTACGAGTCCGAATTTGGGTGCATCTCTAGTGGTGGAAGATGAGTCTTTGTAGAACACACACTACATACACACATACGTATGTATGTGTATATATGCACTGATAGACATATATCAGTGTATATAAATTGTTACATATACGTATATATCAGTGTATATATACATACATAGAAATATATATGTATGTATATACATTAATATATATACATAGACATTGATATATATGTATGTATGTTTACATATATATTAATGTGTAAACACATATATATATGTGTGTGTATATGCACACTGATATATACATATATCAGTGTATATACATACATACATATATGTATGTTTATACACGTTAATGTATGTATGAATATATACACTAACATATATCAGTTTGTATACATATATGTATGTGTATTTATAAACTGATATGGATATATCAATGTGTATATATATACCGATATACATACATATATATGTATGATATACATATTGGTATATATGTATGTATTAATTGATATATACATATATCAGTGTATATATACATGTACATGTACACACGTGTGTATATATACTGATATATATTTATATATCAATGTATAAATACATACATGTATATATTTTTATATCAGTATATACATACATACACATATGTATGCATGTATGTATATTTATCGATGTATATATACACATTGATATAAATATATCAGTGTATATATACATACATACATACCAATGTATAAATACATATACATGTAGATATTTTATATCAGTATATATATACATACATACACATACATATGTATGTATGCATGTATTTATATCGATGTATATATACACATTTATATTTATATCAATGTGTATATATACATCGATATAAATACATGCATACATATACGTATATATCAGTGTATATATACATACATAGAAATATATATGTATGTATATACATTAATATATATACATAGACATTGATATATATGTATGTATGTTTACATATATATTAATGTGTAAACACATATATATATGTGTGTGTATATGCACACTGATATATACATATATCAGTGTATATACATACATACATATATGTATGTTTATACACGTTAATGTATGTATGAATATATACACTAACATATATCAGTTTGTATACATATATGTATGTGTATTTATAAACTGATATGGATATATCAATGTGTATATATATACCGATATACATACATATATATGTATGATATACATATTGGTATATATGTATGTATTAATTGATATATACATATATCAGTGTATATATACATGTACATGTACACACGTGTGTATATATACTGATATATATTTATATATCAATGTATAAATACATACATGTATATATTTTTATATCAGTATATACATACATACACATATGTATGCATGTATGTATATTTATCGATGTATATATACACATTGATATAAATATATCAGTGTTTATATACATACATACATACCAATGTATAAATACATATACATGTAGATATTTTATATCAGTATATATATACATACATACACATACATATGTATGTATGCATGTATTTATATCGATGTATATATACACATTTATATTTATATCAATGTGTATATATACATCGATATATATATACATACATGCATACATATGTATGTGTATGTATGTATATATTGATATACATACATACATACCAATGTATGTATGTATATATATTGATATATATTAGTATGTATATATTAATATATGTATGTGTATAAATACATATATGTATATACACACACTGATATATATGAACGTATGTATACATGTACATGTATACATACATATATGTGTGTGTATATGTATATATTGATATATATATCAATGTATAAATACATACATACATGTATATATACATACATACACATACATATATACATGTATTTATAGATATCGATGAATATATACACATTGATATAAATATATCAATTTCTATATACATACATATGTATGTATGTACACTGATATATATTAGCGTGTATATATTAATAAATACATATACATGTATGTATACACTATATGTATGTATACACACTAATATATATGAATGTATGTATATATAAAATATATGTATATATATATTAGTGTATATATTTATACATGTATGTATATCAGTGTATATATATACATGCATATATATATATATAGAGCAATGTATATACATAAATGTATGTATATATACACGATATATATGCACATATATCAATGTGTATATCTACACATACATTTGTAGGTATGTAGTGTGTGTTGTACGGAGACTTGCCTCTTACCACTATAGATGCATTTGGATTATCACTATAGATGCATCTTGGACTCGGACTCGGACTCTGACTCAGAGATTTACATTTCAGATTTGATTTTTTTAAATATATTTTGTACTCTTAACTTTAGATATGATGAGATATCAAAGAAAAATATCGATATAGTCACTATTGTCTTTTGTCGACATCTACTTTTTTTATTGATGTTTTTCTTAGGTTATATTATGATGCATACTATTCTTTTCTCTCTCTAAATATGTTTACATTAAATATTTATCATCTCTGAATATCCATCTCATTTTTCTGAAAACTGGCGTACCCGTCCCTATCTCCCCAAATCTGTACCCATCTTCTGATATATATATGAAATAGTTGAACTATTATAAAGCTTGACCCACTTATCCGCCCCTCCCCCCCCCACCCCGCAAAAAAAAAAAAAAAAAAAAGAAAAGAAGAGAGAAAAAAAGAGAAAAAGGAGGGAACATAAGAAATTATTGAGAATATAAAATCAAAAATTTGTGCGATACCATTAGCATGTTGACATAACAAAATGATACTAGAAAGATATTATCTGAACAAGACAAATGCACAAATGGAAAGAAAAAATGGACGAATTTAGAAGGGTTTGCCCAAACAATAGTCTAAGGGATTCAATATATAATCATGACACAAATTCAGGAATTAATAATCAGACTGCTGAAAGCCAATCAGAACAGATAACATTGCATTTTGATCACACAAATGGAAATTTAGGGACTGAAAGACAAATAACGCATGATCTACAAAATGAGATTCCAGAATATACTTTTGATGGGGAAATTGGACTTAAGGAATGGTTTAAAAAATTTAACGCAAGCCTTTCTTCATGTTGGACTTTAATATTAAAGATTGAGAAAAGCTACAAACAACACTATGGTCTTCACACACAGGTCTTCATACTTCCTCATGCATTCATAGATCTTGTGGCCGAGTTTCTGAGAGAGCAAACATGAATTGAGGTGACCGTCAATGTGTGTAATCAGCATATTGTTTCAAAAAGACTTAAAGAGTAAAACAGTACATGAAATACTTCAAATCCGTGAATCCGAATCCTATAACAGACCCTGCATTGGGTGTAATCTTTTATTTTGCCAATTTAACACCAGAAAGCAAATTAGAAATCAACCATTAAAATCAAGAACTTGAGTTTGGCTACTAAGAGAGCATGGCAATCAGTGGAGGAAATTCAAACTCTTGAATAAAGAACCTTTTGAAAACAAATAAGGAAATAGTTGGATAACAAGTGTCAGTATAAAAGATATTGATTACAAGATGCTAAAAGACGCTACAAATGCAGTTTCCTCTATGAAAAGCTTAGAATCATTTTTGAGTCTTAAAGTCCTTGCCTTTAGGAAACAAGATACGAGGAGTAGAGCCGTGTCTGGCTGCAAGTATACGATCAACTACAATGACATTCTGGGCCATGGGTTGCTCCCTGGAAAACTATATTCAATGCTTGCTAAAAAATCTCTTAAACACCTGCCTTCACCCAATTGACAAATAATATGACATGGCATAATTTTTGTGAAGAAACATCACCTTTTTTAAGTTACTAAGGGGGTTTAGGAGTGCATGATTAATTAGATGCTTTGAACCTATTTGACAGGCATTTGCCTTTACTTCAAACAATAATCTTATCATTCATTTTGATGATGGACTGCAAAATGTGGTATGAAATGTTGATTTTTAAAAAACATATCGCAATTTCTCCATAAGCTTGTTCTTCTAACATAAACATACTCAAGGTTCAATTCCAATCTGATGAAGAACATAACCAAGATTTGTAAAATATTTTTCATGTTACCAGACTATTGTTTCCTATTCTTGGCTTTGTGTTGATGCTCCTTTAGGAGATAGAGAATTGTTGGTTAGTGCAAAAGATGGTATAGTCTTACATCTGAGATCTTTCCAAAGAATTATTCACCATGGAACTGATGAAAGGAGCATTCAATCATAGAAAGAGGATACCCATTTTAGGATCAAACTCGCTTGATGACTCGGTAAATAACTGCTATTTCTTCTCAAGCAGTAGAAACATTCCTTGACAATCCTTTGAATACCAATTCTATATACATGGAAAGCATCGCGAAGAAGAAATCGTCAATGTTCTATGCCTTGATTTGTTTCTAGCACCATATAAAAGGTGAATATTGTTTCATACACAAAACACAACATGTTGCATGTTCTGACGAAATATGCTTCCCAAACACTGTTTTTCACTCAATATTATTGATAATATTGTCACCATCAAGCTGCCTTCAGTCTTCGGCACATGATGTATTTGTTTCAAGTATGATCCTTGGAATCTTGTTTTTCTAATGTTTTTATGAAAATGTGAATGTTCAGAACACAATGCTATGTCTCTCCTGTTCAGAATGTTCTTGGCCTATTAATGTAATTTTTGTGGTAATTATAAGTTGCAGAGGTTGTAAATTGATTAGTCTTCAAGATAGTTTTTTTTTGCAAATTGTTTTTCTAAATAGTATTATTGAAATTCATATGCTGCACTTATCATTTCATAGTTAATAATAAATTTCCGTACGCTTTCTTAATTGCACGGGTGCATTACCAACTAAATTAGTTTTCTTTTGCTTCACCTTGCAGGTTATTTCTTTGTTCCTTTACATTGAAGAGAACTATGGGATAAAAATGGCATTTCAGTTTTTAAGCAATGTATGCTCCCTAGACACCCTCCCCAAGCTAACATTTGTTACGAGTTGGAATAAATTTTATTTATCATGTATCTAGGCACAGCAGAACAACAGTGTATATTTTTACTTCATGCTGTGATAAAATAATATTCACTTGGTTGAATTGTAATTGTGTTTGAAAACCATTATTGCTGTGGATAGTATTTTCTGATCTGTATACGTAGGCCTCTCATGCGTTATCCAAGGGATATTCCATTTCTTTATGTGGAATGGACTATGGTATCGAAGGTTATTTTTAAGATAAACTAATGGAAAAAAAATCAAATACTGGCATATTTCCAATCATATGTAAGTTTTCTTGAGAAATGTCTTTGATTGGATAATTAATTTTCTGAAACTATTTATGAGATGATGGAATGACTATATTTATATTTATGTTTCCCTTTTTTGAAACCAAAAACAAAGATCCAAATAATTGTTGACATGTGTGAATTGATTCACTGAGGTACTCTGCACGAATGGTATTACAGCCTTAAAAACAACAATAAAGTAGACGATACGTCCTTATGCAGCTAAATTGGTCTTTATTATAGTTGATGGGCACTGTTAGGTAGAGAAGAAGCAGCATAGGTAGACATTCAACTATTTATCATCATGCTAATTTCCATCAACTAATTGCCTCATGCTAATTACTCGCATCATGCTAATTGCGTCTCACAACTTTGGATTTATCATTACATCTCCTATGGTCAACTAGATGATTGACACATGCAACTGAAGAACTATCAACTAATCAACTCACACGTCACATTAACTCATGAGTCACACAGTTGAACTAATCAATCAAAATCAATCACTAATTAGATTTGTCAGCTTGAAGTTATAGCATGTGATAACTCCAAGTTGAATTCATCCTTGACTAAGTTATCAATTTAGTGTGACTAATTGTAAGTAACTTTCTAACTGAAGGACTGAAACAAGAGAGAGAGTGTGAGTGAGTGGCACCATAACTAGCTTATCAAGGGTGTTAATATCAAGGATGACATCACATCATCTAAATAGCACCAAAATCTCATCACATGGCCTATTACAAGTGCATTTATTATATTACGAACAATCCTAAAGTCTAATGCGCCTTAATATATGTATTGTGACTCAACTACATCATTGACTTATTATGGTTCAACCAAGAAGTAGAAAAAGAAAACAAGACGGGGAGAATTAGTTAGGCACCTAAACAAGTAACACTCCCTCTTTGTGAGGAACACATTCTCCTTCAAACCAAGTTTCTCTCTCTGAAACTCAACCTTTCCTTTTGGTAGTGGCTTAGTGTGCGAGTCAGCAATCTGCAACTCTGAAGGAACATATTCAGGAACCAATGCCTGCTTCTGTAACTTGTTTTGTAGGAAATGATATCAGCTATTACTATGTTTAGATCAATCATGGAAAACGAGATTCTCATAGTTGAATACAACTTTGATTGTAATATTAGATAACTGTAGTGCTAGCATCTCATTGGTCAACTCAGCCACTAATTTATGAATCAAAACAACTTCACAACTAGTGGAACGTGCTGCAATGTACTCTGCTTCAGCAGAACTAAAAGCAATCGTCGCATGTTTCCTGCTTGACCAGGATATCACACTAGTACCAATAGAAAAAAACAGTACCTAGAAGGAGACTTCCGAGTCTCAAAATCTCCTGCCCAATTTGAATATAAAAAACCATGCAGACAAATTAGCCCATTCCGTGTACAAAATACCATGATGAAATGCCTCTTTAAATAGTGAAGCACATACTTTGCAGCCTTCCAATGGGATTGCCTTGACTCCACCATAAACTGACTCAATGTGTTAACTGCATGGCAAATTTCAGGCTGAATATTAACAAGATAACGTGTGGAATTAACCAAATCTGAATTCTTATCACAAGCTAACTTGATTTTCAGCACCATGGGAGTTGACATTTGTTTGCAGTCCAACATTTGAAATCTCTTCAGAAATTCCAGCAAATACTTTACTTGACCAAGGAAACCATCTCCATCAACTTGCAAAACTTTCAATCCCGTAAAGCAATGAGGTAGTCCTATATTTTTCATATCAAACTCACTAACCAACTCATTCTTACACCACATGAAAATGTTCAACAAACTTACGTTAAGAATGAGATTATCAAACATAAAACCCTAAAATTAGGAAATGAGAATTATCAAGAATAATAGAAATTTGAATCTACTAAAGTTTTAGAACATCTCAAACTATGGAAGTAATCATCAATGTGGGCATATCAAGCCCATGGTGCTTGCTTTAGGCTATATAATGCCTTATTTAGTCTGCATGCATGAGTGTCACGATCATGGAACTCAATTTACATAGATTGATTAATATAAATTTCTTAAAGACTTTAAGCTTCTGAAATCTATAATGTTGAAAATACAAGATTTCTGGGTATATTGCGACAAAAAGATTTCAACAGTAGTTTTGGACCATATTATGTGGCCCATCATCAAGATAATTGATAAGATTACACACATGGGCTCCCTATATAGATAAAACACACAATTTTACACAAAGAAGAGATAAAGATAAATGCACAATAATAATACCCATTAAATAATTTTTATTATGACATTAATTATTAGTCAATTATGAGCTCTAAGTAAATGAATAATGGGCTGCCATGAATCACCGAGTTCTAAGCCATCATCTCTATAGAGATTATTAGGATATTTATGAATTTGCATCTGCTCTCTCACCTTCCTTTTCATAAAGTGCTCCTCTTTTGCTATTATTTTTGCTTCTCCTAAACAAATGTTGTGTGATGTCTTGTGAGCATGTTCTGCAAGAGCTGAGTTCTTTATATGATCTCTGTTTATGTTTGAGCCATGTTCTTTAAAACTTTGCTGGAACAATCTTCCAATCTCTTCAATGCAGGGCCAACCACATACATAGTCTATGTGATAGACACCGCAACCTAGCTTTGGTTTAATTGGATCTTTCAGGGGCCTTGTCATGCTGCCAATTTTGTTTTGTGGAATAAATATTGCTTTCACTTTATGTCTTCGTAGAATTCTTTTAATTTTGAAAGATATGCCTTCATTGAATGGGTGAAAGGCCATAGGTAGCTCCTCTGTCTCGATATCTCACCGAGTTTGTGAATTAATCTTGTTTTCCACTTTGTTGAAAACCTTCAAAATATGTTTAATTCCATATCCATTCATTTTGAATACTTTCATTGAATGCCTCTTCTCCTCAATGGGTTCGACATATGATATACGGAAAGATCTGTTGGTGAGGGTATATAGGACACCGATCTTTTGAGAAGGATGATGGTGCAATGAAGCCTGCAGATAAACCTGTTGGCACAAAGACCCATCCTTATTTCTTGGTGCAGTTGTGGTTAGAGAGTCTTGTGAAGGATGGTCTTAGACCAGGCAACCCACGATACTTTTGTGCCAATACCCAAATTAGGTGTGCACAACAACAGTTCACACACAATGCAACACACTATTTACAAAATTTAACTTCAGTGGAGGAAAATGTAGTTATAGGAACAAAACGTGATCTTATTACAGTCTTGGAATTCAGAGATTACAATGATCTTAAATTGGATATCATGACAATATGCTCCTACACTAGTCTTGCAAGCTCGCAAGGCTCTACATGAACCGACAATGGTTCCTTCTTCTCACATAGGTCCCAACAAGTTGTAGTCTTCTTCTTAGACTTGGCTCTATGTATTCTTACTCTACCTACCAACCCCTTCAATGACTTTGAACATTATATTTATAGGCACAAGAAATTGTTTCGGAAGTTGAAATGGTTCACCTTCCCTGTCATCTAACCATGACTCATTGCCTTCCGACTGTTTTGTGTTCTCAATCGTCATGGTGTTGCCTGGGCTAACATGTGACATCCAAGTCAATGCTGATCTAGGCTAACACGTGTCCGATGCTTCCCTTTCCATGTTTGTAGTTGTGCACAAGCAATGAAGGCTTGTGTGCAAGCTTCTCTTACCAATGAGTGCAATGTTTCGCAAGTCATTATCCAGTGCGTAGAGCTGCACAAGACTTCCATTGTGCATTGTGCAAGATTTACAGTTGTGCATGGCTTCTGCACTTCTACACCTAGTGCATAGAGCTGCACGAGACTTCCATTGTGCATTGTGCAAGACTTACAGTTGTGCATGGCTTCTGCACTTCTACACCTAGTGTGCAAATTTTCCACCTGTGCACAAGATAGTGCAAAGACCTACAAGTCTTATTCAGATACACTAGCACACATTGCGCATTGCAAGGCTGTGCAAACACTTATTCTTATTTTAAGTAAATTTTGGGTGATGTGTATTGCTTGTGTGCCTGGATGCTCTCGCATCACATCTAGGAAAGGAAGAGGGCTCTTATTTTATAGCTTTTTGGTGAATTGTATGTCGGGGCAGATCCTGTTGAGATGTGAATGAGGCTGTCAGATCAATGTGGCCGACATACATTCGTGTCATTTACAAATCTTTTCCAAGATAAATCTCTTCTTCAATGACATCATTCAAGAAGGCTGTTTTTACTCCAGCTGATGTAAATTCCAATGAAAGCAAAGCAGCCATGAACATGATGGTTTTGGATAGTGGTGGAACTTGCTATAGGGTAAAATATCTCGTTGTAGTCCACTCCCTCTTTTTGAGAGAACCCCCAGGCCACAAATATTGCTTTGTATTTCTTGATGCTCCCATTTGTAGTATGCTTTGACTCGAACACCCATCAGTAAGGCGTCTCTGATCTACCCTCTAGGCTTGGTACAATCTACCATACATCATTCTTGATAATGGAGGTATATGCCATTCTTGTTCTTGAGTGGCTTCTTCATACCTCGAAGGCTCTGCATCGAGAATATATGCCATATATCCAAGAAGTTTCTTAAGTGGATGGCTTACCTGAAATGAAATATTGGGCTTGCGAATATGTTCCTCTACATCCTGTAAGACTTGAGAAAGCCATCTCAGTGTTCGGGCTGAAATGGAAGGTGGCAAGACCTCTCCTTCTTGGCTGGAATCAATCAGATCAGAATCTGAATTCTGATTTGAACCTGGTACAGCGTGTGTCTCGGCCTCATCAATTAATTTAGGAGGCTCTTGCAACTTGAGGACCATCTCTTCTCAATAAATTTTAAATTCATATTTACCACTGTCTTCCTTTGCCTAGGCATATAGACCTTGTAGGCCTTAGATGCTTCACTATACCACACAAATATGCCTTTGTACTTGTAGGTTCCATCTTTCTACTTTTATCTATAGGCATATGTATTTAAACATGGGAACCAAAAACATGAAAATAGGATTCCTCTGGGTTTTCACCTATGAAGACCTCCAATGTTGTCTTTTAATACTCTGTGGGTTCAAGATGTAGACAACAGTATTACATGTTTCAATTTAAAGACACATGGGGAAATCCTTATCATTAATCATGGCTTTTGTGGTTTCAATGATGTATCGATTCTTTCTCGCGGCCACATCATTCTGTTGGGGATTGTAAGGAATTGTGAGCTCTCTCATTAAATTAAGGAATTGTAAGGAACTTGGACCCACCACCCCCGAGATACTATAAATTAAATTTTAATGGAGCAGCCAAACACCACCTGGGACAAGCTGGGTTTGGGGGAATGATAAGGGGTAACGAGGGAGTCTTTTCTTTGTTACACAAAAGGGATAGGTGTTCAGATGAACTACTTGGCAGAGTTTCTTGCTTTACCTAGAGGAACATGGTTGGCTTTTGATCATGGAATCTCGAAGATCCACATTGATGGATACTTGAAAATAATTCTTAATCTCATAAAAAAGTTCAAAGGTTTCAGGTCATTCCTTGCATGGAAATCGGTTACCCCCAAGTTACAAAGATAAATTGGATAATGGTTAATATAATTCATCAATAAATGGAGAATCTGGAGACTTTGCAATTGGTTCACTACAACATGAGAAGAGGAACCACAATTGTATGGCGGATGATCTTGCAAAAACTACAGTAAATCACACTCTTGGCAGTGCCCTCAAGGTTCAGAGAGGCAAGATCAATCTCCTTGCTAGAATTAGAACTATGGTGGACTTAGAGAAATTGCCCACTAATCTAGGTAATCATGGCTAAGCACCACAAAGGGAAAGTCGTCAATTTTCTTATAATCATGGTTAAGCCCACTAATCTAGGGAATAATGGACACATGCAAAAAAACAATAAGTATCCCTGTCTGTATTAGAAAGTGGTATTTTCCATCAATGCATGCTCATCACTCGTAATAAGTGGACAATTAGGGTCAACACCACAACACTTCTAGAAATCATATCACCTTTTCCTATTCAACAACATTGCCTTAATTACTCACAAATGCTCAAGGACCATTGATATGGCAATTGCAATGATTCAATCGTGTTACTTTTATCTTTTACATTCTACAGTTACATGACTACCATCACCTACTTTTTTTTGAGTCACGTGTCACTATAACGTGGGTATTTTTTCCACACTGCTTTGCAAAAATTGTCACATTGACTCCAATGACTATATTCACCCTGTTCCATAGTACTCTAATCTCCCATGTCATTAGACTAATTTTTCTCTCAATTTATCCTTTCTTTCCACGACCACATCCTTTCTTTCCAATATAGTCATTGTGTACAACATAGTTACCAAGTTTGGAAATCCAGATTTGTTCGAGATGGCAAAAAAGTCCGAAAACCAGAGTTCTTGAAAATGTTTGAAAAAATCCGAGCTGAAATACACACACACACATGTACACATGAGCAAGTTTTATAAATATGCAAAACTGACAAATACAATAAATTATATTAATAAAATAATATAAAATGTTAATATAATATCATATTTATGATTTATGGCTTTTTTTTTGTGCAAAAAACCAAAAAAAAAAAAAAAAAGAAAAAAGAAAAAAACAAGGCTGACACGGACGGCCTTATCCAGACCGACCAAAAAATCCGGATCTGGCCGGATTTTGTCCAGATCTGGATTTAGTAACTATGGTAAGTGTACAGTCTTTGCGTGAGGCATAATACTAACACTTATACGTCCTGTTCCCACCCTTCGCACCCACACCCGTACCCACCCCCACAACGACACTTGCACCCACCCCAATAATCATGGTCGTTGCTCACATATGGTTGATACTTAAACATCTTCCCACTCTTACAAAAATCCTTGTCGTCCAAAGCAACCACGTGGCATCTCAAAACAACTTGAAAAACATATATGAATGCCTTGTTTTAAAAGGCAACAACTTGATGGTTAATTGAACTTCAAGCATTATTCACAATATGACAAGGGTTTCAAATTCAAACTACCATAGTGATCAAAGATTCGTGACACCTACCTCTAGTGAAAATGTCCATTCATCAATGCCATGCCAATGCAGACTAAGATCCATTGGGGGAAATAGAATATGACCTGCCCATTCTTTTTGTCTGTGTTCAGTGATTAAAGGGCTTAGAAAAGCAAAAACCCTTCCAATTCAACCCCATCCATGTTTATAGTTGACAACATGTGATGCCAAGCACTGTTAATGGCGACCACTCAAGCACTCAATTGGCAGTGGAAGAAAATTAGGGAAACATCCTTTGAAAAGTTATGCAATCTCTGCAAGTTAAAGATTAGATCACATCAAGGCATTAATACTCAATTGTCTTTGGACAGAGCCCAAGAATTGGGGCAAGGTCTATAAATAAAACTAGGGATTACTATAAATGCACTTATTTATTTTGGGAAATAAAACCATTGAGTGTTTATAGGAGACAAAATTGCTCAATATGTTGTTGTACAACCCTTAGATGTGTGCTACCAGAATGAATTAGAACATGGGAAATTGTCAACAACCCATAAGGGTAGATGAAGAGAAGAATGGAAGAGGCAATCAACTAGGGTGTGAAGGGAATATCACCCATGCCCAACCTTCTCTTGTTATCTTTGGGGGAGCTCAGGTATGACCCGATGCTCAAATGTTGCAAAATATGGGTACTATAGTTATTCATTGCATCAAAGCTATTCTCCTCCCTCTGTATCTTAGGTAGCCTAATAGGGTTTTTTTTTTTCTGTTGCTGATTTGCAAATCTCAAATGTCCATATTGAGTACAATACTCCTCCCACAACTACCAGGAATGATGTGCCTTACCAAAATCCTAACTTTCATAGTAGCTCTTCTTTCAGTTCTCATGGCTTTGCTAGTCATGGCCTTAGTAGTCAAGCCTAGTGGATTAGGCATTACCTCATGAATACTCAACCCGCAAATCCCACTTAGTCTCAAGGAGGTATCGGCAACATGCTCTCTCTCCTAGACATGACCATAATTTTAATTGCTTGGGTCAAAGTCAACAATAATTTGGAAGGGAGCCTTCAACACTTGTGAAAAAAGATGGGGGTCCATGACTTCTAGATTCCTATAATGGGGGAATTCATTAATATATTGAATGCCAAGGATACCGACTTGGTGAAATATTTGATACTTTGTGACAAATTTGAGTTCCACAACTGTATAGGAGACAAAAAGTCTCTCCTCTATTATGAGGGGGGGTTCCCTTTGTTGAAAGCAGTTAAACTAATTTATTTATATACAATATTTGCAAGTTGAATGGGGGGAATTTGCAGTGGTGACATTCAACTAAAAATAAAAATAGAAAGGGGGAAGGCAAAGAGTCACGGGCGGACAAACAAACTCAAATTTCATTCACTTACATAACAAGAAAACTAAACAAAGAATAAGTTATTTTAAAAAATCAAACACAATTATTGCCTGGAACCATAGTTTGCATAACCGTAACCGACGAGCACTCACCAAGGGGTCATTTTGGGTAACCGACGGTTATTCGACAGCGCTGGTCGAATAACCACCCATAACTGACAGATAAAAAGTACTTACGTTGATTAAAAAAACTTAACTTTTTTAGAAATTGTAGAAGCAAAATAGATCAAATGAGTCTATAAAACATTGGGAAAGTGTTTTTTGTTAGATTTGAATACAAATAAAGTACAAAATTGCATAATCATGCAAATACCACAGACTACAATGATACTTAATCTTATACAAGAATCTACAAGTACAAATCACAAGAATCTATAATTTTCTCTTCCTTGCTCTCTAAAAAACTATGGGAGACTGAAAAACTCTAGTCCTACTCGGCTGCTCCGTCTCGCTCTGTCTAGAAGGCTGCCCCGTCTCGCTCTGTCTACCTCTACCTCTACCTCTGTCTCATCTTCAAGGATGTCCTCCAATCCAATATCTCCTCTTGCTGCAGTTGCACCCTCCATATCTTGCCTCTCGAAATCAACAATCTTGTTCTCTATGAATACGGTGGCCTCCTCCCATGCAATGCAATCACTATAGGGATCGATCTCATTTAGACGATAGGCTCCTCTGATTTGTTCTCCAACTTTTTTGTGCGAAGTTGAAGGTTATATTGCACAAAAACCAAGACATTGTTGGCTCAACTTGTTGCACTTCTTCGTGTGAATGAAGTCAAATAAGCTCCAATGCGCTCACATCCAGAAGCGCTACAAAGTTGAGATAAAATGTGGAGGGCTAGCCTTTGAAGATGTGGGGTATTTCCACCCCAATCTTCCCACCACAATCCTGCAAACAAGATATTCAAAACTTTGTAAGTAATTAATAATTGTAAATATGTAATTGGTAAGGTACAAGTAAAGACTTCATTTTTTATTATCTAGTGACTGTGTAGCTCTCCCTCAGATAGCTAGTGCTGAAGAAAAGAGCCTCCCTTTTACTTGCTTGTAGTTTTGTAACTCTGCAATAATAAGATCCTTCACCACAAGGTCAGATGTCATACTCTCAATGCATGTTGAGATCCCTTCCATAATCTCTCCACTAGCATCTGTGAAGCCATCAGAGTAGAAAAACTTGGGGTTAAGGTAGTACCCCGTTACATGGATAGTGTTGGTTCCCAGTTGTACACCTCATGCACTCAGCGTTGCACACTTGAGAGAAATGACAAGTAATGATGAGAAACTCGTTAGAATGTCATTGTAGTCGAAGGAGGGTTTGATATCAAGATCAGACCGAAATGCAGAAAATGACTGAGAGGCACCTACAAAGGGTATGGTTAACTCCCTGCTACTTTTGGCTCTGCCTGAACCAAGGTGAGAGAACCTATGGGGTAGCTTGCTCACCTGGAGGGATTTTACAACTCAATCTCCATGGGGGTTCTTAGCACAATGGGGAAATATGACCAAAGCATAACCAAGTTTGCACACTTCACTCACG
This sequence comes from Torreya grandis, assembly GCA_037957365.1. Classification (NCBI taxonomy): domain Eukaryota; kingdom Viridiplantae; phylum Streptophyta; class Pinopsida; order Cupressales; family Taxaceae; genus Torreya; species Torreya grandis. The sequence continues at coordinate 662,198 of JARHVA010002270.1, read as the reverse complement.
AACGGTTGTCACACGAAATGCACAAATGCTTTATGTCATACACAAGCGACTAAAGACAGATGAAAGGATGACTGCAATCTTCTTTTTTTATTAAATATTCAACAATAGAGGCTAAATGGAAAACTGCAGCACTAGGATTTCAAGCACAAACTCCACACACATTTCAAATATGCAAGGTCTTATGTGTCTGCAAGGCAAATAATACTTATGGTATGCAAAGGGTGTATTAAATGTAGGGTAGGATAGTTTGTTATAAAAAAAGGAGGGTGGTGTGCTGGTGATTTTCAAATGGCAGGTTTTCTTTCAACATACATGACATCACCTATAACAAAGATGTAGGCAAACTAAAATGCAAGCCATGGAAACTACAAGGAGAAATTTGCATCCATTGGTGCCAATACAATGCAAATGCCCAAATGATCCCCGAAACCTTAGAACATAAGCTGAAACTAGAATCTCAAATACTTTTTCCTACTAAATCTATGAACCCAGGGTGCCCTAATAAAGTATTCAACAAAATATTTCCAAATATCTATGCAAAAAGGGGTTTATAACCCAAATTTATGCCCAAAATGATAACCAGTAGTGAACACAAAGTTAGATATCCAATCAACATAGCATGTAAAACATCTCATTAACAAGATACAATAAAGAACCACATGTATTTTCCATTAACTTGAAAGAAAATCTTACATACATCAATGTTTCAAAATGCTGCCATGGGGACAAACATGGTGGATTTGCTCCATGTTGGATAGGGGAGACATATAGGAATGCTCTTAGAGTTTGCTAATGGCTGTACAAGCTGCAACCAACTTAGCAAGAGAGGCACAATGCACACGCAACAGTGATCCCAAAATTTGGAAGAGCCTATACTTAGAGAAGAACAAAAGACTAACAACAACCAACAACTTTTGAATAGAAGAAAAGCCTTCTATTTATACATTTTTCAAACCTTCAAATCCGGGAATAAGAGTTGCAACTTGCAAAGGTGCAAAACACCCCTCCGAGTTCTGCCAAGATGCCCCCAATTGGAAAAAATCCTTTGGTACACCTAGAATCTCCATGTATTTGCAAAGAAAAAAGATCCCTTTAACTGCCTCTTCAAGAAATGATGGAGATTTGCAACAAACTTGTTGATTTCTTGGTTGGAAATGCCCTTACACGAGTTGGAAGAAGAATATTCGTGGTGGAAGCCAAACAAACTTCTTGTCTTCATGTGTAACCCCTTGGAGATGCCTTGGATCACATTCTTGCACAGCTGGAACCTCCTGCACTTGCAATGATTGCTTGGGGATATTCCGGATCCATCGCTGTTTGAATAATCTTTCTTGGAGTGGTCCACTTGCATCTTGAAAACCTGCAATTTCTCTCCCATGGAGGAGCTTGGGCAAATAAAGCAAATGAAAATACAATAACTTAGGTTTATTTCACCCTTTTTACTTTTTGGCTCCAAACTTGCATTTTTCACTTTTTGCAATTTGCACTTTTACTTTTTTTGCAAATTTGTCCTTTTGCACTTTTCAGTCTTTACATTTGCTTTTTTGCAAATTTGCTTTGTTTGTAACTTCCTCCATATTTCCTTTTGAATGCATAAATGCATAATTTGCACTTTTCACCTTTTGGGGGAACCCTGGTCCTTTTATGCAAATTTGCACCAAGTGCAATTTGCATGGTGTTTTTCCCACTCACATCTCCCTTTGTAGCTGGCGGAATTCGGAGATGGGAGTGCACTTTGCACTCTGCACATTGTGTTGCTGCAAAGTGGAAGTCAACCTCCCAACTCCGCCAAACTTCATAAGCACTTTTGAATGATGCATTTTGGATACCCTGCCCTTCTTGCATGGTGCAATTGCCATTGAACCTTCCCAGGGAGTTTCATGTCTCATCTGCACCTTTTTGGAAACTTGCAAATTTTGGATTTTTCAATTTTACTCCATTTCTGCTTGGTGAAGCACCCTTTGGAAGATTCCTCAAGAAACTCAGCTCTCCTCTATATGATGCTTTCAAAACAACCATCTACAATTGAAGCGTTACATTGAGATGCCATACTCCCAAATAATTCCTCAACCATTGAAACCAGGTTAGGCAAATATGCAGATTGCCACCCATAACCAAACTCTGAATCTGAAGATTTTACCAATGGAAGCCAAGTATTGCTTTGTTTTCATGGTCATTTCACATAAATTTAGTCTCATCATGGAATATTTAACACCAACCACCATTGTTAAGCTACCCGGGGGATCTCTAATGATGGTCCCATTGCTACCGAAATCATCCAAAATGGGTGACATTCAACACATCAAACGATGCATCACGGGTTACTAGGATTCAATGTCCATATTTGTGCCCTCCCAAAGTCTACATGTTATCCTTTCACCTTAAATACCCCTATTATTCCTCGGATCTATATAAAGCGAAAGCTTTACAATCCTGCCCAGTTGTTTCAACGATGACGTTCGGAAGGTACAGGAAAAATGAGGACAACCATTCTTATAAGTTCCATAGGTGGGATTTTTGAACCTGTAACCACATTCTCCACAAATTTGCAGCGTAGCATATATTTACAAATTGGTACACAGCTTGGTTTGCTTCATGACCTCATTGACACCTTTTGTTAGATTTTCCATGGAGCTAATTGCTGCATTGGTTCATTTCTACAACTAGGCAAGGACCAAGGGCACTCGCCCTTCCCAAATCTGTGTCAAAAAAAATCAATAGCAATAATAGTTGACTTCTGTTCAAAACGTTGCTACTAAACTTTCCATTGGTTACTTTATGAGCTTGCTTTTCAAATCCATGGGCTTCCTTTTAACTTTTCTGCTCACTCTTTATTCTTTTTCTTGTTTTCTTCTGCGGGCGGCGGAGGTCCAAAGGCACTTTGCACGTTTAAGTTGGTGCAAAGTGCATCCCACTTCCCGCCTTCTACCAAGTCATTTTTCTGCGGACTTTACTCACCCCTTTGCACGTGCTTCCGAGCTTTACTTGTCTTCTGTGCGTTCCCTTGAGGATGTAGTTGGAAGCATAAGTCAGTTCGATCCCATAGTCTTTGCACAATGCCACCAAAGGTTTGGCTTTGAAGCTCATGGCATTATCAACAATTATCTTAACAAGTACATCAAATCTACAAATAATTTGATTTAACAAAAAATCCATGACTACTTGGTGTGTTGCTTTCTTTGTAGAGATTGCTTCAACCCATTTGGTGAAGTAGTTAGTTGCAACTAGTATCCATCTATGCTCAATGCTTGACGAATCAACGCTTTCTCCAATGAAATCCATTCCCCATTGTCTGAATGGGCCTTCAATCGTCACAGGCTGCGAGGAAAGAGAACCTGAAGCTTTCATCCTCCTAGCAAAGCGTCTCACACCTTCTGACCATCTGAGCAACATCCTTAAACAATGATGGCCACCAATAACCAACTCTCATTTTTTTATGAGTTGTAACTTTAGGTGCAAAATGGCCTCCACATACTTCACTATGGAAGTCCTCAATCAGGACAACGCTTTGTTCTTCTAGGACACATCTTAGGAGAACCCCATTTGGATTCTTCCATGCAAGTCCATTTTCAGTCAAGAGGTACTTTTGGGAAACAAGTTTGAGAGTTCTCATTTGATTCTTATCCAAGTCAGGGGGACAATTCAGATTTTGCAAGTAGTAAACAATGTCCTTAAACCATGGAGACGCATTAAATTGACTCAATGAATCATCAGCATTAAAAACAACAGTGTTTACCTCAACAACTTGCAAATTGGTCTTAGCCATAAGCTTGGCTAGACCTATCCCTCTCACTAACTTGGTGGTCTGGATATCCATATTATACTCTTCTAACTTGTTGACCCACCTGCACCTTTTGTTGGATACTTCAGTTTGAGTTAAAATGTCTTTCACCATGGTGTGCGGGACGCAAGCAATAATCTTCAAACTCAAAATATAAAGCCTGAACGTTTTAACAACCTTCAAAATAGCGAAAACTTGTTTCTCCATAATAGTGTATTTCAGTTTAGGACCTTGCATAGCTTTGCTAAGAAAGCTATGAGCTACTCATGACCATCTTCATTCTTTTGCAACAGGACAACAACAATAATATTGTATGATGAAAAAGAGAATCCCTGAAATGACCTTGTGTAATCAGGACTGGCCAAGACAGGAAACAGACTTCAAAGCTCCCTTGATGTCACTGAATGCTTGGATGGCCTTCTCCCACTTGATAGTTTGTTCCTTCTTCAACATGGAATTAATAGGTAGAGTAATCTCTGCAAAATTAGACACAAACCTCCTTACAAAGTTGACTTGTCCAAAGAAAAACTGAATTCCTTTCTTGGACTACGGGGTAGACACTTTGTCAATGGCTTCGACCCTCTCGGGATCAATCATGACACCCTCTTTGGACACTATATGCCCCAAAAACTTGGCCTTTTGTACTCCAAAGTGGCACTTCTTAGGATGAAGCGAAATGCCGAACTCCCTGCACCTGATCAACACCTTTTCCAGATGCTTCAAATGCTCTTCTCTTGTTTTGGAGTACACAATGATATCGCCCTGATACACAACAATAAACTGATTAATTATCCCTACAAAGGCAATGTCCATAGCTCGCTGGGACGTTGCACCAGCATTCATCAACCCGAAAGGCATCCTCATATATACATACGTGCCCGATGACGTGGTGAATGCAGTCTTGGACCTCTTGGATTCCTTCACTACAACCTGGTTTTAACCTGAGAAGCCATCCAATGTGGACAACATTTATGATCCCGTAACACTTTGCAGCAAGTTGTCCATATTGGGTAGGGGATAATTATCTTGTAAAGAAGCTTTGTTTAGATTCCTGAAATCCACACACAAGCAGATATCACCATTCTTCTTCCGTACAGGGACTAGATTTGCAACACATGATGAATACCTAATGAGCTGAATGATCCCTCCATCTCTTAGGTTTTTTAACTCCTCCCTCATCTTGGTGGCCAAGATGAGAATAATGGGCCTCTGTTTCTACCTCAAAGGTTTGCTATCGGGTTGCAATGGGATGACGTGCTGGAACAAGTTTTCCCTATACGCTTTCAGCTCAGAATAAGACAACGCTAAGGAATCTTGGTACTTAGCAGTTGCATGTAAGCGTTCTTCTCCACTGCACTTAAGTGAGTACCCAACCAAACTTTTTTTGGATTCTCATGAGAACCCAAGTTGCACTCAGTTACGTCTTTTGAAATGAATGAGTCTCTCGACTTGATTCTATCAACTCCATCAAAAGATGCTTCCAAACTGACCAGTCCTCTTGGGATAGTGTTTGTCTTCAACTGAATGATATCCTTCCCAAACAAGGTCTCCTTCACATCATTGACTTGAACCATAGATTCCAAGTCTATGAGCTGATCATGGAATTCAGTCTCATAGTTCAGAAACCTCTTAATCTATTCATCATCATCAAAGATCAGCGAATGATGAACATTGTCTAGGATTGAAGACCTAACAAGCACCTCCACTTGATACTGACAATGAGGGCTCATATTTGCAATGTCAAATTGAGCACCTAACCCTGCAAGTCTGTCAGTTTTTTGGTTGAAACTTCTATAATGATAACAAATATTGAATGCATCAAATAACTCCAACAAATCCCAAACAACATTCTGATACTGTTTCAATTGTTTATTTTTTGTGGCAAAAGCACTGCGGACTTGCTTTACCACTAACTTGGAATCACCCTTAACAATCAGATATTTGATTCCATATTCATGGGCAATCCTTAGACCAAGCAAGAGTGCCTCATGCTCTGTAGTATTGTTAGTGCACTCAAAAGAACGCTGAAAAGAAAACATAAAGCATTTACCATTGGGGGCATAAAAGACAACCCCAGCTCCATTTCCAAGATTGGAACAAACTCCATCAAAGCACATCTTCCAAACTACATTTTCTTTGTTAGGTTCAACGTCAAGAACAACAGGTTATTCGCTAATATCAACATTCCCAACAAAGTTGCCAAGGTCAACGTCTGTGTACAACACTTCATTGAGAGTATGCTTTGGATCTTCAATCACATGTAACATCTTTGGCTCTCTATAAAGTTTGACCATCTTACCCTCCAGAGGAATGGTGGCGTAGGAAAGGTCCATCTGCACACTTCCACCCGTGCTGGCAATCCACTTATGTGACAGCAACATCCCCCATTTAGGCAGGTAGTCCACAACCACCACGTCCATGTTCAAGTACTTTCCAGGATGAACTCCCAGTTGCACCACCAGTTCTTTAACTTGTCCAACAACTGGAACCTCTCATGAGTCCATGGCATAACACTTGCCAAAGGATGACGTGATCTTCACTCCAAGCTCATTGAGGATACTCTGGGGCATCACATTACAATAAACAAGAGTCAAATATGCAGTTGTGAACAATTAGACTGTTGATCAGCAAAGTTGTATAAAACGGGTCCACATTCAATTGACTTTCTACAAGTGCAGTCCCCAAATAGACCTCCGGATCAGGTTTAACAACCTCTTCTGATTCTTCATCTTCTTCCAAGGGTGCTTGAGGTAACTCAACTTCATTCACAACTGACTTTTCATCAAATTCTAAATATTCAAAGGCCTTTTTCCTGTGTTCAAATATTCTTAATAACTCAACAAGCAGCATGGTGATTTTTATTTGACTCAACACTTGAGCTATATCACACACACTATACTAAGGAAGAGGCGTGTTTGGTGGAAGGGTAACAACACCTTCAATTGGGATATAATCACTTAAATCGGAAGTGGAGAACGCTGGCGTGGTTCTAGAACTTTGATAGTAGCCTTCAAAGGTGGATTTTGTTTAAGCTCATTTGCACCCTTAGGGATGCTAGACAATATAGGCGTTTTGTTGCTCTTAGCAGGAGCACCTCTAGGCTTAGTAGCTTGGGTTACAGGGGCCATTTTGGAAGCTTCTTGGACTATTGTAGCTTTCTTTGCTTTCTTGCTTGCATTCCTTGTCTTTGGATTTGCAGGGGCAGAGTCTTGAGAAGCAACACCTAGTTGCCTATTTTCAAGTTGTATTCGTTCTTTTGGGCAACTGCTGCATTAATTAATAACTGTCTGTTGTCAACTGATGGATTGTCCCTAGGATATTTCTTGATCATCATAGAGTGCAAGAGATCAAAATCATGGATGGGCAGTTCATATGCTTGTGCCACATTAACATCACAAGCGAAGTCGAAAGTTGGGACACTCTCCATTTCAACAACACTCCAAAATTGATCAGAGGTAGTATCATTCAATAACTTCGTGGAGGTAGTCAATTCACTCTGAGGTCTTTGACAATCAAACATAAAAATTTGATAGTCGGATGATGTATATTTAGGTTCATCTTGTTGTTCATCGACTTCTTCAACAATATCACATGGAGGGTGTGGAAGGAAGCATTTATCACACCAATCAATGTTTAAATCAGAATTTACAGCATTTACCTTGGCATTTAAAGGATATGGTATTTCCTTTCTAGTCCCTCTATTCTGATTTTTTTTCGATTCTTTTTTCACGTGTAGGGCTCTTCCCTCTATCATTATCTTTATTGTGGAAAGCAAGCTCCCTTTGTGCTTGATTCAGATTTGGACCCTGTTCGTAACTGGTAGACACTTGAGGGACCCCCCTTTCAGCTCTAGCAAACTTATATGACATTTCTTTGACAGTAGAGGCCAAAGTTTTGATAGTTTCTTCCAAGCTCGCTGTTTTCGTAGGCTGTGTTTTTCTGGATTGACCAGTTTTATGCCAGCCCTTTTGTTCAAGGGCTTTCCCGCAGCCTTGATAGTGTTCTCAATTTGGATGGCCATATTGAATGTCAACTGTAGGGTAGTGGGAGCCTTGCCCCTCAAGAAATATGCAACCTTCTTATCAAAGGCATCACAATATTTCATTAAGCACGCTGTATCACTGGCCTTGATGTTTCGGGAAGCCGCATCATGGTCTTGTTGAACCGTGTGTTAAAGTTTTGCACACACTCATTAGGATTCTTCTTGATATCTTCAAATTCGGCCAAGAGGAACCTTAAATCAATCCTAACACCATACTAAATTCTAAAAGCATTTTGCATCTCTTCCCATAAATCAATGCGTCCAACGGGAAGGGAATTAAACCATTCGTGAGCATCTTCCTTAGGCGTGTGCACAAATAACTTAATGCACACATCCTCGTATTCAACCTCATAATTTTCAATGATATTTTGAAAAGCCCTTAGGTGTTGATCACCGCTGACTGCATTGTTCCCTTGAAATTTGGGAGGCATTTCCTAACTTCACTTGGGACTTCATTAGGATAGCTTTCCATCTCATCAAAATTTATAGGTCGGAATCTAGGAACATGGAATGCAGGATGTGCATTTTCATCTTGGTCCCTATGCCTCATGATTAGTTCAATAGTAGGTTCAGGTACAAATGGCAAAGGGACATGAGAGGGTGAATGAGGTGGACTTGGTGGATCAGACTTGGGAGGGGATTCAACTGGTTGAGATGGAGGTGGAAAATAAACAGGACTATGTGTTTTAGAATTAGTAGAAGCGCTGTGATAGTCCTCAACAATGGGGAGTTCAACAAAAATCTCAAGACTATCAGAATTTTGGCAATCAGGTAACTGCCTAGCAGCTGAACTTCGCCTTTCAACAGGCTTCCAAATTGTCTCCCTCTTCTTTGGTGCAAACTTAGGGGCGAGACAAACCTTTTGGACGAGTCACCTTTGAAGGATGATCTCAATCCTTCTAGCTTTGCAAACAAGAAAGACCACTTATAGCTGAAATGAAGATATTCAAAATAGGCATCGATCTTCCTTAAAACCAAGGGATAAAATTGGAGTCGCCACTAGAACCAAAAATTCTAAAATATAACAAACTAGTTGTGATACATGCTGAAAACATACTTTGCTGAGTTTAATGATGAGATAATAGCACAAAGACATTGAAATTTCCAGAATTATGTTCAAAAGGGAAAAGACACATTCCAACATGCAGTATTAACAACTCTTTGTAGCAAACACAAAAGAAGTCAAATTGTCAAACCTCAAATCCTAGCACTTCCCCAAGTGGAGTATTGCGATATTGACGGCCAAAGATAGTCTGATCAATGTAGTAACAAAGAACTTAACAAGGTGAAATACTCATGGCGCAAGGGTGGTCGGCAACACAAGTGACCTGGACTTCAGTTTAGTCCCCGACAACAGCCCCAGAAGAGTGTTGGTTCCCAGTTGTACACCTCATGCACTCAACCTTGCACACTTGAGAGAAATGACAAGCAATGATGAGAAACTTGCGAGAATGTCATTGTAGCCGTGGGAGGGTTTGACATCAGGGTTAGACCGAAATGCAAAAAATACCTGAGAGGCATTTACAGAGGGTATGGTTAACTCCCTGCTACTTTTGGCTCGGGCGGGGATCTCAAACCATGTGTCTCCTTGGCAGAAGTCAGAAGTGCAGGTGCACATCGCACTTTGCACCTTATTTTGGTGCAAAGTGCATATAGACTTTTGCCTTCCGCTACTTTGCTACCGTCCTCCACGGACTTTGACATTCCATTTGTACTCACTAATGTGTAGTCAACCTGTTTGACCCCCGCACCTCACCACATGTCTTTTTGGATTTTTTGCACGGCCTTATCACCTCTTACTTTATACCACGTAGGCAGGTTTGGGGCATGACTAGATGTCTGCGTTGGATTTTCTGATGCCACATGGGCATTTTGATGTGGCATGGCTGCGCGTGGTTGCCATTGCACGATGCATTTTGGGGCACCAAGAAATGAGTTGGTGGAGTTGATTGTTCCACCTCCGATCAAGCAACTCTCAAATAGAATCAAATCTGGCACGATCCCCCCTATAATATTTTTGAACAGTCTCTTTGGCTTTATCCATGGCCATAAATATAACGCATTGAGTTTTGCTCCCCATCCATCAATCGTAAAACCCTCACCAAAGGCTCTGACACTTACAAAGTTACAAACAAATTAAAGTTAGTGTTACAAACTTATAAATAAATTATAAAATAAATATTTTATGTTTAAAAAATTAAAAACAAGAAAAACAACTTGAAATTTAAATTGAAATTTCAAGTTACTGTGACGATCTCTATAGCTCTTGTTTCAAAGGTCTCACTGAAAATTGTCTTCCCAACCTTGACTATCGGCATTCTTGGAGTATGATGACTCTACCTATACTTAAGACACAAACATCTGCTTCAAAAGAGTCAACAAACTGCAAATACTTTGCAATGTAAGAAAGTTCATTGCAAATCTGGGGATCCATGCTTGAACAAGCTCTTTTTCTCTTCGTATGCTATCTCATCAAGTTGAGAACTTAAGGGTGATTGTATATATATTTTGTTATTTCTTTAACTTCTTTTACAACCGACCGCATCCAATCAAGTTTGCTTATGTTCTCTAAAAGAAGGTCAAGGTAATGGGTTGCACAAGGGGTCCAAAGAAGAGATGAATATCTCTTTCTAAGAAGTCTCCTAGCCACCACGTATGTTGTTGCATTGTTTGTGATAATTTGGAAAACATTCTCGATGGCCACCTCTAAAACAACCTGCTCTAGCATCAAACTCAATTTTTTTGCATTTTTCATCTTGCTAGATGCATCAATAGGCTTTAAAAAAACCAGATCACTATTTGAAGCCGTCAAAAAGTTGATGAAGGTGCGGTTCTTTCCATCCGTCCATCCATTGGAAAAAATGGTGCATTCGAACTTATGCCACAACCTCTTTTGATTTTCGACAATTACTTTTGCATGTTCAACTGCATTCTGCAACAACTTCCCACTTAAGTCTTTTGGAGAAGGTGTCTTGTACCCTTTCTCTGCAACTGTCAGTGCTCTCATCAAATATTTCCAGTACGGGCTCCTTGTCACATTGAAGGTAAGGTTGTTGAATTAACAAAAAATTGCACATGCTTTATTTACTTCTACATGCCCTTGATTGTTCCACCCTGTACCTTGCAACGAAGGTTGTGCCCTAGATGTGTTTTTAGGCACAAAAAAGGAGTGTATCTGACTCGAAGTTGATGAAGATTTGCCATGGCGTTTGTGTGGACCATGACTAGAGCCCACAATTTCTGCCATAGCTGCCTCTTCTTATTCTATCGATGTGAGAGCAATGGTCATTGTTAGCGCTATTTGCATCCTTGCTTTCTCTAATTTCTTTTCATCTAGCTCTGCAAGCTTCGCAATCATTTTTCGTTTTGCCTCTTCCGTGACACTATGACAAGGCGTGAAGTTGTGACAAGGAATGCACGAAAGGTGGTACTTTATGTGATTGATGCCTCTTGACATTCTCTACGAGCAAATGTTATAAATTGAAATCGTCTAGGATGATCCAACCTACATGGCATACTTCCAAGCACCGGTGTTTGCATTAGGGGAAGCCGATTGGCTACCACTAACTGAATCTGATCTCGATGCATTAGTGGATGCCATTGTTTGCTAATAGATAACCTGCAAAGTGCAAACATGTTGAAAAAATAAAAAAATAAAAACATTTAACACAAATTAAAATACGATAAATAAATTTTAATGCTAAACCATTAAACGGAAATTAAAATAGATTTAACGAACAAATTGAAAACTATAGTCTATCACAGTTAAAAAAAAAAACAATAAATACATTTTAATGAGAAACACAAACTAATTATAATGCCAATGATTAAAAAACAACTTTTTTAATAAAAAATTATAAAAACTTAGACATAAATTGTAAATACTAAGCACTAAAATCTAATAGAATGCATGAAATTTGAACAAAATGCATCAAATTTGAATATTAAAATTTAAAATATTTATTAAACATGTTTATAATTAAATTACAATTCCTTTACATGCTCGGTAATTTAAAAAAATAAAACAAAACAAATGTACTAACTTGGAAATCGGTTTGCTGAATTCTTCTAATCCGTTTTTGAATGCTCCAAATCTTGTGTGAATAAAATGAGAGAGGGTGTGTGGCAATTTATAAGACAATTCCTCGTATTTGCAGTGTTTGGCATCATTTTCGTGGATTTCCTGCTTTCTTTTGGTATTTTCGCATATAGGCAATGTACACAGTAAACCGGCGAGTAATTGCTTGTTACTCGTAGTTACTTGGGAGTAACTACTCGTTACTTGCCAGTTAAAAAATTTGTAGGTTTTTTCATTGTTTGGCAGTTATTCGCCACTCCAATTTCTTGGTGAGTAACCGAGCAACCAACGAATACTTGCCAATTATGCTATCTATGCCTAGAACAATGAGTTATGCATTAACATAAGAAGAATACATACCCATTAAAGAAAACGAGACACAAAGTTCTAGTATTTTCTTGGTTTTTGGACAAAAGAATGAGCACCACATTTTCTTCTTCCTCTTTAAGATTCACAAATTGTGGACATCCAAAAACCCTTTTACAATTGCCATTTCTTGTATTTATAACCAAAGGGAATGGGCCCACCCTTTACATTTCAAAGTGACTCTTCATATTCTCTTTTTCGTCTTATTCCATTATTTTACAATTTTAATTTTATAAAAAGGAAAGTATTGATTTTCTCGAAATAGATGCTTAGACAAAAATAGAAAGGAATTCTATGGACCTTACTAGGAGGTTTTTCCAGTGAGGTAGAGGCGGTTGTGGATGGATTCATAGTAGCTAGAGCTTTCTTGGCTTGTTCCTTGTCTCGTGTAGCCTTGAATCTCCAAAATATTTTGACTACCTCGAGGGCTTCATTGCTTTTGGAACCACCACATGTCAGCAACGTGTTAACCATCTCTGGGAGATAAACGTCAGGGTGCTTGGGACCCTAGACAGTTATGTCAATTTAATATTCAGCTCTTCTAGTGAATATGGTTTTCAATGAGCGTTGTCATTGAAGCTTTGCTAAATTTGTTCTCATTGAGAAGATCTTCTTTGACCACTTTCTGGAATTGGGCTTTCAATTCATCCACAATATGTGTAGTGATTCCATCGTCTTTATATAGGTCACAATGAATCTCATCTAAATTGATAGAGACCAACTTGCATTTTTCTTCGCCCACGTCCATATTTTCTTTCAGCTCCCTGATGGCTCTATTCAAGTCTTCCATTCTCTGGAGTATACTTTGCCCATTTGCACGCTGTGTCATCTTCTTCCTTTTCAAATACTCCACCTTCCACCATCACTTTGGCTTCAATTAGAATCATTTTTAAAATATTTCCAATCACTTCTTCCCGCACTTTCAAATCAGCAGTATGGGATTTGATTTGTTTGTAAATCTCTGACATTTCCTGATCAATGGAAGCATAGAGATTCATGACTTCTTCAATATAGTTCATTCCGTTTGCAAGAAAGTCATCCACCCATGTCTCTAGAGTTTTGCCATAAGCGTTATGCTTGCTAATAGTAGCAATAGCTTCTTTGCTTATCCTTGGCAATTGTGTTGGAACATTGACTTGTGGGGTTGAGGGAGTTTTTACAGGGATGAGCAGATAATTGACATAGCCTGCCAATTGTTTGATCTGTTCTTTGAACTGCTTCCGAGTCATTTCATCTTGCTCTAACCTTCTGATTATTCTTTGAGTGGTCGCCCGGAGGTTATGAACGTCGCTTTCTCATGTCACTTCTTTGAATGATATCCTCTTGAGGGTAAGTCATTCTCTACATTTCTTCTATATCTTTTTCGACATTGGTCTCAATGCTTTCCGCGAATTGTGCACCTGAGGGAGCAAATACCGACCTAGAGGTGGTTTTTATTTTCCTTGATGCAAGGGTCTTCAGAAGGTTAGCGACAACATCAAAATTTGGCATTTCTACTTCAACTACCTTTTTACTTTTCTTTAACATCGATTGTACCCATTGAAATGAAAGGTCACTGAAAGAGATCAGTTGAGCTTTAGAGGTAGAGGGAGTGGACTGCTTTGGAGGAGTAGTTTCAGGAGGAGGTATTTACGAAGAACTAAATGGAGAATGTGGAGCTTCTACTTCGACCTCTTTTTGTGATACCTGTTGGATTGCTCCTTGAGTGGAGGCCAAGTATTGCTATGTAGTATTGGGGATGAGCAAGTTAGAATCACCAAGAGCTTCTATTGAAGACCGTAGCTTTATTGATTTCTTAGCTTGCTTCTTTTTCCCTACTACTGGATTCGCATGGATTTTTTGGCTGTATATTTTGGATCAGGATCATCTCTGCCATCTTTAGAACTAAAGCTAGATGTCTCAATTACCACATCGGTATTACTCCTTCTAGAAGTAGGGGGGATCTTACTTCTAGGGAGTCAAAGCCTTTCCTCTTTTTGAACACCTTGTTATTGCTTTAGCTAGTTTATTGTCTAGCCATTTCTTTCTACGAGCCAACACTCTTTGTGTTGTCCATTGCAAGTCAATGGGTTCTTTGATCGACCAATTTATAATTGGTAAGGGTGTAACAACAATTGTATTTGTATATTCAGGATCAATGAAGTTCACCTTATCGTCAATCATCCCTTTTGGAACCCATTCATTGGTGAACGCTCTTATCTACTTGAGAGTCATTTGACTCTAGTCCCGTTGGATTACTTCAAATTCATCCATACAATCAGCCTAGTAGTCTTCTAGATAAGGTTTGTGCTTGTAGGTAGACCCTATGCTAAGATTATGTTTCACATATCCTTTGGTATCAACGGTTCCCTGCTGGCGTAGGATCACAAGTGTAAACTCAGAGATGGCCAATTCCATGTCTTGTGCATTGACTGCCGTTTTACAAACTAAGTGCCACAATGCAGTGGGGAATGGAACACCTAGTACGTGCTTCCCTTTGCAGTGTTTGTGAATTGCTGCCATTTGTCAGCATAGTTCTATAAGAACAATTTTGTCACTTGTTAGTATTGGGAGCCTCAAAGGGTTCCCTTCATAGTCGCCAACTTTGATATACGTGAATTTTTGAAATTGGATGTAGTAGCTGCCATATTGGTTGACCAAGCTTGTTGCTTCAGTTGAAATCCACACTCCTCAATCCTCTTCAAGGCATTGCACTACTCTCATTGTGAATACATCGTTGATTTTGGTGTAGTGTTTATTACTTTGCCGCAATGTGAGTTGAGGGGAGCATTCAAATACCTATGTTGATTGTGCGATGACCCCTTGTTGGGAAAGCCTTAGGTATACCCTCTGTGAAGCCAATGAGTACACCAATTAGGATGTCATGAAAAACCGTTTTGAGGCCTATACATCCAGTAACTGATCATGAAAATAATCATTGATCAACTCACCCTAGTCTATGAACTGCTTCCTGCGCAAATGATGTTCATTTCTTATTATCCACATCCAATGGTAAACACTCTTGGTATCTTCATTTCCTACTATCCGGTTCAAGAGGGTGATCATATCCAAAAGTTCTTCATTAAAATCTGCCCTAAATAGGTTTTTGGGGACCTTGGAGGGTCTTTCTCTCTTTTGCTTCAACTGTGAGTTGTTGATCGTGGTTAAGCATTTAGTAGGGTTTTTGTCCCAATGCTCCTTTCCCTGCTTGACACTAATGTTGAAACATTCATCATGAAGTGGGATCCTCATTGTCATGCCCGTAGATACTCCGTCCACCTTTGCCATGAGCTCTCCAGACCTCGACCGAATTTCTTTTGTTTGAGGATCATAGTGTTTTGCACATTAAAATACCAACTCGGAGCATTGTATTGAGGTGGGGAAGACAACTGCTTGTGGTAGGCCACTTTTTGAGAGGCGTTCAATGAGCAACGTTGGGCTTCTAGTATTCAATCTTTTGTGGAAATCTTCCAATTCCACATGCCCAATCTGGAAATCAGAAATCTTTGGGATGTCATAATCTAAAACCAACAGTGGTTCATACCCCATGTATTTGTACTTAATCCTACTAATTTTTATATTTGTGAATGCTGTTTGGCAAACAAGGGCAAGGATGTCCAACGGGTGTGGGGTTAAGAAATGCTGAATTGGTTGGAAAGAATGCAAAACAGTGGACATATGGCATTTTGGGTTACTGCTTAGAACAGGGTTCTATAGGGGTAAAGCTTTGCAATGTGGAGAAAAAGAACTTGATAATAATTTGAAAATGGTCCAGCAAATTTTTACGGGAATCGAGGAAAACAAACAGCAGGGCTTCGCCAATGGGAAAAACTTATGGGGTAGGATTCAACTTTTTCAGAGTACAAATCAGAAATTTGAAATGAGTAAAATGATTCAGAGGTTGATATATAGCCTTTTTGGGGAAACGCCACGTGGCGGGCTGCATGGTAGTGTCTGTGTGCGCATGTTTGGGAAGGACGTTGGGGCTGAATGCCACATCCTCGTGGCACGTGTGGGTGCGGAGGTGCAGCTGTCCCGTGTGTCCATGAGGGACAGGACGACAGTCCTTGGAGACAAAATGATAACTGAAAATCCTAAAATGTTCAAATTTTGTAATCCAGAAGAATCAAAGCTCGGGTGGAGAGCCAAGAAACATCTATTATATATTTAATTTCAGTAAATTTTTAGTAGCAGTAAGCATATATTTAAAGATTATAGAAATTATTGTGAACAGTTGTAGTACTTAATGTAAAATGTTTCCTTAATGCCGTGTAGTAGCTGGGAAAGCAAGATATGTGTGATCTTAGTATTGAGAATATATCTTTTGTAACAAACAAAAAGTACCAGCCTATGATTTTGCCTAGTCGGGCCTCATTATGGATGTAATTTGCCATTTTCCCTGTATTATGATACATTTGATTTTTTTCAAAAAAAAAAAAAAAAGAAAAAAATCTAGGTTGGGCACCTCTACTTGAGAAATGCTTCATTGACTTTTATGTTTTTTTTGGTGAAACTATATTTCAGGTGAACAATCTTTGGGATGTCGATGAGGTACATGATGATGAGGTTGTTGAAATAAGCAATGTGGAACAGGCTTTTGTGGAGGTTCTAAAGTAAGCAAATGCAGACGTAATAGTTTCTCATGATTTGTTTGTTTACTATTTTCTCATCCTTGCATTTTTCATGTCTATTAATTATTGTTGCTCTATTTATTTGCATGCAATTTTGACTGACGTCCAGCTTTGCTAAGCCTTCAATTAAATATGACGTGAAATACATGCTGCTGGTTACAAAATGACTTGCATTGAATGGGTGTAAGTGTTTTTAATTTATTTGGAAATAAAGTTGTGCCATAATTATTATTGGTGGCCAGTTCTGAATCTATGCACATGGAATATTCCTTTTTTCTTTATATTCAGTATGTTTTGTTTCCAGCCAAGCAAGAAGAAATAATTATTTAGTTCAAATCAGACTACTGTCTTTCAGCATGCAAGCTAGAGAATCCAAATTGTGCATGTTCATCTTGTATGAAGTATTTTACACTGCCATACATACAAGTTTAATGGACTTCACAATCTGTGAAGTGGTTTTTCCTGGCTTTCAATCTTTGACTTTTGTAATTGCTCTCTTGCTTTCCCTTGTTGAAACCTACCAAAGTTTCAGGAGCGATATGTCTTTGCCCAGATTGTGTGTCTAGGGTTTGACTGTTTTCAGGGATACTTATGTTGTTTTACATATAAATTAATATATAGAAATTATGTAATATGCTATTTTAAAAACAATTTAGTAGTGTTGTGTTTATATCCAGGCTGCAAAATTTGTTGCTGCTTTTGCACAATTGTTTGCAAACTGTCAAGTGCATTACTCCCAATCTTGAGTTCGACAAGCTTTGTGATCATTGTTGTCCAAATGTACCAGGGTTTTTTCCATAAGACGAATAGCCTCTGTAGTGACAATATTGAAAGCTACAACTACATTCCGTTTATTGATCTACATACAGACTCCAAAACTAATGAAAAATATTAGCTCATGAGACCACATATCATCTTTCTGTAGCTGTATTCTTTATTAATGTCATGTAATGTAATCTGCTCAAGCAGTACCATACGGAAGGAATTGTTAGCTCATGACGAGTCTCAGTTTTGACTTCTCATGAGATATTCTATCTGGTATTTTAAACATATTGCTGTGGTGAAATAAAGTTTGCTGTGTGAATTTTGTATTTGATAGTGAATCACTGAGCTTATAAAAACCAAGCTTAATGATACAACAAGTGAACAAATAACCAAAAGTGAAACACCTAAATATAATCCTCAAATATAGAAACATTAATTACGGTCGGAGTCATGTATGAATATTGAACAATTGTGAGTGTTATGTTTGGGCGTTGGTGCCAACCATTCTGTGTCATCATCTATGGGCCGTCAAGGCTTTATAAGCTCCCCCTTTCCCATTTGTTCCTTTTAGTCCTCGTGTTTAAGAGAGTTTATATGATATAGATGATTTGGGAGTTTTCCTGTAACATCCTCTGCTATTCAACCAATGGAAAAAATTCTTTGTTGGCAATTGGTGGAAGCACTTGTCAGTTAATCCAGAGATAATTCATCGAGTGCAATAATATTTCAACCACAATGTTATCATTCTGATTCTCTTTTTTTTAACCATAGCTATTTTTTTGGATTGATGAACACTTTTGACTGGCACTATGAACCGATATTACATGTGGGCCGACTGGTCACATAATACGTCCATCAAAAATGGCCATAACCAGCCACAAGATGCCGAGTGAGATTTGAACCTGGGTGGGGCTGGACACAACCAACCTATTTAACCAACCCACCAAAATCTCATAGGCAATCTTACCATAGCTACGACTAAAGATAGGCTAGATATGTTTATTTTGTGTGGTTTTTAACTACATGTAGTAAGTTATCACTTTGATGACCAATATTCCAAGAGCAATGATTTCTTGTATGATATTTTTTTGTACTATAAAAATTGTTAATAATGATAAGGCAATGAGACCCACAAAGCACACAAGGAACTCTAAGCAATGTTAGTACTAAAGAGGAGAAGGATACTGACACATCAACCTGGGGATTTTCATCCCAAAGCTTGATCCAGATTGGAAAAGCTTTTGGTCCATATGACGCCTTATAATTGTGATACACTGTTAGGACTTTGATAGAATAGTGAGGCCAAGATGTAAATCTGTACAAACGATTCATAATGTATTCCTAAGTAATGGAGATTAAATTCTACTTTTGAGGGCAGTGATTCCATCCATGAGTTAGAGCTTTGATTCTCTCTTTAAAATAGAACTTCTCTTTCATCCAGTAATTGGATAGAAGAGGTGAGTGATATAAAAGAATTGAGAGAGAATAGAAGACAAGACAAGAGGTCATGTGTGGAAGATGACTAGGTCAGAGAAGGGTCTGGGAGATGGTCCAGATTGGGAATAGAATGGACAATCAGATGAGGGAAAACAGATATGTATGCATATGAACATATATCTGTATGTATGCATGGATTGATGCACAGATAATATATTGTTAACATGATGACGATGCAGCACACTGACGTCTATGTGGACAAGGCATGTGAAGATCCTTACCAAACCCTTTGGATGAGGACTAGTATATAGGCATCACGATTTTATCACAGATAGGCTTTATTTGGTGTTAGTTTCCTGCCTGATATTGAAATTTGAGCTCACCCATTGATGGCTCCAACTAATTCACCAAACCATCCGTTATAAAAATGGCCTTTCGAACACCATGGACTGTCTTAGCATAAATTTCCACAAGATACCAATGACCTTAAAGCAGAGGCAAAACTAATCTTTCTGCAAAAACAGTATCCTGTTTATGGGATAAAAGATGTTCCTCTTAGTGTGGATGCAAAAATAAGGTCTTGGATGCAAAAGCAGGTTTTTTTTCAGGATAGCAAATGGGTGTCTTAGTGAAGAGGCAAAAACAATATTTTTGTGGCATTGAAAATGACCTTAAAGGAGTGACAAGCCAGACGTTAGACAATTTATTCAAAAGAATTTATGTCAAATTCATAGAGCTCCCTAGGCATATGCAGCAACGGATGTAGAAACATATATCACATCTTTGGCATGTTAAATCACATATCAGTAACACATATTCATTGTTCCATTTATCCGATCATAAACCAGGAATATATAGATTCAATAAGAAACAAAGAGCAATCACCTTACATAATTTTGAATTTTAGAATAATGATAGTTTCTAGGACAGTACATACATTTAGCTATAAATTATGCAGAAATTGAATGATTTCAATGTAATATAGGGCTAGACTTGACTATTATATGAGCTAATCAATCCTTGTCTCAGATCTGGACATCGTTCTGCAATTTAAAGCAAGATTGTAATCAATGATACCTTTCAGATGAAGATGTTTTAGGAAAATATTCAAAAAGGGGAATTTCTCCACTTGAGAACAAAAAATAGTGAACAAATTGTCTTAAGAATGCATGTTGTAATATATGTGCAATACCTCTTTTTTTATGGCTGCAACTTACATATTTGATTAGTCTTTATGCATGCTATTCTATGGCTTTCTGGTATTAAATTTGTTATTCTATGTATGCTTGTACCCTTATCACTAAAGAACACACATGTGACTTGAAGTAACTTATATCTGTGAAGATTGTTTGAGTTGTATGGTTGACAAGATCATAATTTTCTGAACTTTTGCACTTGGTTAATGAGAGAATTTGTTTTTGGACTTTCCTCAAATACAGCCTTCTTGATATTTATTGTTCTTGAAAAAACAATTTATTACAAGCTTAAGTTGCCCTACTTTTCCCCTCTGTAGTCAGCCTTATTATGTTTTTTGCACTCGTCGCTATGCTTGGATTTATAGATTTCTTTTTATAATGATCGTTGTCTTTCCATTGTTTGATGCAATGTGGGTGTATCATATATCAGTAGAAAGCACTCAAGATGATCTTTCCAACTTTATAATTTTTGCATTATGATTCTATCTGAATTTTGTGCTTTGCAAAAGGCTTTGTAACTCAATTATGGGGCCACAAGCTGGGATGTAGTTTATTTTGTATCGTCAAGGTCCTCCTGGTGTAAAAAAGCTGGTTTAAAAGATTTGTGGATGTGCCAACCTTAGTTTTATGTGTTAACAATAACTATGAAATGATAATGGATTTTCCTAGATTTTAAATTTATGAGTCAGGAATAGAGAGTCCTCTTGTAGCCAGAGCAGTTATTAGTAACGTATAAAATAAGAAGTAGATTAAGGGGTTTCTGCATCTATGAATGTCAAAGACCATGCAATGCTACTTTTGTTGGTTCCTGCGTTTAATTTATTTAAATCTGACCGTGAAGAAAATAATCCACAAAATCTATAGATTTGTTCGGGAGATGCTGGAGTGCATTAACTAGTGTTTACCCCTTATTTGTTTCCAGGCGCCAGTTTCATTATAAATCATTATTTTTGTGAATAATGGCTCTTTGAATTAGCTTCTAGTGTGTTTGGATTGAAAAGTTTGGTTTTAGATTTGTACACACAACACAGATTCTTTTTTATGGCCTTTTGTTGCATCACAATTTTTTTTGTAGTAGGCTCAAATAGCACTGAAACCGGGAGAGTGCTTTATCACATATCCTCTTGCACTTGCTCAGCTTTACCTGCGACGTAGAAACTTGGTTCAGTTTCTTTCACACATAATAAGTAGTGTCTATTTTGATTAATATTTACAATGTTTGATTTATAAATTTGGGTTCGAGTTTTTTGCATGCTAGAAGTTTATTCTGCATTTTTTTGGTTCGTGGATCTTGATTTATGGTAAAAATTTGAGTGGAAGATTTTATGTTATTTGATATTCTGATTAATTTTTTTTTGTAATTGGTGTCTTTGTGTTTCCATGCAGATCAAAAGCTGATTCACCACCACAGAATATCTTGTTGAGGTTGGAAAATGAAGTGAAATTCAAAAGTCAGGCGCTTCAAAGTACCTTATTTGTCTTCAAGCTGGGGTTGTCAAAAATCCAACCTTGTCTCCTGATGAATGGTCTTGTTTATCCATCTAGTCAGGTAGATCGCTTTCTTGAAGTTGAAGTCATACCCAACATATTGGTGATGTTAAGTGTGACTTTAGCTAGAAGCAATACATTCTGTAAATGTGCTTGAGTTTCATATTTAATATGTTTTACTTCTGGCATCATTATTATATTAATTTTTGTTTTTTCTCTTTACATTTATGTGGCATCATTTTTATTTTCTTTTTCTATTTTATATTTATGTGATTTTGATGTGTGTCCTTGTATATGCTTCCATTCATGTGGTCATGCATGTATGGCTATGTGGAATGCATGTTTTCTGGTTTAAGTTGGTTTTTGCTTGTGCTCACATAATCCTATATTTTTATGCTGTGCATGTTTTTTCATAAGTTAATTGTTTATATCATCTTGTGCACATCTTAAAGTGTCAAATATTTTATGACATAGGCACCAGATGTAGCCATTCAGGCTATGAATGAGGAGCTTGTCAAACTTCAAGAAGGTGTCTACTATGGACACATTAATTCCAATACAGATATTTTGGAAAAACTCCTTTCGGAAAGTGGTCATCCTAGATACAATCCACAAGTAAGCAAGGATGATGAACAAATGCATATTTGAAGAATACAGATGCAAGATGGGGCTATGGTTTAAAAATTACCAATTTGTATCTAATTGTAGTTTTTTGTTTGTGCGCTTATAAGTATAATGCTGTGCTTATTGAATTGTTTTCTTGTATTTACAATGATGTATGCAGATTACTCACAGTGGGACGGGCCGTCAGAAGTTTGTATCCCTTTCTGTGTTGGTTGCAAAGAAGGATTCTGTTATAACGAATCTTCAATATTTACATTCTCCAGAAAGTAAGCCAAAGTTGTATTTTTAATTGAATGATGTTGGATGTTTTCAAAGGGTAATTTGTGCCTGTTTGGCGAACTGAACATGAAAATAGACACTAATTCATCTTCTGTCTGCCTACCTGATATAGCTGAAGATGATGTGAAGCCTGTTACTCATATTATGGCTGTGGACCTTATCTCAAAGAGAGGGCTGAAGTTTCTTCGCAATGGGATTCTCTATTTGGTAAGCTTGTACAAGGGAAATTATACTTTAAATTATGTATTTCATGCAGTAATCTGTACCACCACTGAACTTCTAATTTCTAGTTCTCATGTGCTATATAGGAAGATGATTTTGACTAAACATATGAAATTATACAAGGGAAATTATACTTTAAATTATGTATTTCATGCAGTAATCTGTACCACCACTGAACTTCTAATTTCTAGTTCTCATGTGCTATACAGGAAGATGATTTCGACTAAACATATGAAATTATACTTTAAATTATGTATTTCATTGAGTAATCTGTACCACCACTGAACTTCTAATTTCTAGTTCTCATGTGCTATATAGGAAGATGATTTTGACTAAACATATGAATTGTTTGCAGTTGGATGGATCCAAGAGGGCACGCATTGGTATACTATATAATGGCGACAATTTAGATTCTTTCTCTGAAAAATCTCCTTATTTACTTCTTATGAAGGTTATTGATTTTGCTGCATCCTCTTTCAGGTTAGTTTTTGGCTAAGTAGCATTTTTTGCCTTTTTCTGTCAAAATTATTTGTAAGTTTCAAGTTCTAGTGTACTGTTAGTATAAATTACAAATTATATATGTTATCAGCAGGCATGCACTCTTATGGTTAAATCGTTCTTCTAAGACAGGGATCGTGCAAAGGCCTTACAATTTTTAAATCAGTTAATTGTTTGGTATGAGGCTCAATACATACCTTCGTCACAAGCAAGTGACACCAATGTTAATACCTTTATTGAAGAAGTTGCTAAGCTTGCTGAAGCAAGTGATCTGAAGTCTGAAAAGCTGAGGTCTGAGTTATCAGCGGACACTTGGGACCTTTTAAGTTCCAAATATCATTTGCAAAAGGTATACTGATTACATTAACCTTTCAGTTGGAAAATACTCTTTCTGGCTTACTCAATACAGCTGTTATTGCATTGATTGGTTGTAAAATTGTACATTTATGGCTTACAACTCATCAATTATGTCATATAGTTATCTGGAGTGTGTCAGCTCTAAGTATTAGTTGTTTTACTAGGGGTATGCCTTATGTTTTCTCCTAGCTTTGGGGGGGTGGTGGTGATGGTGGGGATACCTATATATTTTTAATAATGTGTTGGCATGAGAGTGAACTGCAAATATAAATATATAATGACTACTGCTAACCCCAGCTCTCTCCCTCCCCCCTAAAAGCATGCATTTTGTAAATAGTCATGAAATAATATAGTTAACATGGAGTATAACACTTGCCAGCCAATGTAGTAGTAATAACGAGACTCTTATCTAGTGTAGGCAAGCACGACAATGTATCAGCAATTGCTAGCTAAATAAAATGTGTATTTGGAAAATTTAATTGATCCATAGCGCAGGGATGATATGGGGGACGACACACTAAGCAGAGCCCCGATTTATTATAAGCAGAAATGGTTAAGACAGTTTATGAAAGCACGGCAGTGTATCACCTATTACTAGTCAAGCGATATGGGTATTTGGGAGCTTGCTTTGATCTGGAGTCCAGGGGTGATCCAGGGGACAACATACTAAACAGAGTCCCAATGTGTTATAAGCGGAAACAGATTAAAACAATATTGAAAATAAAAATCAGAGTATTATGCAAAGAGAATGCATGGAAATACATACAATGGAACACCATATTAGAACTCTTAACACAAGATTCTATTACTTTTGAATCTGTAAAATTTGTAGAATGATTTGAGAGGTTGAATATACGATAATTAGAAGCCTTCTTTGGTGAGTAGCCAATTTAAACAGTTATACAAGTGTGTAAGACCAAGTGGTAGCTCACTTGCTACAAGAGGAGCAACTGCCTGCCTTCTGCTGGTTAATATTCTAGGTTCTGTCTCATTTTGGTGGTTAATATTCTAGACTTTGTCTCTTTCTGTTATACCACGTTTGACCTTGTTGGCACTCAACAGGGTCGCATACAATGTTTTAAGCTATGTGGTTTCGACCATAGCATAAACCACACTCGGTTTGGTGTACTGCATAGATACTGTGAGAAGATCAAACTCTGAAATCCTCCTATACCAGTCGCTCCTCCTTGAGAAGCAATGGTCCCCACTGTGGCAAGTTGAGAGAGTAGATGTGGAAAGAGTTTTGAAACTTGAGCTCTGGTATACCATTTACTTTGATGAGGCACCTTGCCAAGCTTCACAATCTGGTGTACACGAAATTGATTGATTCCATATATGTTTGACCCGTGCGTTGGTGGCATGATACGTTTTTTGCTGGCATGTTGCAATCATGTTTGATTTATGCTGGCTGGAGTTTTCTTTTGCATTTGGTTTGTAGCAAAGGGAGAAAGTATTGGCGCAAAAATTCTGCATTGTGAACTGGATGAAATACAAGATGAATTGGAATATCAAGCTTAAAGGCATTATCCTGAACATTCTTCTGACGGTGTATGTGCCATACCGAAGAGGCTGGATTTTGTAGTAAAGTCGCATGAGCCTTTTCTTCTGCAAATGAATTCATACCCCATCACCATTTTGGATTTAGTGATTTGTGTGATGCTGTTTATGGCACTGCTTATAGTTGGCATTGGTCTTTTGCAGGATTGTCTGCACTTGCTGCTGAATGTGTTTGAGAAACTTTGTAAACTTCTTCCTAAGCTGAAGAAGTTGCTATTGTTGTTGGTAGTTTAGGATAAGCTACATGGATGTGTGCAAAAATTTGGAAAGCCGAACACAGCTGAGAATGGCTATGTTGGGTAGAGCCATGAAGAGCTATGTTGAGTGGAAGGCAAACTTTGATCCCAAGTATGATGCTTCTTGGAGTTGTACACTGTGAGAAGATGCACAATTATCCCATTTATCATTTCTGTTTGTCCATTAGTTAGAGGATGGAATGTGGTATATTTAGTCAATTTTGTATCCATCATCGACCAAAGTATTTTCTAGAAATTTCTCAAGAATTCAGTATCTTTATCAGATATGATGGTTGATGGTACCCCAAAGTGAACCCGTACATTTTGAAAGAGCGATTGGATTATTTCCTCAGCTGCTGAGGTAGCCTTTTTACATGGTGCAAGAATTGCCATCGATTCTTTATCAGATATGATGGTTGATGGTAACCCAAATTGAACCCATACATTTTGAAAGAGCAATTGGATTATTTTCTCAGCTGCTGAGGTAGCCTTTTTACACTGTGCAAGAATTGCCATCGCTGAGAACCTTTCCACTACTACATAAACATAATGATGACCATGCTTTGTAGTAGGCAAACCTGTTAGGAAATCCATGGAAATCATTCTCAACCTCTCTTTGGTACCAAAAAAGAGTATACATTCCTTGTTTCTTGTTGGCTAGCTTGGCTACAGCACATACAAGACAAGACTTGATGTAGGTGTCAGAATAACAGACTTTAGATCATATAGGGGGTTTGTTAGTATTGCTATAGCACGTGGGACAAGACTTGATGCTTTTTTGCTTTGTATCCAAAAAAGTAAAACTTTTACAAAATATACTTCCTATTGTCTATGTAATAGTCGTCCTTAGACACAAGCTTGAAGGCTCTTGACCTGATTGGAGGCTGACTTCCTTTGCAGTCACATGTTGTTCATATATTCATTCTCTTGCCAAAGTTATGGAAGCTAAATATTCTGCTTATTGCAGAGCCTTGTTTGCAGTTCTATGAGTGATGCTATTTACCAGTTTTCACCCCACACACTACTTAGCAGCCCTTGTGGGTTTTCGTCTAAGTAGCATACCAACCTATTGCCCTATCGGGTTTTCAATAGGTTGGTGTAACTAAGAGGTCAACCTTTATGGGTTTTTAACCAGCCCAACCTTACTCATAGAGATTGTGGTAGTCAACATCGTTTTACATTCTTCAACATTTCAAAAATGTGTCGGTTGATACTTACTTTCGTGCCCAACTGTTGCCTCTAGTATCTCACCTGTGAATGGTGTAGGAAATGAGTCATTGCTATGTGCATTGTTCAAGGTCCTAGTCTCCAAAGATTTGAATTTCACCCATTTTCTTTGGTTGGATGACTATTTGACGCCCCCAATTTTAATTTTTTACTAGATATATCAATCTTGCATCAACATCGTTTTGCATCAACCTCACCATTTTGTCAATTTCCTTCTTGACCTTCAATTTCATGTTTGGATTCAACTGGTAAAGCCAATTCTTTATTGGTTTTGCCCCTTCTTTGAATTCGATCCACATTTCATCCACATCTCACCTAGAAATGGACAACACATTTGATTTCACTGAATTGAATTGGGAATATGTCTTCATAGTCATGTAGCTTCTTTTTGTGTCGAATATTCACCAATTGTAGCCATCTTTGGTACTTCCCTTATACCAATGTTTACTTGGTCCTTAGAAGTTCCTAATAAATCTCGTTCCTCTCATCTTGCATTCTCTTCTTCAAATATCTTTCACCTTGTTCAACCTCGCATGTTTCACAGTCATTCCTCCTTTGTTTTTTCTTGAGCCTTGTTCTTCATTTGTAGCTTGTCAATCCATTTGGGCTCAAACATACCCTTCAGCTCGGTGTCGTCTTGGCTATTAGTAGAAATGGAATCTTTCGAGCTTCCCTCGATACGATTGCATGACTTGAGAAAAAAGTCCTTTTGAGCCCATGCTTGCTTACATCATGATGCAAGAGCAACCAAGAGGTGCTGGTAATCTTCCTTATGGAAAGAAAGAATGAAAGAAATCATATTAATGTCCACAAATGACCAAAAGTAGGTCAATGGGAATACAACCAATAGCAATAGAAAGTTCTAGGAAGAGAGAATCCTAGAGAGATTGTATATCTAAGACGCGCTCTTGAATATCTTTGAGTATTTCAGATTGTATATCTAAGATATGTTCTTGAATGTCTTTGAGTATCTCAGATTGCTCTTGTACATTTATGCATGGATAATCAGAGTGCAATCAAGATGGTAAAGAATCTAGTATTCCATGCAAAGACTAATAGAAAGTTCCCATGTTGGGGACTACTGCCTCTATAATTTTGGGCAGAGCAATCCCATGCATCATCACAAGTTTAAAAACTGCTTACAAAATATGTGAACCTTAAAATAAGGAACAACTACTATTTAGGAAGAAGATTTTGAGGGGTGGGAAGCAGTAGGGGGCTGAAGCTTTGCA
This sequence comes from Torreya grandis, assembly GCA_037957365.1. NCBI lineage: Eukaryota > Viridiplantae > Streptophyta > Pinopsida > Cupressales > Taxaceae > Torreya > Torreya grandis. The sequence goes on along the minus strand of JARHVA010002270.1, from coordinate 634,203 downwards.
TGGCTGCTCCTATATTTTTTGGTTGCCAACTATATGTTTGTATCTAGAGAATACATGAAAAGGGGTAGCTGATCAATAAAGATGCCATTAGAAAGGAGGAGCAACCTAGTCTCAAAGTACCAACAGTGCTGATGTCTGGTGGGGACCAATGAAGCATTCCTCTCCAAAGAGCAAAGTGTTAAGTATGGATATCTCTCATGCCCAGAAGCTGAGTCCCCCAAGGACTTGAGTTTGTGGATGTATAAAATAAGCTTGAAGATAGTCTAGAGGCATGGTGGTTGGGCAACAAATTCAGCTTGGACGATGTGTTGAGGAACTATCTGCTTGCAACAAATCATGCACTATAACATGAGAATCTGGACCCTCTTAATAAGGGCTCAGTCAACGCCCCCTGAAGCTAGGTACACACACCTCTGAACCATAATAAACTTTAGGTTTGATGGTTGCATCAAAAGGGCATAACTTGGAAGAAATGTCCTTGAAATGGATCTGGAAACACTGATGCTCTAAGATAGAAAGAGAGGCATACCCCTTGCGAAGGCACATATGAGAGGTAGACTTCACGCTAAAGCATGGACTAGAAAATTGGATCCCCTATTAAGTGTAGGCTGATGTGATCTCAAGAAGTTCCCCTTTGTAGAAAAACTGGAATTTGGAGAGAGAGCGCTTGGAGATATTGAAGATCATGACCTTAGTCTTACTAAGGTTGACCACAAGGTGTCAGAGTTTGAAAAAATGAGCAAGGGCGTCAAGTTGCTGTTGTAAGTCCTCGACAGGGTGTGAGAGGAGGCCATCATCGGCAAAAAGGATACCTATAAGCACCTCATGCAAAAAACAACCATCATCCAGATGGTTATGCTATTGAAGAAACTCCTCTAACTCATCAATGTAGATGCTGAAAAGGGTTAGTGAGAGAGGACATTCTTGCTTGACCCCAATGGTACTCTTCACAAAAACAAAAAACTGCGAGAAGTACAAAACTGCCCAATAACTATCTCATAAAGCCTCCAAGCAGTGATAATCAAAGAATCTGGAATGCTGATTATCTCTCAACTTCTTGAAAAGTAGGTGTCTCAAAACTAACTTAAAGGCTTTTTTGAAGTCAACAAAACAACTCTTTGGAGGACATGCGATGAGCTTCTTCAATAATAGCCCAAAGTGTGAAGATGTGATCGATACTCTGATAGTCCCTTTTGAAGCCAACATGCTGTCTAGCTTTGATATTATTCCTTTCCAAGTACTTTGATGACTGCATGTCTAACACTGTGGCATAGTTTGGCAAATGTATGCCCTATCATAATGGTCTTATGGTTTTTAGGGATAGAGAGATCTCTAGACTTATGAATAGGGTGAATAATGTGCTAGGACCATGATTGAGGGAAACCTGAATACACCACCTTGTTAAAGAGTGTGGCAAGGGGGAAGGCATGGGAATTCAAACCATATTTGATGAACTCAACTTTGAGACCTTCACAATCAACTGCTTTGCTGGTGCACAATTTTAAGGTAGCTCTCTTGATGGAGGAAGTGGAGAAAACAGAGGAGGAAGGTGGAGGAGTGGGGGCAGTGGCCATAGGATGGACAAGAAAATCATACAAGGAACTAGCATATGAGACCCATGCATTGAGGGTGATGTCAAAAACTATGGCCTTTCTTGATTGAATAGTACGCCAAGATTTCTTAGGTTAGTGGTGGAAATTAACAAGGAATGTAAGCCATCTAGATGTAAGAAACTCCTGTTTCTTATGTCGTAGAAGACAATGGTACTCCCTATGGGGGGTGAGTATGGAGGGAGGGTCATGGGTTAGATAAAATCGATGTCTCTGATGAAGGGATGTATACACATCATCATACCACTGGTTCATGTGGCAGGGAGGGGGTCTGGAGTAATGAATGGTGTGGCAACAAGAGTGAAGGGCAGTGTCATAGAGGGTTTGATGTAAGAACTCATACATGGAATTGGTGGTGGGAAGATGGAGGGAGTTAAATCCAAACATAAGAAAAGAGTTTGCTTTTATTGCTGCTCAAGATGGTGTGTTCTTCTGGCAGTAAAGCATGGGTCTTTTTCCTTGTTGCTTGATATTGACTTTGTTATGAGTTTGATTTGTGGTTTTGTCAAATGTTGGGGAGTCACCGTTCTTGGATTTGTGCTTGAAGTTTTAGTCTAGTTTGCATGCATACTTAAAGACTTCCCCTAATGAAGGGATGAGAAGAAAGTCCATGTTGGGTATTGTCGGCTTGAGGATGTGGTCTTAACCCTGACCTATACTTCAATATTAGGTTATGTTTAGTATCTTGGACATTTAGCATGGAATTTGAGGTATGGAACATATTCATATATCCATGTACAAATTGATGATGACCTTGGCATCAATTGGAGAAATTTTAATTGGTCATCATGGCTGCCAACTGGACAGCAGAGCTCTTTCTAAACATCAGCAATACTAGACCAGGTTTGTGCCTCTGTAATATCAGATTTATGTATAGTACAATAATTTTCCCCTATTTTTTCATAAACAAGGAAACTCTCAAAGAGTCAAAAAAGAAAAAACAATCATTCTTGAATTAGAGAAAGAATTCACGACAAAGTAGGAATCTACTTGATGAAGCCACTCATCTAAAGAATTTGAATCATTCTTTCCTTCGAAGATTGGAATATCCAAAATTTATTTTATCTTATACTGTATTTGGTTTAATTCCGTTTCCTGGTTTATGAAGACAATGAACTTGACGAGGATTGTACCCACCATAAGAGTTGTGTGAAGTGATAAATCATCTTGGCTTTTTCTTGTGCATTTTGTTGTTCAAAATCATCTCTTTATCGCTATAAAGCACTCTCTACCATCTTTTACTAACATGTTGGGTCTGGCATCTTTGGTGTCGATTTATTTGCTATCAAGCCAGGATGGATGACGAGATTTGGTGCAAACCAAAGATATTGCAATTGCATTAATTGAGAATGAAGATTACATCAATAAGTAGCCAAGAATGTTACTATCCAATTCATATTCTAAGATGACTCTTCATCTACCTATGAAGACCCTCCAGCTTACCACTACGAGACAAAAGTTCTCCTACAATGACACCTCGGATTCTAAATATTATATTACAATAATATTACATTTGCCATTTGTTGGGGTCGTCAAAAATGATTAGGAAATTAAGAAGGGTTGTGGGGTTCTATATTGAGCTTCCTATAATCAGACATCATATGAGTGGGCATAGACATACAAAGAAGGATTGAGATGAAAGGTTAGTGCTCCAACACCATTGATTTGGAGCCCAGGTGTGATTTGGGTGATAACACACCAAAATCAAGTCCCAATGTGTTATAAGCGGAAATGGTTAATGACAAGATTCAGAATAACAATCACAATATTATGCAATAAGAATGCAAGGAAGAGATAGACAATGGAAAACCATGCTAGAATTGTACAACAATATTTTGTTACTTTTGACTGGAAGTTCTATACAAGTTACACTCAACCAAAACTCTAGGACTAGAAGCTTTCTCTGATCAATAGCTAATGTACAAAGTTATACAAGTGTGTACAATGAAGAAGCAGCGTGGCTATTACAAGAGGAACAACCACTTGCCTTCTGCATGTTGATATTCTAGGTTCTATTTTTTGCTGGTGTTCTAAATTCTAGACTGTCTCTTTCTGTGGTATTGTGGCTGATTTCATCGGCACTCTGTGTTATGGCATACGATAGGCTAGGCTAATGCGGTTTCAAGCTTGGGTTCGTGAGGTCATGATGAAGACCATTGTGTAAACCACTCGGTTTGGTGCACCAAATAGATACTGCAAGACAATCAAACTCCCCAATCCTATTGGATCATTTTTGAAATAATGCCTATGCATGTTTTTAGTAGAGCTATTAATATTGTGCATCCGAAATTTTTCATGAATGCACATCTTTGAATTTTGTCTGTAGTTGTAAGATCAAATTTTAATTGTGGAGTTAATCATGTAGTAGCATAGTTGATTTGAATACATTTATTGTCCGAGGATGCAATTTCAGGTATGTTTGCCTCTTTTGGATTGCTACCCATAATAATTTTTTCAAAAATGATCTTTCATTGTTTTGGGAAGATATTTCTCTACCTACTTCCCAGACAGTTCTTTGAAAATAATTGTTTGTAAAGCTCCCAATTTATTTATTTCTAGCCCCAGGTGTGGGTTGTAAAGATTATTCATATGTTAGATTTTCCACGTTTGATTTGTGGTCAAAAATAAAATTTGAAAACACCGTATCTAATTTTAAACAGGATTAGCATTGCCATGACGTTTTCCTAAAATGTCTGCAATGCTGAATGCGTTTAATATCTTCTGTACGTTCTCATTTGATTTGCTTGGTTGTGTAATAAAAAGTCTGTATTTCCCTAGTAACTATGATGCAAATTGTAGGCAAAGAACTTATGCAAATTGTAGGTATGGCATTGCCATGGCATTTTTCTATTGCTGATGGTTGTATCTTTCAGTCCCATTGACCTACTTTTGGTCATTTGTGGACATTAATATGATTTATTTCTTTTCTTTCTTTCTAACATATCGTTTGATAGCAAACAGATTTCAAGCTTCTTATCACTAGAATTTGGACTGAAGCCAGGAGATATTGCTGTCATTACTAATGGAAGGGTGAGCTTTCATACTCTAGTTGTAGATGAAAAGTTATTTTTTACATGATTTTTCTAATGAAGCTCATTATCACTATTTACTATCACAGCATTGCATATGTATGTGAGTTTATACCACATTAAAGTCATCAAGGGAGTAAGTAGAGCACGAATCTGATTTATTAAAGAATGCGATTTTGTCTTAATGTTAATAACTTAATATCTAATTGAATAAGTATTTTAAAAAATGCAGGATTAACACCCTTGAAAGTTTCGGTTGTGTCTTTATTAACTTGTTTGCTATTTATTTTAGATTTCATTTATTGCTTAGACTCTTTGATACAGATTACTGATTTACGCTTCTGGAAGAACCATGCCCACTTTTATTTGTCTTTTGAGAGTAACCGATCCTTTGTGGCAGGTGGTTCTTCAAGGAGAACAAAGTTTTGTCAGTGAAGATTTGAAGCTTCTAGAAGCGGTGGAATATGATAGAAGAATCAAACACATTGCAAATGTTATTGAGCAAGTTGAATGGGTTGGAATAGAACCTGATGAAGTAACGAGGTTTGAATTATGCTTACCTTGCATTACTAGTGTCAATGAGAATCACATTAGTCAGGGTCATCTCTTATAGTCACCATAGAAAAAGGGGAATAATTTCTTAAGGAAATCAAAACACTTGTACGCCAAAGTAGAATAGTCTAGTTTGTAGGAAGTAAAAAGGCCAGATTTCTCGATTCATAAGTCTACTTATACCTTTCAAGCAAATATGAGCTTTAAATCCATTTATTTACAATTAATTTCCCTGGACTATCTATTGTTTTTAGTTGTTACTGCTTTGAGCTATTAGAAACCATACTTTGTTTAGAAAAATATTTCTTTTTAAATTGATGTATTTCTAACATAGCTGTTAATTATTCTTGTGTACAACTGATTTGCGTTAACCCTAGAAAATGCTATGTTCCACCAAGTCTCCTTTTGGCAGGGATGCAAAAAGGGTACGCCTAGAGTTCCCCAAAATTCTAGGCAAAAAGGGACAGCGATGGGACAGCTGTACAGTTTTTTTAAAAAAAAGATAAAAATTATAACTTACACATTAAAATAAAAGTTGTGTTACAAAATCTTTCCCTGTAAGGGGACATCTTGGGGGCATCTCCATTGTGTCACCTTGTCCCTAATAGGGATTGCATCTCCTAAGAAAACTGGCCCTGGGGAAACATCCCCGTGGAACAGAGGGAATCCATTATGCATAGATATGATGTGATATCAAGAATGTCAAGGGTTACTGTACGGCATTACTTCTTTGATAAAAATATCTTGTTTTTCATTTGATGTTTTTTAGATGGTGAATATAACTTTGGAATGAAACAAATCTCAATGGGCAATGATTCCTTGTGTGATTGTCTAACTGCAACTTTTGGGTGAGAATTAACAAAGGGTGTTTTCCTTCTTCAGCACAAACATGGCTTATCGAGGATAGAATCAGATAGTTTCATTTTGTTCATCAAAGGATGGTTTCAGTTTTGTTCTGTTCATCAAAGGATGGACTGGGGGCATTTTGATTGAATAATCAACTCAATAGATCTGATAAGATCTATCTTTTTCAAGATTTAACTAGACTCCTATAAGAATGTGAAGAGAAGAGGACAATGATAATAAATGCCAAGAATCAATGAAAATCTATTGCTTTGTATAATTACAGAGCATGGATTAAGGTTCACCTCTGGTTGTTTGAATTAAAAATTGGGCTGTTGCAATCCCTTTTTTTGCAAAACATGCTTGTTCTACACTAACCATTGCAGTTCATAATCATAGTGGTTGATTTCCTTGCCCAAGTTACTATTGATGACTCCATCAAAGTTAATGTTGACAATTCTTCCACAAGTCGGATTGTCTTTTGCCATTTAGAAAGTTCACGTCTCTAGCCAAGGAAAGAAGAATACATTGTTTTGGTAAGGGCCTTTGCTACAAAAGGATGAATTCCTTCGGACTTTTGTCCGAAGGAATGGTTCATGAAACAAGGGAATAACAAATCAACAAAACGTATAAGACAAAGGAAGCACCCTTCGGAAGGGTCATTTGCAAGAAACCCGAAGGGCAGGGTACCCTTCGGAAGGGTCATTTTCAACATTCCCGAAGGGCACCTACCCTTCGGGAAGGTACAGGAATGAATTCGGGACCTTTTCAAAACCCCTGGGTGCCCTACAATTTTTTCGAAAGGGACACAAAAAAGAGCAACTAGCCCTTTCGAAGGGCACTTATTCGGCGGCAGAACCATTGCAAATTTTCCGAAGGGCGCATTTCGAAGGCACTTGGTTGAAAAGCAAAGGGGAAAGGAGACCTTCGGACTTTTTGTTCGAAGGAATTCCTTCGGACAAAAAGTCCGAAGGAATTTGGAAGACACAAGAACAAAGACCAAAACAAAGGCACTTGAAGGCAAAAGCGAAGACACCTTCGGACAAAAAGTCCGAAGGAATTCAGAAGACACAAGAACAAAGACCAAAACAAAGGCACTTGAAGGCAAAAGTGAAGACATCCTTCGGACAAAAAGTCCGAAGGAATTCGGAAGACACAAGAACAAAGACCAAAACAAAGGCACTTGAAGGCAAAAGCAAAGACATCCTTCGGACTTTTTGTCTGAAGGAATTCCTTCGGACAAAAAATGCGAAGGAATTCGGAAGATGCAGGAAACAAGACCGAAGACAAAAAGCCGACGACAAAAGACAAAGGGGCTTCGGAGAAGTTGAATTCGACAAAGGCAAAGCAGAAGGAAACCTTCAGACTTTTTGTCCAAAGGGGCTTCGGAGAAGTTGAATTCGACAAAGGCAAAGTAGAAGGAAACCTTCAGACTTTTTGTCCGAAGGAATTCTTTCGGACAAAAAGTTTGAAGAAATTCGGAGAAAGGGCCGCAGAAAAAACCCGAAGAAAATAAAGCCAAGGACGAGGCACAGAGGAAATAAACCCGAAGAAAATAGGAATTCCGAAGGCCAGAGGAAGAGACCGAGATAATTCTTGCGGACATTTTGTCCGCAGGCAAATGACGAGACAGAAGTCCGAAGAAAAACAGAGAAACAAAGGCAAAGCAAAAGGGGAAGATATCCTTCGGGCATTTTGTCCGAAGGAATTCCTTCGGACATAAAGTTCGAAGAAATTCGGACAAGGCCCCTTCAATAAAATCCGAAGGAATTAAGCCGAGACACCCAAAAGTAATAGTTTTTGGACTGTACAAAAGAGGAAATAAGAGAAGTCCGAAGGAAATTGCCAAATAGAGAATCTCGAAGGAATAAATGCCAAGGGGTGACATCCTGCTAGCCGTCAAATTCTGACTGCGGGAAGTACCCGTTAAATCAGGGGTAAAGCCAGAATTTCGAAAGCAAAGCCCAATGGAGAAAATATAGACCAGATATAATTATAAAAATACATCCAAATATAGAATCCCGCCAGAAATAGACATGAATAGGCAGACTAGAATAGGACAAAATACATGCAGGCGGGAGCTATTTTCGAACACCGGTCAAAGCTTCAGTTGACTGGTTATTGAAAGCCCTGCTCATCTCCAGATCATCTCACGCATTCGAGGGTCCAATACAACTTCAACCGAAGTTCCAAATTCGAATGTCAACTTGACTGTTCGAGATTTAGAGTTGACTAATTGTTAAACGCCGCATCCACTAGGAGCTTTCCATGTGAGGGAGAATGATCTCTTTGTTCAACTCCGCTGATGTCTTTGTCCAACTCAGCGTAAATAACGGTTAATTCAGCTTTCAAACGTTCCAATTCGGCATCAAGCAACTCACGTAGAAGTTCTAAAGTTAACATTGGCGTGGATTTCCATGCAAAGAGAGGTGGGCGGTTCATAACAAAGACAAGTTCACTTCTTCAAACGAAGAAGCTTCATGCAAAGACAAAAAGGAAAATATATTTTTATTGAAAGGCCAAGTCAGCCTTGAGTTAACTTAAGTAAATCCTTCTCTTCAATTTTCAACGCCAATCTTTGGCCTCTTGTAATTCTCTATAAAATGGCTTTCAGCTTTGTTTAAAAATCATCCATCTCTTTCTTGGTTAGACTAGACTCTGCCATTGGTGAGTTGTGTAACCTCTTCAATCAATGGGACTGTACTTTCAGATTTCAAGTGTTGGCATAGTGTATATTTTTTCAACAATTTGCACAAGTGGTAGATTTCTCTCCCTTCCCAAATTCTGATTCATACCTAGTTGCTAGATTATCCCTATGCAGGTCATGTTCAGTGTTCTTTATGTCTTTCGCTGAAGCTGTAAGTGGATGTTAGGTGGCTGCAAAGTGTCTTGTATCGGACCTCTCTCCATCGTTTTCCCTTAGGTTTTAGTCATTGGATCGAGCCTCTTCATGAAATATTTATGCATAAGTGATTGATTAAAATCTAAGGTCTTCCTTTTCTCTTGTTTGTTTAGTGTTCAAGGTTCCAAGTTGAGTGGATCAAACTTCTGGTGTATCACCCCTTTTAGGTAGGATTTCCCTTTTAAGTTTCCTTCTCCCTTTTCCATGGTAGTCCGCAACATAAAGTAGAGATCCTTATCGATACATGATACAGGAACCAACCTTCTCTGGAGGTTCTTCTCACCGTTGAGGCACCCACCCTCGTGAGAAGATCCCATTGTTTCAGCCGGATAGAGGACTGGCCATTTCACGCACGTCTTCGATTCAAGGCGCGGCTTTAGGTTGACAACAGTTAATGAATCGCACTATTTTTTGTGATTGACTTTCAATATAAATGTGATATTCTAGAAAACGAATGCATAGACCTCATCATGAACATAGAGGTTTTGATGGGAATGGATGGTTTCCTTCACACCACCATGGTCTCATGTTTTGGATTTTCACCATTCACCAATCAGTGGTTTCCATGAGGGGTCTTCCCCTCACATGGATATTTATACTTGTAGTTGAAATATATGAATTGGGTTTACCTTTTTTGGGTATTCGCCCTCTAGTCATGTTAACTTTTTTTAGGATTTGTTTACTTTTTCAATTCTCTAGGTTCGTTCTATCCTAGTTATTTTGTATTGCAACTAGGTGTTGTTTTGAGTCACATCTAGTCACTTCCTATATAAATTTGAAGTGAATGTAGGACCCCCTCTTTTAGATTTATACCCTAAGTTACACATTTGTTTTCCTCTCCATTTGCTTCTGCTTTTTTGCAGCCATGATATTTCCTTGGAGTTGTGATAATGTCGGTCACATCTTGCAAGATTTCCAAGATTTCCCTTTGTTGGATTAAGCCGTGGAAGCTCTGTGGCCTCAAGGTTCCTTGGCACCTTCACTTTTTTAGGAATAAACTCGTCCAAAGGATTCCCCAAACATGCACGAAACTGCCTCATAATGTTTCTTGAGGGTTTAGGTTTGCAATTGTTTTGAACCCGTCCAACTTCTTTTGTAGTTGCATTAGTTCTCCAAGCCACTCTTATCATACTTGCCCATTTTCAGTGCTCCCACTCAAGGATCTTGGTAACAAGATCTGGCCACTATTTAGTGCGATGATCTTTGCATTCACCTGGTATAGGAAACTTTAGGCATTGGCACCAAAAGCACCCAAGATCACATTAACTATAACAACCAACTCAGTGCTGTCCCATGTCCTTTCCTCCAACTGCAACTCATTCACAACCTCTTCCTCTAAAGCACACTCTTTTGACTCAGTTGGTGGTGGTAGTCTATCTCAAATTCTTCTCCTTGAACATCCTTAACATTTCTCAGGAATAGGAAGTCCTTAGTGTAATGGCTGTGCTATCTTCAAGGATAACACAAAATTCATTATTAGCACTCTGCTTCAACTTGTGTTCTTTGGGACACTGGGTTTCATAATGATCATCAACCATGTAAATCTTACAATACAACGCTGTGTTTTGTACATCCACAAGCTGCATGATGCCCAATTCAAGTATGCATCATGTTTGCAATCTAGGCCTCTATCTGTGAGCTAATGTCCACATAGTCAATTGTTTGCTGCTTGATTCCATGTGCAGAGCCGCTTCAAGAGCCTCGTGTTGCATCCTATACACATTTTGATCTAACTTCTACATAATAGGAGTAATCAAGCTTCCTATGACCGTTCCTTATTCTGATCTTCATTCAAATCAAAGGGTAATTTGGCCATGGGATCTCTAATGCTTCAAAAAGCCTTTTCGTAATCTCCTTTGTGATATGGTGTTGCTTGATCACTCACTATTAAAACCAATTTATAAAATTTTCTCTAAGGCATCATAGTCAATACAATCAGATTAGGATCGAACTGCAATACCAAGAATGACCCCTATTGTACAGGGTAATGGAAAATTAAGTTGCATTCTTCGCAACAACCCTCATTCCTTTAGTGCGGCAGAGGATCTCACACTTCTAGATGCACTCTTCCACATTCTCATGCCTTATATAATATGGGAGATTTAAAGAAGCTTACACAACAATACCATATTGGAAAGGGGGTGGAGGTTGGGGCAGAGGGAGGTGGATTTTGTTGATTCTAATCTAGGTTCACCATCCTCAAATCTTCTACCATCTCTTGCTCTAAATTCTCTTTGTGCTCACCTAAGTCCAAAGACTCCCCCCAAAAATAACCTCTCTTGGGGCGTCAACGTTTATCTCTCTTCAATGCTGAAGCAACACTAGCTTCTTCTTGTTCACAATAAAAAAAAGATGTGTAGTGCGGCAGCTCCAGCAAGGGTTCAGACTCAAACTCAGCTTTTGAGTACACACCTTCGATATCTTGAGGGATTCTTTGTGGTTCTATTGCTTCTTCAAACCTTGTGGCAATGAACACCAAACTATAATAGTTTTCTTCCTCTTTGCAATAATTAGTGCGTTCTTTATGCATAAGGATAAATTTCCTTGGCCTCCCTTGTAGTCCATGAGTTCTCTTTGTGATCCCCATCTCTTCACCCTCACAACCACGAGAATCTATACTTCCCAGCGACGATCTTGGAGCCATAAAATATCATAATATCGTCTACAGGCGCTTGGTTGGTTCACTCCTACACCCTTTCCTCTCTAGTGTTACTTTCCTTGAACTATTCAACACTTATTCCATATTATCATCCACCTGTCCTTTGTTTTTGCACTCTCCCATGATTCGTGAATTTAGCTTGTTATCGAAAAGGGTTCTATACCCTTATTTACCATCAACTTCATAAGCAACATGGGATTTTGTGCTATAAACATCCCACATTTTCCTTCCGAAAACTTAGTCTTAATCTCCTTAGGATAGGAAAAGTAATTATATCAAACTACAACAATTAGATATTAAACGTGATGCCAAAAAACATCTACAATGTGCGTCCACATCTCATCTGCAAGTGCTAAATTCGCCAATGTTTATTTCATCCATTTTGTTACCATTTACACTGGTGACTTCTCAACTCCTACAACTTGATTGGAAATTCCACAAAGAGCTCTTCCATCACAAAAAGTCATAAACATTCTTCTCTAACCACTTCCTTGGCATTAGCCCTCCTCTCAATGCACATTTCCTAGCAAATTCTAGCATAGTCTCATTGAACCAATCTTCTAGGTTCTTATGCATCTTGAGTCATATTGTCACACCATAGGGTCCTAGCAATGAAACCAAAATGTTGGGTCTATTTTTCATAGTATTTTGGGCTTGTGTAGATAGTCAACACTTTACAAACCTAGATGCTTCAACATATCTTCCATTTCAAGAAGATACCATCATATCTAGGAAGTCTCACTCGAAGCCCATTAGATACTAGAGGGCCATCTCATTGCATAACTCGAACAAGGAGATGGTAAATATTCCATTCTACTTTACATTACTCGCATGCATAGCATGACCACAAAGATACATACCCAAAAAGTTTATATACAACCATAGGTAATATAACATCATAGATTCACAACGAAACAAAGACCATGTTATTTGTAGTATATCAAGCATCAATGTAAGAAACACCTTTAGTTATTACATATGGCTTTGTAAAATGACATAGTTTCCCCTAGCATAGGGCTACAAAGCCGCTAAAAATCAACATCTACCTATTCATAACATAACACTAATAAATCCTAGCTACAATCCAATAGACCTACCCCTTATAAATAATCTAGTGTCTTCAAAATGAGGCAATTACATCCTTATATAGGTTATGTAAAGGCTTAGAAAGCCAACACATGTATCCATGCGATCTACCTTGTAATTTGATGCAAAGTGACACGTATCTCAAGAAATTGCAAGGTGGCAATCCTTTCTGAAGTCTTGGCATGGTCAACAATCAATTGTTCCAATTTGTGTCTCTTTGTTCTTTGGCGTCGTTGGCACTTGGTCCTCTTCTCTATCCTTGTTTGGCTCTCTGCATGTGCATCCTTCCCTTAATTCTCATTCTACCTTGGCACAATGTTTTTCTATGCTTGTATGTTCATCAATGTTGATCTCCTTATACTCCGATGCACATACATTGGTGCCACCACATTTTTAGGAAGAATGATAGCACATTTTGTACGACCAACAATATCCCCAAAGCAACTATGCCATTAAATCATATTCTCGACTTGATTACACTAACGTGTCACCACCTTTTGTCTATTTGTCCCATTCGCATTTTATCCCAACTCATTTAAGACCTCCTAGCCTACACAAATTAAAACGATTTGGGCTTCTTCATTTCCACTGTGTTCAAATATAGATGTGGCATTATTAACAATATATAATATTATAATCTCAATTTGCTTAATCCATATGTTTTATGAATGACTTAGACCCTATTTCTCTATTTTGTAGAGCACTTCATGATTGACACTCATGGAGATTCAAGAGAAAGCAAAGGATTGCAGTGTCAATGACAATCCCAAGGATGGTACTTCGTAAATAAAATTTCCTGAAGAGATAAAGGGCATGGTAGATGCAGAGGATGGCAATGGCAACATCAATAGCAATCACAATGATGTATTACACAACAATGTTAAGGTCTAACTCAAATGTATGTTTGAATGATGCACTTTGACAGGTCCTATAGATCAATTTGGTCTAAAGAGCTTTAAAATTATTATCATGAACATCTTGATTGCTTACACCTCTGTTATGTGCCACCTTTTCACCTTAGCATTTCATCCTTCTCAGCATGGGTTTTTGTTGGCTCCCGCTCTTTGTTGCACTGTTTTGCTTTCTGCTTTGTGTTCTCTGTGGAAAATCGTTTGGTTTTCCCGCTTTGCTTTGTCACCTTTTGTAATCTTGCAGTCCCTTTGACCTACTTTAGTGGTCATTTGTTGGACATTGATATGTTTATCTTATCTTATCTTAAGCTATCTAACATGCATTGTTATCATCTTTTGAGACTCGAGCTTGGCATTTGGTGTCTTTGCATCGAACAGTGTCCAACATTAGCCATGCCTAATAAATATAAAAGGGTTCATGCAGTTTCTAAAGTTTACTTTAATCCTTTGCTTGGATGTGTTTAAAAAAAGAAATAAAATCCAATCAAATTAAACCTGAAATGCTATGAGGTTGGACATTTAAATCTCAAATCCTTCGATTATATCATGGGTCGCTTACGTCCATTCTTCCAAATTATATATCTGGAAAAATATACTCTATATATCCATAGTAGTGAAACATCATTTTTTTTTTTTGATGAAACACAAGTATTTTAATGACTGATAAAATCACTTTTTTGCCATTGCTAATCTGCTATATTTTTAGAGTCTGAAGCTGTAAACAAAGGCGTCTCCATCAGCTCTTGTGCTGGTCGTGACAATGTTGTTTTTCTATTTTTACAATTTCACTACATAGGTAGCCGGTAAAAGTGCCAAATATGATACATTTGTGTATGTGTATGAAGCTTATATCCATGGATGCATACATGCATTGATACACACACATATACTTACATATGCAGATACATATTTCAATTTTCATCTACCCTCTTCATGTCAGGTAGGATAGGTTTATAATTGCAGTAATGATGACATCACAAACCTTCTGAACTTGGTATAGGCTCGTAGATTATTGGGCCTTACTGGTAGTCATTGATGACATTAGTTCCTTGAATAGAACATGCAGCTAAATGATTAATTATTTACTATGGAATGGTTTATTGTTTTGCATTTTGCATTGATAGAAGTTTTTAATTTTAAGAAATTTGCTGTTCTTTTATTTAATTTTTTTTCCCAAGCATCTTATCGTGATTTATTTTGTTTTCTTGTGTCCAATAGTGATTTTATCAGCAATGTGATAATGGCAATTTCATCTGCAATGGCCGTTCGTTCTCGAAGTTCTGAAGTTGCTCGTTTCGAAATTTTAAATGCTGAGCACAGGTAATGTTCTCCTATGTACAAGACTCAATTTTTTTGGCATGAAGCCCCAGCATTACCATTTTGAAATCCTGTGAGTGTAGATGCTCAAGAAACTCATCTATCTTGCTTATTGCATTTTCATATGTGGTGTATGAAAGTTCGATTGCTTAGAACATGATAAAAATATCAAGAAATAAACATACTTCTTTGCCCAGAGATCTGCAGTATGTGATAGAGAGCCTCAACTTGCTTTGAGAGGAAGCATTGACGTGATTTTAATCTTCTAGATTGTCAAAAAGGCCATTTAGCCATCAATGTGGGTTTTATGTTGTGTTTGCCTTATACCAAGACTCAAATCTTGTGGTAACTAGTTTCTTTAAAGATCACATCTTTTGTAATGAGTTGAACCACTGCAATATCTCTCTTATATTCCTGAAGAGAAAGGAACAATAAAATTTTATTTTCATTCATGTAGAATTGTGAAACCTGGATCTACGAGATTTTTTATTTTCATCCACAAAACACTTATGTTGGCATTGAAATAGCACATTTGTTTGATGTCAATTTATAACTTTCTCATTGTAAATTGCATAGTTACCAAATCTGGCCGGATCCGAATTTGTTGGCCAGCTTGGATAAGTTCGTCTAGGTCGGTCCCATCTTTTTCATTTTTTAGGTTTTCTGTGGAAAAATTGCCTAGAAACCATAGATATTATATAATATTAACATTTTATATTCCTTTAATAATATTTTTCATTGTATTTGTTAAATTTGCATATTTATAAAACTATGCTCACATATATATGTATATATTCTGGATTGGATTTTTTCTGATATTTTTCAAGAATTTCAGATTTTTTGGATTTTTTTCCCCTTCCAAACGGATTTGGATTTCTGAACTTGGTAACTTTGGTAAATTGTAATGTAAACAAATGCTCTAGAACAATAAGTTTATGCTTCACCATTGAGAAGCATTCCCTGAGAAGTCTAGTGAGTTGTAAGCCTTTTCATATATGCCACACCGTTCCGAGTTTTCCACAGACAATTACTAAGCCGATTAGCTTTCTGAAATGCAATGAGAATTCATATTTTCGCTGGATCCACGAGAGTTTTTATTTTTATCCACAAATCACATATGTTGGCATTGAAATAAAACATTTGTTTCATGTCAATCTATAACTCTCTCATTGCAATGTAAACAAATGCTCTATAACAATAAGTTTATGCTTCACCACTGAGAAGCATAGCCTGAAAAGTCTGGTGAGTTGGGAGCCTTTTCATATATGCCACATTGTTTGAGTTTCTCCATATAAAATTATTAAGCCGATCACCTTTCTGAAATGCAGTGATAATTCATTTTTTCGCTGTATGTTTGTCTTTAGTTGAAATATGTTTGGCCTTTACATCATTGTATGTGGTTTGCGTTTAAGCTGTGTCTGGCGTGTTTAAAGTCATTTCATACGAGTCATTCAGTTAACGTGTTCCATAGGCCTAACTAACCAGTTTTCCTTTCCAAAATGATTTAAAAGTTGCTTGGGACTTGCTTCTGTACTTATTCCTT
The DNA here is from genome assembly GCA_037957365.1 of Torreya grandis. Classification (NCBI taxonomy): domain Eukaryota; kingdom Viridiplantae; phylum Streptophyta; class Pinopsida; order Cupressales; family Taxaceae; genus Torreya; species Torreya grandis. The sequence goes on along the minus strand of JARHVA010002270.1, from coordinate 617,751 downwards.
TAGGTAGGTGTGTTTGATGTCTACATAATTTTCTATGGTTTCCTTGTAAGCTGCTACATATTAAGGCCAAAATTTAGTCTCACAAATCAATTATGTCAGTCACCATGTTATCGATATACTTGGTTGATTTGATGTAGAGACAGAAAGTCTGTCTTGTTTAAAAAATGAAATAATTTTTTTCAATGTGTACGAGTGGCAAAAGTAGGTCAATGTGACTCAAAAGTACACTTAATTAGAATAGAACAATACTACGGCAGAAAAGAACCCTATCAGCTGAAAAGTGACTAGGTCTAAAGCTGCAACACTAAAACAACAGAAGCACGAGGGGGAAAACCCTAGGCGAATAAATCCTAGCCATGAATTACAAGTACAATCATAATGAGTCAAGCAATGAGAGGACCCCCCAAGGGAAACAAGAAGCAAATGAAGATCAAAGTTGTGATACTTGAACACAAAGTGCATATTTATATTTGTAATCATTGTCTTCTACCCATTCGTTGTAAGAACACTCTGGTTAGGTACTAGAAAAGTATACAATTTTTTTTAATCATACCAAAAGATTTCTTACTGTTCCTTATATCACTCAAACAAGTTTGCTAAGTTATGATCAAACATGAAAACTAAATCATGAGCAAGTTATAAGCATGATCATAGTGCTGCCATGTATCAATTTGGTAATCATTTATGAAATTAATTTCCATTCTTTTGGTTTTCAAATCAACCATTTTTTTGGTTTTCAAATCAACCATTCTTTTGGTTTCCTCATTGTAAATTCAATTACATGGTTATACTTTGAAATCAGATTACACACTTGATACTACAATCAAAGTATGCACTATAATATAATTTCACTATGAGTGTACAACTAATGATAGCTTCATAATACAAATTTGTATTCATATCTAGAAGTTAAAGCAACCTTCACCATAAGTGGCTCAAAATATATCTTTCTTTTATTGTAAGTACAAATGCAACCATGCCTAAGTAAGACAAGTTAATGTTCATATTTTGGTAGTTTGATAGTTTAGTTCCCAAGGTAATATACGAACCAAAATTAAACTTAATAACAACTTACAATTGTTTGCAACATCATTGCTAAAACATGATTTCATCCTTCCATATAACAATACAATCATTTGTCGAATATAATCATAAATGAAAAAGTCTTAATAAATAAAATCCACTAGAGCTCTGGAGACCATCATTGTTGTTGAAAGATCATATAGGTACCGAAAGAGAGAGAACATCATTGGAGAGCTTTTCCTCCAACCATAGAGCCTTTCGGATCCCTACAGTCCTCTCATCCACCGACATTGGCCCTACCCTTCCACAAAGGTGGTAGATACATAGATTCGATAGAGTAGAGAGAATCCAACAAATCAGCATATTGCTTCACATAGTGATGCATTAAAGAATGGTATAACGCATTTTAATGTGTACAAAAATATGACCATGCAGTAGGTGAATTCTTTAATGCATTCTAACTTTGGTATTAAGGTATGCTTTGTAATTGAATTCATGCATTAGTTTTTGTGACCTTGCATATTTCCTTAAAACCATACGTACCAAGTTTCCAATGTTCATTCACAATTCTAGGGCTAGTCAAATTATATTTTTGACTTCATATCTTGTCTGTCCATCATACATAGGAGAATATCACTATTAAACAATTACGAGTCCAATTCAAGACTTAATGTTAATTCCAAAAGAAAGGTTCTATGCATGCCAAACATAAACCATTTTGCCAATCCAAGACGTAAGCCAAAAGTAAAATTTGATGATTGGAACCATGTTTTAATCACAAGTGACTGACTTTCTAAAGTGTTTGATACCCAGAAAAAGATGGAATGCTAACAAAGAGATTAACATTTATATTTAAAGCAATACCCATCCAAAGGGTATTCAACTATTTAACATGGGTTTATCTTTCATTTCCCAAGTTGAGTTAATGTACAAGTGTGTGATATAGGTTTCAATTTCTAAGGATTTATCTTCCAATACGTATTTGTATTAATTGATCAACTTACACAACTATCTCATGATTGATCTTAAAGATCCCCAACACACAATTCCCAGTGTGTCATACTATGGTTTCTCATTTAAAGACAATATATCATTTTTCTAAAGATACAATGCTTATAAATCAACCAAACAAATGTAAATTATGTCCAAATCATAGCTCCTAGGTTTCTTCAAATACTGCTGTCATCCCAATGAGTATCCATATCTATCATGACATGTAAAACTATAACCAATGGAAACCATGATTTGATAGTTGGTTGAAGTCTCAAAATTCTTGATGTGTGTTCAATACCCAACAGAGGTTAATATTCCCCTATTTAACGATGCCCAATTCTTATTAATTCGCCCATATGCATTGGGTTGTCTATGACCAAGATTAAGATTTTTATAGCTTGGGATTAGATTAGGGAAAATAAGCGAAAAGAGTGTCCTTTGATCAAGTGATCATACCATACGTAAATGTTCCACACCATTTACAAGTTTTATCTTAAAGTAATAGTGCAATGATCAGTCATAGATCTAAACGAGGTTGCAAAAGCTTGTCAGGTACCTAGAACAACAAACATGCTCTGATACCAGTTGTCAGGGAATCCAAGAACAAACACACTTGTTCTGATCCCACTTGTTAGGATCTTGCTCCTCAGAAAGAGCACAATATGATTACCAAACTTAAGCAATTAAACATGCGGAAATAACCAGAAATACAAGTAACTAGAATTCACCAATAGTACAGAATATGAGAGACAATACACTATCTTGTATTAACATATGTACAGAAAAGAATACAATAAAGAGTCGCCACACTCTTCCACCTTTTAGAGGCTTTTCACACCTCAAGTGTACAGTAATTCTTATTCAAAACACTCTCCTACCAAAAACGGTCCCAACAACCAACTCACACACAGAATTGGTGTTCACTTCAACCAATCAGTAATAACCCTGCCAGTACACCAAGCACTCTATAGTACTTCAAGTTGATCTCCCATGAACCTGCAACGTGCAATTCAACAGACTATACTTACAATGGAAGGATCTTCCTTGCCTTTCTTTCTAGCTCATTAGTGGAACTAGGAGAAATACACACTTTGTTCTCTTCACTAGCACACTTTACAATGCATGCCAATGGGTCTATAAATAGATCCCAGACTTAAACAATAACTTAGACTCTTAGTTTACTATAATTATCCACGCAGCTCAAGACTCGAAATAGCCTTTACATGCAAAGACTCCGTTCACTAAACTAACTGTTCGTGCAACGAGCAGTTCTGGAACACACAGGGGACCGACGCCGGTCCCTGCTTGCCTGGTGCTGTCGACGTCGGCCGACTTCCTGCCGACGCCGGTTGCCTTCTGCACTGATCATGACCGACGTCGATCATGCTGCCGACGCCGGTGCTTCTAGGTCTTCAGCAACCTTCTTTTCTTTGTCTGCAACAAGTTGAAGCTTTTAGCTTCACAACCTAACAATCTCCCACTTGGAGATAAACCGATGCAACTGTACCTGTACCTGTACACCGTCTAGTTTGTTCCCTTGGCTCTGTATCCCTCTTCAAGATTACTCTTGAAGATCAACCACCACAAATCCTGTAGTGCAACACCTGTCATCCAAATCACCTGCCACATCCACATCTACAAACCATGTAGAAAATAACTTGAACCTGCATAGTATGTGCACCTGCTGTTGGTCCCTCTAAGAATCCACTGAAGTGCCCTCCAATGCTTTTTTTTCGGATTGGCTCCAAACTTGTGACAACTCCCACTGCTTGGGAAAACTCAGGTCTAGTACATACCATGCACTTAACCTCATTATGTGAATCAAGACACTGTTCTGTGAACTGTCCAACCATCGACGTGCTAACCGGTCTCACACAATCATTCTGAAACAAAGTCAACATATGACCTTCCATGTCCTTAGAACACACTCATGCCAAAGAATCTTGCTGCTCCCAGATTCTCCATGACACACCTCTGAACTAGCTTTACCTTTAGTTCAGCAATACCTGTATATGTAACCCTGCAACAAGCACATCATACAGTAATAGGATAATGTAGCTAATATTATCCAACCTGGTAAAGAGAAACACAATGATCAAACCTCCATTGCCCTGCAGCTTATACAAGACTATACACCTTGGCCTTCCGTCTCACATATTCATTTCCGCCCTTCTTCATCCTGAACATCCATTCGTCTCTCAGTGCTTACTTCCAGCTGGCAACTCCACCAAAAAACCCCTGTTTGGTTCTCCTCCAAGGAATCACATCCTCCATCCATGCCAAGCTCTCACTGTTTCTTGGATCTGCCTGTTCTGCTTTTTTAACAACTTCTTGGTTCTTTACCATAAGCGAGCAACAAGTAGTGTAAAGAAAGAAAATGACAAATTTGAGGCTTATTTACCCTTTAAGTCCTTCATATGGGCGCTTGAGACTCTTTGACAGCTTGCTGTCCACCCAAAATTCGTCTCAGTGACCGATGCCGGTCACATTCCAGTCTGCAACCGATCGATGTCGGTTCCCTGCGATTGCCTCATCGTCGACGTCGATTTTTTCCTTGCCGACGCCGGTGTTTATCTGCCCTGAGTCATCGACGTCGGTCTGCACATAGCCGATGTCGGTCTCTGTCTGGACGCCGACGCTGGTTTTTCTGTCGACGTCGGTCTCTGTGTTTTGCTTGTGAGAACTGACTTCTACCTGCGAGCTCCTTTTGGATCAAACCCTTGTCCAAATCACCCTTACTCTGCTCAGAATTCTTCTGCCCCTTGTGCTGAACTCTGTCCGTCACCTTCTCCTTAAAAACCAAGGCTTTCCTGTTCTTGTCACTAACATCAGATTCCTCAAGAAACGTCACCTTCTTCTTCTGCATACAGAAATTTCGATCTATACCCTTTGACTCAAGAACATGCATCTCCTTCTTATTCATGTGACCAAGCCTATTAAGCCACATCTTTGAATCTACAGCTGAAGTAGATAACCCAGAAAGAGAATCAGTAATACAAGTAGATAGATAAAGCATACCTACTTTCTTACCTCTTGCTACAACAAGTGCACCCTTGGTAACCTTCCAAGAGTCCGTTGTGAGAGTTACTGTGCAACCCTCATCACCCAAACTTCTTACAAAAATCAGATTTCGCTCCAGAACTGGGACATGCATGACCTCTTTTAACACCCATGTGTTCCCTGTCTGCAATTTCAGCTTCACTTTCCCTTTGCCAACCATCTGACAAGGCTTACCATCCCCTACACAAATTTTTCCAAAGTCTCTCTGGACATACTCTTGAAAAACTTCCCTATTTGGGGATGCATGAAAAGAGGCACCAGAATCTAAAACCCTAGATTCTACTTTATCTAAAGAACATACCAGAGCACCCTGTGCAACGAAATTTGCAACACCTGCTTCTTCATGTCCTTCATGCTGATCTGCTACCAACCAACAATCTTCCTTTTCCTGCTCTTTCTTTTCGTATCTCCAACAGGGTATTCTGCCATACCTGGACCTAGACCTCCTGCCATTAAACTTCTCCATTCGTAGCTTACTGTTTTCTGCCATTGCTCTACTCTCACTCAAACAGAAACCCCTGTGAGTAACCTGTAATCAACACACACTAACCAGATCTAATCCAACCTGTTAGTATCCCAACCAAAAGCTCTGATACCAGATGTCAGGTACCTAGAACAACAAACATGCTCTGATACCAGTTGTCAGGAAATCCAAGAACAAACACACTTGTTCTGATCCCACTTGTTAGGATCTTGCTCTTCTGAAAGAGCACAATATGATTACCAAACTTAAGCAATTAAACATGCGAAAATAACCAGAAATACAAGTAACTAGAATTCACCAATAGCACAGAATATGAGAGACAATACACTATCTTGTATTAACATATGTATAGAAAAGAATACAATAAAGAGCCGCCACACTCTTCCACCTTACAGAGGCTTCCCACACTTCAAGTGTACAGTAATTCTTTTTCAAAACACTCTCCTACCAAAAACGGTCCCAACAACCAACTCACACACAGAATTGGTGTTCACCTCTCCAACCAGTCAGTAATAACTCCGCCAGTACACCAAGCACTCTATAGTACTTCAAGTTGATCTCCCATGAACCTGCAACGTGCAATTCAACAGACCATACTTACAATGGAAGGATCTTCCTTGCTTTCTTTTCTAGCTCATTAGTGGAACTAGGAGAAACACACACTTTGTTATCATCACTAGCACACTTTACAATGCATGCCAATGGGTCTATAAATAGATCCCAGACTTAAACAATAACTTAGACTCTTAGTTTACTATAATTATCCACACAGCTCAAGACTCGAAATAGCCTTTACATGCAAACACTCCGTTCACTAAACTAACTGTTCGTGCAATGAGCAGTTTCGGAACACACAGACGACCGACGCCGGTCCCTGCTTGCTTGGTGCTGCCGACGTCGGCCGACTTCCTGCCGACGCCGGTTGCCTTCTGCACTGATCATGACCGACGTCGGTCATGCTGCCGACGCTGGTGCTTCTGGGTCTTCAGCAACCTTGTTTTCTTTGTCTGCAACAAGTTGAAGCTTTTAGCTCCACAACCTAACAAAGCTTACAAGGATTATTAATAATTCACACCCTTATGTTTGCCCATGGTTGTATAATTCAAATGATGGTGACAAGTTCAAATGAATTTATCTCCCACACTTATCCCAAAGACGTCAATTCATAATTAAAGTCTACTTATGATTTGGAGATTATTAAGAGCAAAGTCCAAGAGTTTCCATTGGTCTCGGGTTCAAGAAAATGTATTCAGTCCAAACAAAGGTCCTTAGATCCATATTCCATGATTCATAACACATTTTATTAGTGTCCCATACCATTTATAAGGAGCGTGAATTACACAATACCAATGCAAGGGTTGGTAACATAACCAAATGCGGTTTCAATTGATTTTAATGGCAAAACCAATCTCAAAACCCACATCTCAAAACATTTAACATGATTAAACCACGCACCTATGCTTGTATGAGTTTCAAGCTCCTATAGGCAATATTCAATTTACCCTTGGAGTTCCCTAAGAGTATAATCTAATTAGGCATCCTGACATAAGGATACCAAGATCTCATTAATGCATAATGATCCAAATTAATTTCTAACTATTCATAATAACAGCAATGCTATTAGAGACATAACGATCCCAAGTACGAAGATTTGTAAACTACCTGATTAACATTGATTCTACACATATTGTGTTCCACATTCAACAATTTATAAATAGTGTAAAGATGTGTATTCTCTCGATTGCACTTAATAGTGTAAAGATGTGTATTTTATCCATATACTGTTTGGTTCGGGCTCCTTTATTCCTCGATGAGTATGTATACTATGGTTTTAAATTTTTATCTAGTTTTTTATACTTAAAATTATATTTTATATATATACTTTCAGGATGTTTCAAAGTGGTTTGAAACCTCTAGAAGCTATAATGCAAATTCTAGGTTTTGGAAGATATTAGTCAGATTTCAGGGTTTTAGACTTGGCCATATTTTAAGGTTTCAAGATTTCAAGGAGACATCATGGGAGATATGGAGGCTGCATGAAGGGATGTAGGTATGATATAATAGTATGAGAACATCTCTCACAAAGTGCCACAAGCCGATCCCACTCTGTTCCTAGTGCACCCTTAAGGCATGTACTCATAAAGATTCGATGCACCGACGAGCCCCTGTAATCTAGATGATTTATAGGCAGTGAATGATAAAGTTGAAAAATAGTGGTAGTAGCATTCATGATTTTGAGGACAATCTAGATGATTTATTCTATATTTGAATATGCATTTTTTCATTGAAGTAATGAAGGAATGAATACTATATATAATTTAAGTGTTTTATCTTTTAAAGACTAAAAATGAGTATTATGCATTGTTGATAATAATAATAATAATAATAATAATATATTGTCTATGTAGACATCCAATTCCTAACACCATTTGTGTTGAAATTGTCAATCTTACTCGAATTGCACTCAAATGCACATTTTAGGTCAAAATCCATAAAACACGCTAAATGGTTTGAACTTGTCGTTTACAAGTGCCAATTTAGGTCAAAGTATCTTTAAATGGGGCAGTGCAATTTATGGGTCAGCGAACTTTGATCAGTTCATTTCAAGTCAAAATGACAATTTCTCCTTTTGTGCTCTGGATCACTCTTTTCTCCTAAATTCGTTGGTACATGCCACGTACCTTTGTTATTTTGTGTTGGAAACATCTTAAATGGAAATACGGTTTCAACGCATCTAACGCCACCTTCTAATTTTTCTCGAGTCAAATTACAACTTAATAATATGACTTTCTGACCATTTTGATTAATTGAGGACCAATTTTCAAATAATTGCACAAATGTTGATTAACTTTGTTTAAGGCTAATTAATCCAAATCAAGAGCTTAAGTGGATTTTCCATAAGAGTTGTTGAATATTTATTTTTGAAAATTGATTCTTATTAATTGCATCATTATGTGACATCATTTCTTGGGAAGACATCCCTAGGCTATAAATGCCACAAATATTAGGATTATGGGTCACCCATGCCTCGTTAATGCCTCCCATGCCTCTTCAATGGCCCTTCTTCTAAGGTCATGATGACGATAATTATAGATTTAATTCCAAATATTAGGATTACCCATGGCCACATATCTCAATCTTAAGATGGACGGTCATGGTTGATTTTGACCAATCTCAAAAATCTATAAATAGAGAGGCCATGAACATCATTTCTAAGCTATTTTGGTGCAAGATTATTATGCTCAAATATCTTCAAAAAGCTTGAATATTGTTAAGTTATAATGCTAAATTGTTTCCACAAGGTTTTGCATTTGATCATAAATTTTGTTTGCAAGCTTCATTGATAGGCTAGTTTAGTGATTTGGAATCAAGAGCCTAGGTTTTATGGAGTGTCTTTGAGGCATTGGAGGAGCTCACCACCATTGTTGATAAAGACAAGGATGCTTGATCAAGAACATGTTTTTGAGCCACATGGGTATGGTGAATCCATTTGGAAAGGTAATATGGTGTTGTTTTTTTTCAGTTGTTTCTTGCTATTCTTTGTAATTTCCATAAGAATAGATAGGCTTGGTTAGTTCTTTATGCATGTTTCATCATTTATGGACTAATGCTTGATTAACTTGCTTTGTAATCCTCTCTACAGTATAGACGTTTCCATGATGTTTGCGAATCAAGGGTTTTTGAAAATCTGCATTTTTGCATTTCAGAAACATTTCTATTTCCAAACAACATGGTAAATAAGAAAAATTGTATTTATTGTGGTAGAAGATAAAGTATTGTCGATTACCTTTTAGAAGATAAAAATTAATCAATAATAATTGGAAAAGAGGAAATCAATTTTGGCCTTAGTTGGCGATGTTTTCCAAAGCATTACGGTAACTATTCATCGTCAGTAACACTATTAGAACATATCTTGATCTCTCATTATTGTCTAGATATCATGAAAAATCACCGCATTTCTCTCCAAGAAATTGTCATTGTACTTCATAGGTTTTGGTATTGTATATATATTTAAACTTTTGCACAATAATGAAACATCTCCTTACTATAATGAAAGAATTTTTCTTTCAATGCCTATATATTTATAAGATATTTGCATGGGTTAGTGGAGTTCCATCTAAAGGCTATATCTTGTAATGTTAATTGTCTTGTTGATGTAAATCATGAGATTCAAACTTTGCTTGGAGTTGGAAAGGCCAATATGGCAAGTCAAATCAGACACAACAACACAACTCGGCCAAAGGTCATTAAAATAATCAACTTAGAACTGCTCCAAATGAGGTCTAGTTATTGCATTTTAATTTATCTTTTAGGTTGCCTAGTATCATGCTTAAACTCAAAGAGTCTCACCAAAACTCTAAGAGTCCTGCCAAACTCAAAAAGGCTTGTTGAAACTTGGAGAGATTTGTGGAAATCTAGAAATTCGATCCATTTTCACTCCATTTTGTTTGTTCACCATTTTGACCTGGGAGATTCATGAATATGTGAAGTCTCTTTACTATGATGTAAACATTCTTTATATTTATATTTATATTTAGCTGGAACCTGGGTGCATGTTAGAAGTTTGGTGATAATAAATAAGTTGTCATAACACCAAAACTAATATGTTGTGTTTGGCACCTTTTTTGTGTCAATAGGAAAATTTTCCTTCAAATGGAGCATAATCTGTTATCTTATGATTGATAAGAAAAATACATTTCAAGTCATCCAAGCAAGAGAATGCTTGAGATAATGATTGATGGTTTTCTGGAACAAGTCTTGTAAGATTACTTAGATTGCTGGTCTTCAAAGGGTTATAGTGCATGTTCCATGGTCGCTTTTGCAAAGATTTAATCCGCTTTAGGAAAAATATAATAGTATTCAAGGCGTAGGATCCCTAAGATGGGGTTGATGGAGAACATGGCGTGAAATATGTTAACCCCAATCTTTTCCATCGGTGAACATAGGTTCAACATCCATTTGTACTCCTTTGGGCACCAATAGGTGCTGCAGATTAAGAAAAATTTGTGTTGTAAACTTGATGTATGAGCATCTAGGCATTCAAACAATCTTGCATCACCCAAAAAACTTTGTGTTTGTGCCTATGCGGGCCCAAATTGGCTGCATGAAAATGACGTTTTGCAGGCTCTTGAAAGAGCGAAAGAATGTTTTCAATCATGGAGACAAAGTTTTATGTCTCATGATGCCACCGCTTTGCATTAAATGATTGTTTTGCCCACGATAGTTGTACAAGTTGGGTAATGACCCAAAAACTTTTGATTGCTCATTTTGAGCATTTTTCAACATGAAAGGGATTCCAAGACTCACTCCATGAGGCACAAAATAAATAAGAAGGATTCAAAGAAGGCAAGATGGAGTTAGAGGAGACTTGCTTGGAGAGAGTAGGTGCTTGGGTAGGAAGCATAGAGGAGAGGAGAGTAGAGTTTAGTCTAGTTAGAGACTCTTGTGTGTTTTGTAACCAGACAGGAGTAAGTGAGCGTGTGGTGTGCATAATCTTTTTATTTCCTCAAGAAAGATAAATAAAAGTGGTTGTTTTGCTTCTAGTATCTTATTGTGTGTGTGTGTGGGGTTAACGGTTGCAAGGACAAGGTTGTCATTTGCTTGACCTCGTATCCTTGACTGCATCAAAAATACACTACCAAAGGAACATCAATTGTAGAATTATAGATACATTCCACAACATAGTATAGAATAACACGAGTAATAATAAAACTATATCATAAGACAATGCTCAATAAAATTGTTTGGTATATGGAGGACTTGTTACACAACCCCTTACCCTTTTGTAACATTCTATTTTATGACAAACCTGAATGGTTGTCGGTTAAAACACAATCATTGGTCATTACAACACTACCTAAAGGCAACAATACAATCACTAACAATATAACAAAGTTGGTTACCAAAACATATAACTAATAATATGTTGGTAACAATGACAATACGAACATGACAGTCTACAACAAAGCTTCCATTCAAACAAAAATCATTCCTATGCGCAATCACTTGTTAGAACTTAGAAGTGTCTTAAAGGTCAAGGGATTGAAATTTTTTTTACAGGTCATGAAATTACACAAATGTTATACAAATTATATATCCATGTCCTAAGCTTAGGTTCTTAATATGTAATTTACTTGTTTGAAATGTGTTATGGTCACATGCACACGTAAAACCATACACATGACACATAGAATGTGAAGTTCGGTAATATTTAAGTGATTTATTGTAGAAATGAGGTGAGGCCCGAAAATCTTCCTAGAATCGGTTTTCTCTAGTAGATCTGCACACAAGTGAAGCGAAAATAGAAATATGTATTTGCTCTAAAAAAGCAATGCAAAAATATGCAATAGTATATCTTATACAATGAAGGTAAAGGGTATATATAGCAATGCCAAGTGTTTGCTTCCCTTTAAATATCGGACACATAATAGGCACAGGTGATTGGCCTATGTAAAGGTGGCATGCTATTGGATGACATGAGATGCACATCCTTTTCTTGTTCTCAGCCTAAATATGTAGGCTAAACCATAGAATAGCATAATTATCCTAAGTTAGCTTAATGAAGGTCATAATATATTGCACCAACATTTTTTTGGTAGGACATGGAATATAAAATAAATTTAATTAAGTCGTTAGGCTGACATAATGTGAACTATTTAGAAGGGCCCAAATCGATTAAGTGGTGCAAAGAATAGAAGCTAGTGGTTAGTTGTTATTTGGAAGTCGTTGTAGAGTTAAGATGGTGTTACAATGCAAGGTTGAGGTATAAGCTGATTTAAGTTAGGAAGTTAGTTGCAAGTAATTGTAATTGCTTGTTTCTTAAATAAATAATATAAATACAAAGAGTGGTATTGGTTCTTCTCTTCTCGGCTGGCTGGTGTATGTAATAATTAAAATCTAAAAATGGTTGTGTTGGTTTATGGATTGGAATGGATAGAATATGGATTTGCAGCTTCATTGTTTTTGGAGTGTATACCATGCATCTCTAGGAAGAACTGATTTGGGGAGACTTTGTGGTTCTAGCATTTCAATGCTTTCCACCAAGCCAGCTGTAAAATTTCCCGTCCGTTGCATTCACTAGCAAGTAGTACATGACACTCTTCCAATTGCTTTCCTTGTTTTTGGGGTTTTCTGGGAAAGTCTTGGGATCCCCACATTATTTGCAGATTACCCATTTCTCATTTTAGCCTTGTACACATTTTTTCCTTTCTCGCCTTGCAAATGTGTGCGAAAATCCTAAAAAATTCCTATCATATGAGGGTGCTGACCCTCTAGTTGTGTAGGCATACCATCAAATCTGATTTCCTCTGAACTAGCATGAGTTAAGAGAAATCCATACCTTCCCATAGGCCAGGGTCAAATCTTTATTGGGGTTTTGAGGTAAGTGAAATCCATGTTGACAATGTGAAAAAGGATATAGTAGATAACATTAGTCAATTATTATCATCAATAAACTATGCATGGAAAATAGGTGAACCTACAATAATAGTATATAAATAGGATACCAACTTCAATCATATACTGCATAAACTAATACTTAGTATCCCCTTTGTGTATTTTCCTAATTTATGTCTTCCTAATTCTACGTTAAATTCTCCCCCTCTCAAACTTAATAGTCTTTACTTCTCTGTTTCTACAAAACGCCTGCTTAAGAATATGTGCCTTGTTGGCCTATGCTGACTCCTTACACTGAACGTGAAGACCATGTCTTGTGCCTTGTCCTCCCTCATATGCAGCACTCTGCTGGACATTGCACTTCACTATAGGCATGACACAAGTCAATTATTCTTTTACACTATCTTCCCCCTTCCTGTCCAATGCATGCTTCTCCATTCCACTTTCTGTCACAAAATATACCGACGATACAGGTTTTTTTCTCCCTGTTTACCCACATGGACAGCATGAAGCGGTTCGTAGTCTGAACGACAGCCATGGAATTCATTGTTCAAACATGTCTTTGGATTGAGGACGGTCTTGTTGTGGAAATTTCCATGTCATTTACTGCATTCAATACTGCCGTTTGGCCTCAATTACAGGTAACCACAATCACTGTCCTCAGGATTGAAGGGTTAGGAGCCGGTCCAGATGTCATATAGATATGGAGAATATGGAAGCACAGTTTGGTTTGAACTCAACTCAAGTGGGGATGTCAGGAACCGGTACAGATGTCATAATTCTAAAAACAAAGCTAAATGCCGCATTACCCATGTATGTGGTTCCATTGAATACTCAAGCTCCAACTAACCTCAGTTCAGCTGCATTTAATTTTCAAAGCATATTTTGCAGGTTTTTTCAATCCTTAGAAACAAATCTCCAACATCTCACGCAGGTGTGCAATATTTGTGGCTCCAAGGTGCAGCCCAAGGCTCATGGATTTTGCTTTAAATAGCATCAATAGTTTTTTCAAATACAAATGTGTTGAAGCTCAGAGGAAGAAGACTGTTAAGAAAAAGTTAAGGGTTTAACAGAGAAGGAAAATCAAGGGTGCAATCCAGACTTATGAGAGTAATGTTCTGATCCTGGCAGCCCGTGTTAAAATCCATGTCAACACATCTCAACGACGAGCACGGCATTCATTTGAAGACACGAGGTTTTCACAGTGCGTAACATTACAAGAATGATATTTTGGATAAAACAGTGACATTCATTGTTTGGACAAAGCATTGGATCAAATATGGGCTTGTCCTAGCAATTTGCGTGACATTTACTGCATTTAATACCACCGTTTGGCGTCAATCACAACCAACTACGATCACCATCTTCCACTTTCAAACAAATATCAGGATATAATGGTTAGGAATCAGTCCGGATGTCAAATAGATATTGAAAATGTGTACTAAAGTCTGGTTTGAACACAAAACAAATAGGTATTTACTACAGTTAGATGCAAATCCGCACAATGCTAACACAGGCAAATGCTGCATCATCCATATATGTGGTTCTATTGAATATTCAAGCTCCAACTAACCTCAGTTCAGTTGCATTTTATACTCAAAGTAGATTTTACAGCATTTTAAATCCTTCAAAACAAATCATAGGATTTTGTTGGATTCATGGCTCCAAGGGGGAGCCCAAGCCTCGTTGATTTTGCATTAAGTAGCAACAATATTTTTTGCAAATGCATATGTGTTGAGCTCAGATGAAGATGATTATTAAGGAAAAAGTAAGGGTTTATCAGAGAATGAAAGACCAAGAGTGTGATGCAGATCTACCAGAACAATGTTCAGCTCCTGGTAACCTGTGTTGCAAACCAAGGGCAACATCAACAGGAGACCATCAAAATTGTGGAGGAGGAGGTTCTGATTTCAGGTCAGGAAGGTAATATTCAGCAGTCCCAAATCTCAATCGTTTGGCTCTGCTAGATACAGCTCCCTTCTCCCCCACCCTCATCTCTTTAACACTGGTTTGCATCATAAAGGTAACTTGCTTCCCATCTCCCCAAAATCTCATCAGCACGTTCAGATCATAGCAGAATTTGGTTGCCCTCAGGCCTGCATTTTGATCCTTAATCTCTCCTCTAGGAGCCACAATACTGTCTTTTCCCAAAATTTGCCCTTCCAGTAGCAATTTCTCCTCAGTTTAGGCCTGAAGATATTGCCCCCGAGACTGATAATGTGTGTTGCCATAGGGTTTCCGATTCATCATGTTGCCAAGGTTTTGGTACCCCAAGTGGAAATTATAGCTCCAGGCATAAGCTTGAATCTATGCTGAGAGATACTCTTCTTATCAACTCTATTCAAGGCATTTAACGAAGCATCCAACAACTCAGCCAGCAAATTATTGAGAAGGGCATTCCAAATCTTAGCCTTGAGAGTTGTTTTTCCCAGCTTGTCAACTTCCAAGGGCAGCAATCTCAATGGCTTCCTGCTATGGAATGCCATATTGCTGGTATTGAAAAACTTTCTTTCCAGAAAAAAAAGAAAAGAAAGGGGCTCTGGAAGTCTAGCATGAGCACGAGGAACAAGGAGCACTCAACAAATGACAGGCTGCTGCTGCGGAACCTTCTGGCATGGGAGGGAAGCATGGAGAAGATGATCCCCTGGCCTAACCCATTGCTGATGCACCCTCTGGCTCCCACTAGATTTTGCGGTGGATTTTATTGAGTGGAAGGAATTAGTGTTTTCTGGATTTTGGTTTGGAAGTAGAGCTGGTTTCTGTGGTGGGAAGTTAAGAAACATTTTTGTAAACATTTCAGTTTATTGTATTTTGATGTATCTAAGTAATACATTAAATTTCTACAGCATCTTTAGTTTTCTGCTTTCACAAGAGATGATGAATACAATGTATCAGAAATCCTCTTATTAGTTTTAGAAGTTCGAATCATTAGCTCTTAGAGCCGGATGAATTTTCAAGATTTCATGCACTGCTCTTGGCTTTTCTATCGGCAGGGATCTTACAAAACTAGTAGGGAGTTTTAGTTACATATGACTATCTACATTTAGTTATGATTATAACAAGATATGTTTTATTAAATTAATGTTTTAAGCCAGTGTATTGTACTTAGTACATTTTAAAAAAAATTGTTATAGAAATATTAGACTATTGGTTATGCTATGCTTACATATGGGTAGTTGTTTCGAACAGACACACATGCCATGGCTTAAAAAGATATATATTTCTTTGATTGGCTCTTATTGGGCTCTCCATCATGCTAAGGATTGATATGTAGAGAACGTGTACATTGAAATTGATAGCACTGAAAACATTGCTATTCTCCATATTTATGTGCAATTTACGTTTTAACAGATAACTATCTGTTCTATGCGTATGAATTTTTTTTCATGGGTGTATTTTTTGTAATTGCAGTATGCTTAAATAGATTTAGCCATCTATATATTTAGCGTTGCTGCCATTTTTTTCACTATTTGTCCTTGTGCAATCATAACTTTGCAGTCATTGCACTAAATTTGTAGCCTTGCAGTGATATTGGCGTAGTCATAACGTGGCGTCATAGACCCATAATACATTTGCAATTATATACTTTTTGAATCATAAAAAGTATTAAAAAGGAAGAAAGAGGCATGCTAGATCATTTGAGAAAGTGAAAAAGAGGTTACAAGTTTTGGTCAAAGTCAAGAGTGAGTGGAATGGTGCTGCTAGCACTGACAGGAGTGTTATAATAGGGGTGTGTGCCATTCTATTCTGGTGCGAAAGGATATTATTATAGACTGATAAAGAAGCAGAAAGGATGTTAGTTTGGCTGGGTAAAAATAACTGATGGTTAGCTTTGGCAGTGTGATAAACATTGTTGGATAAGCTTGAAAATTTGTATAAGAAATGGCGGACACTGGAATTCTTTATCCTAAAAATAAATTATATGTTATGAAATGTTAGTTGGAGAGAAACTTGAGAATTCAAAAACTATTTTGATGAGTTTGGTGTGGGTGGGAAAATTATTCTTGATAAGGAGGTGATCTCAATTGCTTGAGAGTTTACTACAAGAGTACAAGCCTTTGAAGACAATGCTAAACCTGAATCAAATGATTAGTTCACAAAAATTTGAGGAAGTAATTGGGTTTTTGAAATAAGGAAGTGATGAAATAAAAGTAGGAAAGACCAACCTGAAGTATAAGAAAGAGCAACAGGTGCTGGTGACAGAAGTGTTGACTAGGCAAAGTTAACTAGGACTAGAAAGGCATGTTGTGCATGCAACAAAATTTTCAAGACACTGTTCAAACCAAACAAAGACCAATTCGCCTATGATTTATTACTGTTATGGACTAGAGGACCATGGTGGCAGAAATTGGCACAAGTGTAGAGCAACCAACATGAAAGTGATCGACCCAATATTAGAAAAGAAGAGCATGTTGGACGCAAAGGAAGAAACCCAAAAGGCTATGGAAGAAGAATCATGTGTAAATAAAAACAGACAAGGTCCTTATTGAGGTTTGCTCAGGCACCCATTTTGATTGTGGCAAGGAAGTTTGCGGATGTTAGAGTATACTCAAATTTAAAGAAGCTTTGAGTGTTGTTCTTGGATTGCGTGCAGTACTTGGCCAACTTCCTGTGTGTACCTACATGCCTAGTGAAACAAACCATCTATTGAACGTGATGACCCTAATGATTAAGGAGGATGACCATGTTTTGTCTCAAATGGGCATCGTGGGTTCTAATGAAAGTGGTCGTTGGCATAAGCTCAAGAGTCAATGCTAGAAGGGAAGTGGAGAAGGGTGAAGTTTGAACAATTCAATATTGTAGCCATGAACTTTCTGGTTGATGATGAAATACTATTATGGTATTGAATTCCACATAATTCTTGCCTACCAATGTGTGGAGATTGGAGGTTGTACCTCATTGCAGAATTTGCTCTCATTTTACTTTCAAGTAATCTTATGATGCTTTGCTTGGCCAAATATGGTTGAAGATTGCCAAGGTTGATCTGTAAGCCCATAGTATTAGAGAGGAACAAACCGCACTGGATTTAGATGATGTTGACCAACGTGATGATCCGATAGTTGAAATTATCCTTCAATTGGGTCAGTGTTAGGAGGATCATGAGATATAGATAGATATCAAAGAGGAGAGAATGATGGCATTATCTACAGTGGATTTTAGCTGACCTATGGTGATAAACATTGTCGTCTTGGACAAGCAGCCCATTGAATACTGTTTTTCCCAAGTTATTAAATATTTAAGGATTCATGATTGATAGAATCCCAATGCATGTGTTTCTGAAAACGGAGAATATAAGGTATGTGGGTGCGACAACAATTTGTGAATCTTGGGACAAACAGTTCCTTCGAGATATTTCCTTGATGTGTGATGCATAAACTGATCCGAGTTATTTTAAGGGATTTGCATGACGAAATTGCAAGATGGCACATGGGTTCTAACTCCATTGCTAGGATGGTTCATCTAGTTGGGATCTGGTGGCCTATGTTGTTCTGAGATGTGGACTGACTAGTACCCTGGATCACCGGTAAAGGACTGGCAAGCCATTTGAAAACTTTCTTTATACCTCTATATCCAATGTAGCTGCAATAATGTCTTGACAACTGGCCTTTGATATCATAGTTCCATTCAAGAAATTCAATTGTCTGTGATGGGGTAGACACATCACAGCAACAAAGTATTAAACAAAGTGAGTAGAGGCTTGCTTCTTACTAGACAACTCAGAAGTAAGTACAACCAAGTTCCTATATGAAAAGACAAAGTCACAAGGTTCGAGTTCGACGAGGATAAAATTCGGTTCAAGTTTGCTAATCGATAAAGTTCGAAAAAAAATTTGCCATTAAATTTGAACCATAAAAAAAATAAAATTATCATAATATTATAAATTTTAATTTTTTAATTTTTAATAAACAACCAATATACGTTAAAAATGATAAAATAATTTTTTACGAATATTAAATATAAATATAAATTAAAAAAATAAAAATAAACAAATAAAATAATATAAAATTTAAAAAAGAATCATAAAAACAATATACACCCCAAAACCCAAATCAAACCTAATTTAAATACAAGTATCGGCAGTGTTCGTTTAGAGCTGTATATGGCGAGACATGCAATGCATGGAAAATAATGTCGAGCAAGGAATGGAAAAGAAATGCTTAGTCAACAGTCCACAGCACGAACACACACAACAATCTACCAGTCTACAGATCGCGCACATAGCTGTTGTTCACACAGCAGTTCATGACAATCTTTGACAGCGAATCGTGATTAGTTGAATCT
Organism: Torreya grandis; assembly: GCA_037957365.1. Lineage (NCBI taxonomy): Eukaryota > Viridiplantae > Streptophyta > Pinopsida > Cupressales > Taxaceae > Torreya > Torreya grandis. Next base: position 598,514 of record JARHVA010002270.1, on the reverse strand, counting down.
GACTCTGAGTATAAATTGGCAGCGAGGGAATGGCTAGTTCGGCCTGTGTAGGTGAATCTGATCCATCCGTGCTTTGTTTGTGTTTTTGCCCCTTTTTTTCCTCACGTTGTTTTGGCTGAACATACCGAATTTGTGTGAATTTTCTTGCCACATCAGAAGTTCAGCAAATTTCAAACTTTATTGGAAAAGTTCACCAAACCTTGTGACATAGTGAACACACAATCACGTGTTTTGTATTACCTTAACAATTTAAAAGTGACAAAGGAGGACAATTTGTTAACGAGGCAATTCGGTACATGTGATATATTGGTTTTTGGATTCATCGTGTTGAGTAAAACAATTTAATTCAGTACCTGAGCAAGGAATTCAACATTTTCATTTGCTATCTAGTCCTACAGTGGGCAGTGGTCAGCTGGAAGCAACCAATAATGTTATGGTTTTTGTCATTCAACAGTCTTGCAGGATAGAAGGATCTTGCCAATTATGTTTTAGCTTTTCTTTTTGATATCTGGAGATTGCATAAATGTTGGTGGAGCCATCTGTGTATAGTTCATTTGGTGGTTTGATAAGTTAATTACTGCAGAACTGATGCATATTTTCTTTTTGATTTGATGGAGGCCAAGTGCTTTGTTTTCTCATATTTGCTTTCTGACAACAAAGTATTGTAGCAATATATGGGAGTCATGAATATTTGCATCCATTGGAGCTGTTACTTTGTGGCTTATGATTTAATCTATTGCTCTGGATGAATTTTCAGTATATTATCCTACCAAACATTAGATAATAGCTAAGTGTTTGTATTTGCTCGATTCATCTCATAGGTGCAGTCATTTCCTTTAACAAAATATTTCTTATGTTACGGAGCATCTGTAGTTGCATGTTTTAGATATTTTCGAAAAGGTGGAATGTACTTCTAAGAACCATTTAGTTGAATCTCTGTTATATTGAATTCTGTTTAGTATTAAATTGAGCAGTGTTGATAAAACTTTGTTTGTATATGCACTTGTTTTTGTTGCATTGGCAATGATTTTGATAAACCTTTTTTTGTTGTTAAAAGTGCTGTTGTCCAGGTGAGGGAGAACTCTAATGTACACATAGATGCTGTCATTGATCCTTTGAGTTCTTCAGGTCAGAAGATTGCTCCCCTACTCCGTCTGCTACAGAAATGGTTTCAACCTAGCATGCGGATCATTATGAATCCCATGGTATGAACTTTATACTCATCTGACAGTACATTCATTATGCATGGGAATACATTCTTAGAGAGTGAGATTAAAAGTGAACAAAATGTGGCAAAGGTATATAGAAACGAAAATCCATCCAGAAAGATTCAATTAGAAAAAACGACATGAAAAATCATTGCCAACACAATTTGAGATAAAATCATTATTATATAAATTGCCCGGAACCTTGTTTCGTTTGCACACCACACTTTTGTTCATTTATTAATTTTGAGTTAAGTCATGTTGGATTCAATTTTGAGTGAATGGAAAGCTCCCTAACTGTCGTGGCAGGATCTCTTTGGATATGGAGATCAAAGATCTTAACTAACAATGAAGGCTCGCTAAATAAGTCCGAGAGGCCATGGTGATTCAAGCCATTATTTTGGTGATTCTGTCATTAATTGCTAATAGAATACAAACAGAAAATGGCCTCTGTGCTAGTAAAAGATACAGGGTTTATGTAAATGAAGTGTTATACGGCATGCCTTTCTGTATTTGGATTATCATGTTTTGGAGGAAAGAACTCTAGATGAACCTTCTCCTTGAAATTTATGACATTGTAGATGTGGAGGCTCTTTGTTAGGTACTTCTAAACACTTTTGCTTTAAGTTAAATATGGATGCTAGATGGAACTTGTAGAGTCCCAATATATCTATTTTGGAGTTTTGGTTTTGGTTTCTGAAATAATACAATGGTTCCCATGTCCTGTGTTCTATTTTTATTATTTATGACTATTTTGGAAGACCAAATCTTTCGATGTTCAAAATAACTGAAGCAAGTCCTTTGACATGTCTAGTCTTTGAGATTTAGAATATTAGAATAATATTAAGGTAGTCTTTGGGATTTAGAGTATTGGAATAATATTAAGGCTTGTATGTATTGAATCATTTGCTTATTATTGCTGCCATTCATCCAGAGGAGTTCTTGGGTCTTTTTAATGAATGTTGCAAGTCCCATATTTGGGAAAAACTCCAAAGCATGGAAATATTGTCACTAGAACAATACCAAGTCTTCTATGTCTCGTGTTATATTCTTATTGTTAGCCGTTTGGTTGTATCACATAAATCCCATAAATTGTTTAGGATGGCTGGGAAATGCTTTTCCCACCTAACGGCTCTTGAAACTGTTTGGAGACAAATGAACCCCATGTGAAGCTTCTGTAAACATGACAGTCCGAGATTTCTGGGGGAAATTCTTGGGAAAGATATCTGCAACTTAATCTTCTGTCCTGCAAAAAGAGTGGCTCAATTTTTTTATTTTGGACGAATGTCTTCTATAATTTCAATGTATTTCCATGTCTTTGATTTTGGCATGGAAAATCTGATTCTTCATGAGCCCATGATCATCACTTAAAAGTGGTGGTTGCGTTTTGTTTAATCTTCATATCATTTTGTATTTTGCGAATCCAAACTCATTAAGACTGCTTTTTACATGCCAAAAATATATATCTACTCGCGAGGCTGAAAGATACTCTAATGCTGATTTTCTTACATCAAGGAATCTGCCGGATCACCATTTGTGCAACCACATATCCTGAAATTTTTATCACTTTGAAACAAAATGCTGAAAATCAATGCGCCTTTGATGTACCTAAGGATTCTCTTTGCTGCATTTCAATGTAGCAGTGTAAAAAATTTCAAGAATGTTTTTCCACAAACTTCCTTGTTCTTCCTTTATCAATAGTGAATCACTACCGTGAATTATTAAAACGTCAAACATAAAGGGCACTTCCATCCCTGACCTCTCAAAAGCTTTCCTCTCCCAATCCCGCTCAAAGAAAGTCTGAATTTTTTTATGGATGACTAAAATTTTTACAATGGCATGGTAGGAAAACTGTATTGCAGCTGAACTTCCCGGCCAAAGTGTTCAATGGCTGTTACCAGTAAATGGAGTCACCACCACAGATCCACTTTTCCATTGAGGTCTTCAAGTCAAAGAATCTGATATATGAAGTAGGGAATTTTAATTTGTAGATTGATGGGATAATACCTTAGGCCTAAAATCATTAAAGATGCCAAGAGGATACTTCATGGCAATTGTAGGTGCTCATTTTGTATTTTTTTAGCAGCATTGAAGCGTATATTTCTTGTGAAATATATTTTTTTTCTTGCTGCAAAATTTCAATACCCAAACAATAGTGTAAAATGGCTAAGTCTGTCATATCAAATGTTTTACACAAATTTCTAGGGTTTTCTTTGATTTTTACCATGGCGTGTTAGAAAAACTGTTTTGCAGCCCACCTTCCCAGCCAATGTGACCATTGGCTGCTAATAGTAAATGGAGTCATCCACACAGATTCACTGCTCCATTAAAGGAAGTCAAGCAAAGAATCTGGTATTTGAAGTAGAGAATTTTAATTTGTAGTTTCATGGAGTCCAACCTAGGTCCCAAAAGTATTAGATATTGGGTTTGCTGGAGCACTGGACACACTTATGATATAGAGGATACTTAATGGCAATTGTAGGTGTCCATTTTGTACTAATCATCTATCTTGTAGTATGTAGCATGACATTGTGTATTTAGTTGGGTATGGTAAAATAAAGTTGCCGTGGCTGAATAAAGATACTTCTTAGGAGATTGAGTAAAGATATACTACAGTGACGATGGAGAATCCAACAAAGTGTGCCATAGCCTCAGTGCTGCCAGATAACTTGGCAAGATGCACCGTGAGGCTCATTTATGAACAAATAGTGACATGGGTTGACATCCTAAGATAGATGACGGGTCATAGAGGTGGGTGCTTCACAAACGAGATCAATCGGCACCCCACAACTGAGTTTAAAGTCTCTCACTCATTATCAACCCCATTCTAACCACAAGCATATGGCCAGGTTGAGGCCAAAAATAAAATATCAATTTTAGTCATAGAGAAATCTTTCAGAATCGATCAACGTTGCTGTGGGCGTTTATGACGACTTATAAGTTAACGATTGGGCATACACAGTTAAGTGAAATGTTTGACCAAGTGGTAGTTATACCAACAGAATACTTGGTGCCAATACTGAGAGAATAGCTACGGAAAATTGACTTGGAGACCATGAGAATCCTTGGGAGCGGCAAGTGAGTTTGAACCTGCTGGATGAGTGGACAATAATGGCATAGCCTATGGAAGTGATGCAACAATAGAGGAGGCTTTGGCATGACAAAGTCATGTCAAATGAACATGAAGGCAATTGCTCTTGTATTGAAATTTAGTGTTTGTCGCAAAATCAAGCCTAGTAATTTTAATTGGCGTGGTTTGGCCTGTTTAGAAATATGTCTTGAACAACAGGTCAGTGGGTTAGAAAACTGGGATGGTATTGTATGTCGGGGTGCTTTGAATGGGGCTAAGGCAAAAATTAATAAAATGTGGACTGCATTGTTATGTAAATTTCTCTAAATTGAGCCACTGCCAGATAAGTATGGAGGGTGTGAAAGCGAAAAAATAAAATGAGAAGATTATTTAGGGAAAAGCAAAAATAGAATAAAGGTAGCTACAACCAATAAGGGTTGGGCGCACCCACTATTCACAAAAAATCCAAATAAGCTGTTGAATATGAGCCATGATTATTGGTCTTTGAACCAAGGTTTTGAGGCAGATGCACATATGCCAAACCAAGAAAGATTAAGAAAAAAAAATCAGACAACCAAATAAAGTAAAACAAAAAAATTTGTTTATTGAACGCGATAACAAGTAAAATCCATCCATGAAAACCATAAACATTTTTCCAGAAGACAAAAGTTTTTGTGTGGACTACAAGGATCTGAAAAGAGTTCAAAAGAATTGTGTGCATCATATTGACCTGATACTAAGATCAGTACTCGCATGGAGACGACCTTATAGAATGAACCCAAGATATGCAGCTCGGGTACATGAAGAAATTGAGCATATCTTGGAGGTAGAAATAATATTCAAGGCACCCACAAGTGATTAATTATCCCTGGTGGTGATAGCACCTAGGGAAAATACAGAGAAGCTAAAAGTACGTGGAGACTTACACAGTTTGAACGTGGTGATTAAGAAAGATCTGTTGCCAATTCCATTCACGGATACAATTTTGGAGGAGGTAATGAGTAGTGATTTGTTTTTCTTTTTAGATGGGTGTTCCGGGCATAAGTAAATTTGTATTGCAGAAGAAGACAATTTTAAATTTACCATTGTGGTGAAATTCAGAACATATGCATACAATTGAATGTCTTTTAAAGTGTGCAATACACCAGCCATGTCCCAAAATACCATGATGCTTATTTTCTAAGAAATGTTAACAAAGGATTTGAACACTTTTCTAGATGATTGGTGCATGCAATGCAGAAAAGATGGCCATCGAAGAGCTTTGTCACAATATATGCATCTGATTTGGAAGGCAAAATTGTTAGTTATTAAATTCTATACGGTGCAAGGACATGTGGTTGGTAAATACAATATTGAAACAGACCAGGATAAGTTTAAAATAGTGAGTTTCTAAGTCTCAAAAATGCAGGGTAAGTTCGATCCTTTTCAGGACACATTGGTTACTTTAGGACATTCATAATTTTTTTTGGAAGGATCATCACGTTTATTTGATTATCTATTGAGAAACGAGGTTCCATGTGAAGGGGGAGCAATGCACCAAGAAATCTTTTAAAAATTGAAAACAATGTTGATGAGCATCTCTATTCTGCAACGCCTGAATTGTGATGAAGAGTTTCATATACATGTGATGCATCCAACCCTGTTATAGTATTTACACCAGAACAAGTAGATGTACATAAATTAGATCGTGCATTATATTTTTCTAGCAGTGTAACATGCCCACATTTTGTTCCATTTGCAAGCCTTCAAAGAGTTCTTTGATAAACAGTTTAGGGTTTTGCAACATACTTCTACAAACACAATTTCACAAGCATAAACAATCAAATCCACTTCACATAATTACATATATATATTTTTTCCCTCTGTTTTTTAACACTCAGATCTGGAATCGTAACCAAAAATGAAAAAATAAAATAAAAGCAAGAGAAACACGTATGCACCCATATTAGGAACCTCTGCCCCAGCTGTTAGTGCACCGCCACAATATGCTCCAAAGAGGTGATATTTCAGCTCACAAATGAAGGAAGACTTCTGAACCTGAAATTACAACTTTTAACTCAAGAAGAGGAATGCCCTTTTGGGTTAAAAACCCTTGGGTTTCCGTCCAAAGGCCCTAGAAACCATAGTCACAAGGTTCGGCCGGATCTGAATTTTTTGGCCAACCTGGATAAGTTCATCTGGTCGGCCCTGTTTTTTTTCAAAAAAATAATTTTGCTTTATTATTATTATTTTTTTAGGTTTTCTGCACAAAAAAAGACCCATAAACCATAAATGTCATATAATATTAATATTTTATATTATTTTATTAATGCTCTTCATTGTATTTGTTAGTTTTACATATTTATAAAACTATGCTCACACACATATATGTATTTATTCCGGATCGGATTTTTCTGATTTTTTCAAGAATTTTGGATTTCTGATTTTTTTGCCCTTCCGAATGGATTCAGATTTCCAAACCTTGTGACTATGCTGGAAACCTTGTTGGTTCGTGCAATACTTATCTAAGTCTTCAATCTACAAAATGCTAAAAAACCTTCCCTTTACAATACCCTTTCTTTCAACATATAGTTTGGATGAGTATTGTAGATAGGACAGATCAACTTTATTAAATGTGCCTAGGGTGAGATAAGGTTGGATGTAAAAATAGTTTTAAATGTGCACAAGTGGAGATAATGTCTTCTTTCTTAAATGTGCATAAAATCGAGATAAGGCCTTCTTAAATGTGTAGAAATGGTGATAAGGTTGGATGCAACCACCTTCATAAATGTGCACAAGTGGGATAAGATTGGATGCAACCACCTTCTTAAATGTGTAATAGTGCATTAGGTTGGATGCAACAACCTTCCTAAATGTGCACAAGTGGATATGTACATGATATGAATATATACAATTAATCACCAACACTCACCATCACCTACACCAAAATTGGTAATTGGGGCCTGCCATAGCTTTTCAAGTAATTTGGGTCTTTACAAGTCTCTCCCTCTTAATTTTGGTTTCCCACAAGCCAAGAAGAGAAGGGTGCTGCAGAATGCTCCCTAGTTCCCATTTTGCATCGTCAATAGGAAGTCCTAGCCATTTTATTAGGTATTCTGGATCTACTTTTCTTCTCAACCTCTTTTCTTGAATTTCGAAGCTAGTCTCCGGGATCAGGGTAGAATTACCTTCATCATCTAAAGGAGGCAACTCTTTAGAGCGAATGATTTGTTATGCCAAGGCCTTCTTAAGACAGGATACATGATATATACATTGAGGATTTTGGATCCCACGGGCAATTCTGGTTCATATGCAACCTGTCCCACTTTTCCGAGTACTTTATATGGTCCATAAAACTTTGGTTTAAGCTTTTCAACTCCACTTTTTTTGAGGGTAGATTGTTTATAAGGTTGGAGATGTAAGATTACCAAGTCACTAACATTGAAATTCCCCCTCCTCAGGCGCTATGATGCACTAAAAACCCCTATAAGGTTCGAATCTTGCTGGCAGCTCTCCAAATACCCCTCTATACTGATCAATTACCATTTGAATTCGAGGATGATAGTTTCTTTGCTCCCCTTTATCTCCTTTATTCGACTCTTTCATCATATAGAAACTCATTGTCCTCTGTGTAACGTGTTCCATCATCTTAAAAGAAATTTGTTGAGGTCCTCCTTTAACAATGACCCTGATTGTACTCTCACATATGCCCTACATAAAATGCAATGCCATGGTCTGAAAAATTTGCATGAACTTTCCTAATGATTGCAACCATTGTATACCCAAAACCAAACCTACTCCTCCCAATGGAATGACACAAAAGTCACTTGCAATAGGATGCCCTTCCAATATCATCTCCATATGCCTCACCACTCTTTTGCAGGGAAAAGCTACCCATTTGCTACTTCTACATCAAACCCTAGGAAGTTCTCCATCTTTAACTATAATGTTGTTGCACAATCTTGGTCAATAAAATTATGGGCGAATTCCCCATCAATAATAATTGTCATGTGGCATCCCTACGTGTGTCCTTTCACCGTGACAGACAAGTATCTAGGCATTGCCGAAAGTGAAGCAATAGTCACCTTGGTATCTTTTGTCGTAACCACCTTTGTGTCCCCTTGTTCTCTTATTTGAACTATCTCCTCAATTATGTCCTCTAGCGAGGATGTCTCCTCTCGTGCATTCTCCTGCTCCTCATCAGAAAATACCAACGTGTAGTCTATGTGGCCATGCTCCAAACGACATCTCATTTCTCATGGATCATGGCAAGTGAATTATAATTGTTTTCTCTTCTCCTCATTGATGGTTATATTTGTCTCCTTTCTCCGAACTTTACCTCTATTGCTCCCTATCATGTCATCTGCTTGGCTGGCTATAAGGCGCATTACCAACTTGGCTCAATTATCGTTCTTAGCACTACTAGGGGTCTACTTGTCAAAGGCCTCCCACCTGCGATAGTCTTCAAGGGCTCTTTACTTTCTTGTCTTGTGCCTCTAACTTGACCTTTGAAAATGGCATTGGGCTCTTTGTAGCTATCGCTTTAATCATAGCTATCTCCATTGTGGGAGGGACGATAGCTTAGATCCACCCGTTGAGCCTCTATATAAACAAGCATACCAAATGACCCATATCCAATCCTTGTACCATAAGTGAAGCACGATGAAACACATCTTACATAATCCTTGACTGACATGGTTTACTGAAGAAGAGTAAGGTCTTGAAAGTATTACTCTTCTGGAATATCCTTGAACATTGTCCTAAGTTGATCTCTAAACTTGCTATACGTGTGAACCTGATCATAAGCGAGGCTTCTTTTTCCTTGATGACACCAATTATGTGTTGCACTATCAAGATGAAGTATAGCAAAGCTCATCTTGTCTTGGTCTTCGATCGGGTCACTTCAAAGTATGTATTATTGATATAACCAAGGCCTCATGCTCTGTCCTTTCACGTCCTCAATGAATGGAATATCAATTTAATAAAACCTATCCAAATTGGCCCTTTGGTCACCTCCATTCTTATTCTTGCTGCACCATGTCACAAAATCTTTAAAAGACATCAGGTCTTGAAATTGGTGGTCAATAGCTTCATATTCCTTCACTAGTCTATAAGCTTCCTATTGAATGTCTTCACCCCGTCGTCTTCCATTTCCATTATACTGTCCATCTATTTTGTGTTTGTTTCCAAATACATTATTTCCCTTGCCATTTTGTGAGGGTGTACCTGCCCTGTTATTATTCTCAAGCAGAATCGCCTCAGAAATAGGTATTTGATTCCTTTCTAACAAGTTTGTAAAGTTTTGTTCCATTATTTCTAAGCCTATTTGAAGGTTGATGCCCGTGCCCATGCCCATAAGCAATTTTTGTAACTTGGGGTTCATTTTCCATGATTGCTTTGGTTTTTCCTTCCGTACAAAGGTGCAACATGTTTTAAATTTTACCTTTTCAATAAGAATGCCACAGGCTGGAAAGATCAAATTATGACACCATTATATATGCCTGCATTTCCTCCCAAGTTGAAGCCTTAAAAAAGTTATTTGATATACGATTTAGGGTTTTGCAATATATATTTACAAACACAATTTCGCAAAGCATAAACAATAAAATTGACTTCACATGATTTAAAAGAACCTCACTCCCTCCCTCCGTGTGTTAACACTTAAATCTGGAAATGTAACCAACAAAGAAAATAACAGAAAGAGAAACAAGTAGGCAACTTGTATTGTATAATTTAATCTGGAACTCTTCCCAAAGCTGTAAGTTGACTGCCACAATATGCTCCCAAATGAAACAAGACTTCCAAATATGAAATTACAGCTCTTAAGTCAAGAAAAGGAATGTCATGTTGGTTTAGAAACCCTTTGGTTTGCGCCCAAAGGCCCTAGAAACCCTGCTGGTTTGTGCAAGACTTATCTAATTTTTAAATCTCTAAAATAATAAAGACCTCCTTATTACGATACCCATGCTTCTGATATATAGCTTGGGTAAACATGGTAGGTAGGATAAGTCAACTCTATCAAATGTGCACACGTGGAGATAAGGTTGAATGCAACAATCTTTTTAAATTTATATTAGTGGAGATAAGTTCTTCTTAAATGTAAATAAGTGTAGATAAGGTCTGGTGCAACAAGTTTATTAAATGTCATAAGTGGAGATAAGGTTGGATGCACCAAATTTTTTAAATGTGCACATGTGGAGATAAGTTCTTAAATGTTCATAAGTGGAGATGGTTTTCTTAAATGTGCACAAGTGGAGACAAGGTTGGATGCAACATCCTTCTCAATTGTCGCAAGTGGATATATATTATATACATTATATGGATATATACATTTAAGTGCCATCACTACCAATTATGCCAAATATGGTAAGTGGGATCCATCATAGCTGTTCAAGTAATTTGGGACATTACAAGTGGATTGTTGACAAAGGCTGAATTTAATTATATGACAAGAAGAAGAGAAGCATTAGGAACAGTTTACTTAGTGCAGAAATTCCAACATTATCTTTTGGCAATCTTGCTCACATTCTTGGTGGATCATCAACATGTTACCTGACCAATGCTGCATCGGAGAATTTCACAATGATTACTGCTGCTAAAAGTTCTCACATTCTCAAAAGTTGTAGGGAGAGTCAAAAGCCACATAATAGCAAATTTCTTCTCAAGAATAAGAATTGGCAAACCAGCATAAGAAGTTAGTGATGCTTACCCAAATTCCTAGGTATTTCACATTGTGGTATTGCCCAAGTGTTACAAGTAAATAGGAGAATACCTATCTATGGGAAACTTTGCATTAGAAGTACCAATTGCACAATTGAGGAAAATTCTTATAAAATTAAGGCTTTTATAGGTGATCCATGGACTTTTATTTCACTTAGGAAAGGATCAAATTCAAAAAAGGTGTGCTGTGGAGGAATGAGTAGATTATGTTCTAAGGGAAGCTCATGAGCATGAAGTAGGACATATAAGTGCCACCAATCCATAGAGGTCGTGGCAAGCGGGTCAAATCATGTGACACATGCCAACGAACCTGTCAAAGAGGTCGATGGCAAATATTTGCTCTCTGATTTTGTTACGACTTGAAAAATTTCAATTTTGTAGCTTTTTTGGTGGAAAATATTCGGCGTCTAGACTTGGGCTAGAGCATAAGAACTATTGGGTTCCCCCACCTTCTTGACAGACCATGATGTGTCCCTCCATCTAGCTGACCATGGATCAAGTGTGCCATTCAGAGGTAGACTATAAGAGTTTGGTGCGAAGAGAGACATGGTTTCATAGTAGCTGGGTTCAAATTAAATGGTGACTTGATCATTATGAGCACAAGCATTTGTTGTAAACAAATTCAATGGCTTCCATTGAGGAATCTCATCACATAGATGATTATTCCTCAATCACAAATGCTTCATATGCTTCAACCCCAACGTCTACTCGGGAATTATTGTTGATAGATATTGTTTTGATTATTTTTCCACAGGGGACATCGGGGATGTCATGTCCCCCATTGCTGCAAGAAAAGGGATGTCAAATAATCAGAGTTGTGCTTTATTCTTTTAAATTTTTGTTATTGTTTTGCCGCATTGCATACATTTTGTCATAGTTACCATGTTCGAAAAATTCGGTTTGTTCGGAAGGGGGAAAAAGTTTGGAAGTTAGGAATTTTGAAAAAAGTTCAGTTCGGTATGTTTGGTTAGGATTTTTTTATAGGTTATAAAAAATAAATATATCATACATATTTGTAAAACATAAACATAAATAAGTTGATAAGTATCTGTATAAACACAATACTTATACTTATTAATATTTAACAGCATATTTAATATTTAACAATATATTTAATATTTAATAGTATATTTAATATTACTATTATTTAACTTATACTTAATAATATATTATTATTTTAAAATTTAAAAGATTAATATTAATAATAAACTAATAGTATATTTAATATTAATACATGTAATTTAAATTACTTATAAACTACAGTTGCACAATAGGACAAACAATTTTACGCATGTATATTTAATATTATTAGTTACACAGTAGGACTTACAATTTTACGCATTTATATTAACAAAATTACTAAATCCAATAAATAGTAAATAATAAAATATTAAATAGTAAAGAGTAAACCGTAAATTGGGTTAAAGACTAAAGTTTAGCATGAGATAAATATTAGAAATACAATACTATATCTGTTAAAAATTAAAGTGATTAGTTGAAGACAACGCCGCTCTAGTCAATGGCCATTAATATGCAAAGAGTCAAAGATTCAAGACAGACAAATATGCGGTGAATCTTGATGAGTGAAGTTGCAAACTCTGTGAATCTCAATGATGCAAACCCTGCGAATCCCGACGAGCAAACTCTGCGAATCCAGGCGATGGCCAAGGAAGATAGACTATAGCAGATGGCAATGTTAGTCTTGCATTTGCGTCGCGCGATAGCAAGTGAAAAAAATAAAAAAGTTCTCAGTTCCGCCGTTCTCAGTAACTTCTCACTGCTCAGTTCCGCCGTTCGTTGATGAAAAAAATAAAAAAATGGAATAGCATTTGCCTTTCTGCGCAATAGGGTTTCAAGTTTTTAACATTTCACTTTGCTTTTGCATCATAGTTACCAGGTTCGGAAATCCGAATGCATTCGGGAGGCGGAAAAATGCGGAATGCGGAATTTTTGTAAAAATCCGGAAAAAATCTGGTAAAATCCGGTTCAGAAAAAATATATATATATATATATATATATATATATGCAAAATATTTCAATCTACTAAGGAATGAACATTAATTTAACACTTGGAAAAATGAGAAATGCATAAGAATTTCAAACTTGAATTACATTAAAAGATAGAAAAATATTCATAGTTTAGAGCCTAAGCTGAAAATTGATATAGAACTTAAGTTTCAAACATTTGCAACATCAAACCCAGCTTCAAAATCAAAACTAGCACTAGCACTAGCACCATCATTCATTCATTACTTCAAAGACAAAATGTACATTCAAATCTAGAATAAATCATCTCGATTGCCCACAAAATCATGAATGCCACTCCCATTATTTTTCAACTTTATCATTTACTGACACTTTCTCTCACAAGGGCTCATCGGTACATTGAATCTCACAGAGTGCATGCCTTAAGGGGTGCACTGGGAATGGGGTGGGATCGGCTTGTGGCACTTTGCGAGAGATTTTTTATATACTATTCTATCACGCATACATCCCTTCATGCAGCCTTCATACCTCCTATGATGTCTCCTTGAAATCTTGAAACCCTGAAATATGGCTAAGTTTGAAACCCTGAAACCTTGGAATTTGACTAACTCTGAAATATGATAGGATCCTCCAAAACCTAGAATTTGCATTATAGCTCCTAGCGGTTCGAAAACCTTCTCAAACATCCTGAAAGTATATAAATAAAATATAACTTAAAGTATAAGAATTTCTTATACTTAAATGTTTATTTTATTTATATACTGTTGGGTTCGGACTAGATTTACATTTTGTGTTTTTTAATTTTTTTTTTAATCAAAAAATAAAAACGTTATTTGGTCGAACTTGACTGCACAAATCCGGTCCATGCAATTTGTTCGGTTTGAACAGAACATGAGCCATGTTCGGTCGAACATGGTAACTATGCATTTTGTCACTATTGATTTCTTGAATGCTTAGGATAAGCGTGTATGACAGGGTGAGGACTTTAAAGACTATGGATGGTATGATTTTTTTTCAAATAATTTCAAATAATTCCCTGTTTTTTAATTTGATTTGTATTGATCTTTGCAGAGCTCACTTGCTGACCTCCCACTCAAGAATTTCTACAGATATGTGGCTCCAACAAAGGTAATCAACATATGTCCTGTAATTGCAACATATTAAGGTTGTGTCCAGTTAGAGAGTTTATAATGTGAACTTCCTTTTCTCTTGGCTAGCCATTATCGCTCATTGTCAAATGATATTTTGATGCAGGATGATTTTAGTGGTGAAAGTTCATCAATAAATGGTCCTACTGCATGGTTTTCAAACATGCCGTTGGCAAAAACTCTAACCATGAATCTGGATGTTCCTGAGCCATGGCTTGTCGAGCCTGTAATTGCTATGTATGTTCTGATTTTGATTGTAATTGCTATGTATAAGTTAGCATTTGGAAAATTGTTGTTGCTGCAACATCTGGTTGCAATCTTGAGCATTATGTGTTACCAATTTAATATGCTTTTCTTGTGCAGTCATGATTTGGATAATATTGTTCTTGAGAATCTTGGAGATGCAAGGACATTAAAGGCTGTATTTGAACTAGAAGCAATTGTTTTAACTGGTAAGTTATGATGTCCTCTAAGTGTGATGAACATAATGGCTATGGCAATTTTTTTGCCAGGGGAATTTATGCATGTTAGAAGGGATTCCTGTTCGATTGCTAATAGACATCATGAAATTAGCATCTTAACAAGCTTGCTCTTCCCAAGCAGGTCATTGCTCAGAAAAAGATCACGATGCTCCTCGAGGTCTTCAATTACTTCTAGGAACCAAGCAGAAACAACATATGGTTGATACTATCGTAATGGCTAATTTGGGCTATTGGCAACTTAAAGCTGCTCCAGGTGTGTGGACCCTAAGTCTTGCACCTGGAAGATCTGCGGACCTCTACACTTTAGAAGGACCACATGAAGGAACCGAGGAAGGTCCTATGAAAAAGCTTATAGTAATTGATGGCTTAGGTGCACAGTTAGTTCACCTCAAAGTAGTTAGAAAGAAAGGCAAAGAGACAGAAAATTTGCTCAGTGCAGCTGATGATATTGACTATAATGGTCACTCAGAGGAAGGAGAGCGGGTGCGTTCTTTTCTTTGTCCATGAAAAAATCATTCATAAATTGTGGATTCTTCTCTAGTTACTATGCTTCTTTATTTGGATTTTTAGAATAAAATATATGTGGAGGATATCTATTCTCAAGTCTAGGATACCAAGGTTTGGAAAAGTTACTGTGGATGAAACAAAATTCCAGCAGAGTAATGAAAGGTTCTTTATGTTGAATGCTTTGGTTTAGGTGAAGCAGAAGGGATGGAAGAAAGGACTACTGAAATGGGCATCTGGTTTAATTAGTGGAGAAGGAAACGATAGGAGAGATGAGGATTCAGATGTAAGTTCTTTGTGTTCATTTAGCAGGTGACAGCCCATTGATTTTTCATGAGCAAAATCTATATAGAGCATCATGGTAATGTGTTGCAGTGTTTTGCAGTGATTTGTGTCACAGTATTGACTGTATACATAATTAGCAGATGGATGATATTTCCTATAGTACATCCATAGGTTCTTCTGTCATTTTATGCAATAGTATTGGATCCCTAACAGTGTTTTATAATTTATATAATGAGATTTGTTTGATTGCAAATTTAATTAGTTTAATAGTGTGTTAGTAAAGGTAAAAAGATGAAGGTAGATATTTAAGTCACTGCCATGTGAGACCAATTTGGTTTGAGACCCCACCCTTGTGGAACCCCACGAGGGGATTGTTTTTCATCTGACTTATATATTCAATGCAGCCAACATGACTAGTTTTTCCATTTACCTAAGATACTGATTCGTCCCAATCTGTAGAAGAACCTTGCCCCGACACGTCCCCGTTATGGGTACGGGTCTAGTACTGCACTAAATATGGCCTGAGTTCGCTTTGAACTGGGGTGAACCTGGCTTGCCCAAGACTAATTTGGGCAGAACCCGAGCAGAACCCAAGGTCCCCCCGCCCCCCCCCCCCCCGCCCCGCCCCCTTATTTTTCCTCAAAATCAAACATAAAGCAACAATAAAAAATAATAAAAAACACATTACAAGGCCTAAAATTAAGTAAAACACAAAAATATAAGATAAAAGAACACAAAACATAAAAGCACAAACATGCACTTCTCATTTTCTCATTGCATACTTACCTTCCATTGCCGATATTGGGTTGAGGCTTCATCAAACTGAATTGTAATCGTTCTCCTGCGCTGATGTTGATGCTCTTTATGAAGAGCAAGATGACTATGAATATTAATTTTTATGTAATTAATTATTATTGATATAGATGATTATCATGACATTTGGCATTCAGTTAGTATTTTGTGGTTATTTTGTTTTTTATATGCACTAATTTCCTATTTATTAGGCTAGAATTTCCATAGTTTTTAATTTTTATTATATTTTTCGTACTGCCGTACCCAAGGCAATTTTTTTTGTTGTACCAGCGAATTCAGTTCTTCGAAACCGAACCTAAACCCAAACCGAACCTGAATCGGTAACTTAACAATTTACCTTATATAGTGTTAAGATTAGTTTAGCAAACTCAACTTGTCAAGGAAAATTGCTATTTCTTTGAGAAAGAGCTAACATCATAAACTAGCTAATTCATCAGTGACTGAAAAAATCGAAGGTGTTCTATAATATCGTGATAAATATATGATGAAATCACATCATATTGTAATTTTTGTAAGATATACATTACATATACATGTATTTGTGGCAACTTATTTTATATTTTTCGCCTTAAATTAAGAGTGATATTCAGGTACGGTTTTGTCAAATGGGATGTTCTATCCAAAGGGATGAGCTTAAGAGGTAAATTATTAAGGTGCGTTAAAATCCCCAGGAGACATGTTAAGTGTTGAAATTGGTAAAATATTACATCCAACTTGGGGTGTGGTGTACCCATTGTTCCATAGGGACGTGTCCCCCCCCGAAAAGCCCTACGTTTCGGGGACAGGGACGTCCTGGGGACGCGGGGACATCCCCTAGCCATCTCGGGGATGTTCCCCAGCGGTCCCGCCACCTCCGCCACATTTCTCCGCCATCCCGGGGACGTCTCCCTCTAAGAGGGGACGTCCAGGGGACTTTTGGGTATCCCCTGGATTCTGGGCATCCCCTGGACGTCCCCCGGGAAAACCAAAGCCATAAAGTGTCATTTTTTTTAAATTTAATTTTTTTTTGGATTTTTATGTTTTCTACCCTAACCTTGTGGCTGTACATAGTGCCTTCATCTCATTGACTGCAACACACTTGCGTACAAGGAGTCCAACAGCCAAATGGCATGTAGAGTTAGAGGAGCCAGCACAGTTTGATGTTGATGCTACACAAACAGGGCTGGTTGGTATTAGCTTGGAGGTTGAGCGTGTGGAGTCCAACAGTTCTAGTGATGAGGAGTTCCACATTGGGGATGATTGGCCATTGACTCATTGAGTCATTTGCATTTACTATTTACTTTTAGTATTTCACTATTTTAGTATTTTGTTTGTGAACATCGCTGATATTTGATTGTAATCATGAATCATCATTATGAAAATTTGAAAATTCAATGTTCAATCATTATTGTTTATTGTTTAATGTTCAAAGTTAAATTGTTAATGTTCATTGTTCAATGGATTAAACTAGAAACTTAAATAATTAAATCACAATGTTAAATTATTTATGTTCAATGCAATATACTTATCCCTATACATCTTTTTATAACTAATTTTTCAAGTACTATATGTATTTCAGCACCGCTCGCCTGCCGCCCCCCCGCCGTCGTCCCCTGCCATCCCCCCGCCGTCCCCAAACTTAGGCCCCCGTCCCGAAACGCCGTGGAACTATGGGTGTACCCCAATGGATGAGGCTTGGTGCAAGTCATGGGTGACATTGATTGTGGCATTTAAGTTGAAAGCTACCATGTGAGGGGGAGTCACCAATAAGAAAATATTTTTAGTTACAATTTTAGGTCATGTACTTTTATTTTAAATGGACGATTGAGAGGTGGTTGAAATTGAATGAGGAATTCTAAAGAGAAAACAAGTTACCCATGCCGGCAAGAATGATAGTTGTTGTTTTAGTTGTTTTCATCTAATGGTAACACATGGAGAGTTATATACTTAATAAATGTGGTTGCCGGATTGTATATAAAGGATTAGTTGAAATTTTTAATTGTTGTTGCAAAGAAATTTTGAAGTGTCCAGATTTAATGAGGAATTATTCAAGAAATTTAAGAAACAAGTAATCTAGAACCAACGTGCTTTTCCTATGGTGTCATAGATTGGCCTATACTATATAGTAACTAGTTGACATGTTGGTATATTGTTTATTTTTACCATAGATTGTTGGGTACGTTCAAATGCCATGCCAGTTTCATCAGCTTGTAGATTCATTTATGACACATTTATTTGTTAGACCAATGAGAAGAAACTAAATTTGATGCATAGATGGCCAATAAGTAGCGCCTTAAAATATGTCAAGATGAAATACCCTATCTGAATGCATACTTATAAATAGCCATTATAAAACTATGTAGCATGTTTCTTTAGAAACACATTTATTTTTTTAATTTGCCATTTACGGAATATACATGGCAAAAAGAAGTCAATTTTTAGAAGTCAACGAGATCCATTATTTTCGATTTAAAGCCAGGCTTATTTTTCATGAGAGCAGGTCTTTTCGATTTAAAGCCAAATTAAGTAGAATTGAGCTTCAGAGGACTGTACAGAAACAGTAGAGGAAAAACATATGGAATCTATACGGTCATACGGAATTGTACCAGAATTTTACAGGATGGTGATTTTCAGATTTTCTGCAAATTCTAGATTGCAGTTTTCAGCAATTTTTTGCATTTTTAACAATTCTCAGAATTGTTCAATATTTTTCAGCATTATAAGTTTTTTTCATAAAATTTCAACAGATTCATCAGTTTTTAGAAAGTTTTTTTTTTCTGTTTTCCCTCCATAAGACAGATTTTTGATTGTAAGTCTCTATTTTAGCAGAAGATACGCAGAATATTTTTGCTTAAAAAAATTAAAATGGTTAGTTTATCTAAATATAATGTTGTAAGGTAACCTATTTTTTCTTGGGAAAGAATTATAATACCTGGAAATAACAAATGCTACCTATATTTGAGTATAGGTGTTTGGATCAAATTGTGTCGGGGAAAAAAAAAGATCAGCAACTGTAGGAAATGGTCAAAACAAGTTTGATGAGTGGAATAGAGAAGTGGTGATGCTGATAAAACTCTGTGGCTTGCAAATTGGTGATGATGCTTTCCTTGTTTGGAAGAGATTGAAGGAGTTGCATGACACTTTAGACAAGGGTAAAACCTTCTTTCTTAAGAATTTACCATTTTCAATCAAAATAGATGAAATTGTATCTTTAAAAGACCTTTTGGTAAAGATCAAGGATATTAGATAATTGTTAAATGCTATTGGGCACAAAATGGAAGAAGACATGGTAGTAATCACTGTCAACAGCATACTACCTTTATTTGAGCATTTTATTGAAACCCTAAATAGTACTACTACTGACGTTGAGTTGAAGTTTGAAGAGGTGAGCACTACACTCATGAAACAAGACAATTGGAAAAAAACAGTTTGGTAGTAGCAACGGGAATGAGGGTTTAGAAATGCCTTTGGCAGCAAACTTTAAGGGCACAGGCTAGTTTGCAAAGAATAATGAATGAGGAAACAAGGAGCACAATAACATGCCAGATGATTCAAGTAATCAAAAGACTTTTAAATTCCATTATTGTGGAAAGCTAGGCCATAAGAAAAAGTTTTGCAAGAAATGATTATGAGATGAGAAAGATAACCAAAGACCTAAGAAGCCGACCAATGCTGCATAACTGAAGAAAGAGGAGGATTTTTTGGTGTTTATGGAAAGTAATAAAGCAAACAATGGGAAAGCAATTACTTGGTACATATATTTTGGAGCATCTTGTCATTTTACCAATAGGAAAGATTGGTGTATTAATTATGCTGCTAACTCATCTTCTACTGACTATGGTTTTTGATGGTGGGGAGGAAATCAGAGTAGAAGAAGGAAATGTGGAGATAACTATGTTAGGTAAAAAGCTAGTCTTGGTTAATGCCTGCTTTGTTCCAGGAATAGGGAAGAATTTAATCTATGTAAGTGAGATTATGAAGAATAACCCCCACTTTGCTGTGATTCTCAGCAATAAAAAATGCTATATTATTGATAAGTTTGGTAAGATGCTAGTCACTTTTTAGGCTGGTTGATGTAGGGGAAGGCTGGTTGATGTAGGGGAGACAAAAGAGCATGCTTTGATGGCCAAGAGTGGTCAATATTGTAGTTCACTTTGGCATCAAAGGCACGTGCATTTAAATTTGAGATTTTTTTTTATAATTTGGATAAAGAAAGTCCAGTCAGAGATTCATAATCAACAAGGGCTTTGTGGTGCATTCCTGGTTGGGAAGTAGCACAAGGTCCCATTTGATGAAGGATAAGCTTTGGAGAGCTAAGGAGATGTTTCAATTGATCCATGTTGACATTTGTGGACATATGAAGATATTTTCAATCTCTGATGCCAAGTATTTTTTTCTATTTGTAGATAACTTTTCAAAGAAAATGTAAGTGTATTTATAAAAAAAAAATTAGATGCATTTGATGAGTTCAAAAAGTTCAAGGTCATTGTAGAGAAACAATCAAGGAAGATTATCAAAATCCTTAGATTAGATAATGGAGGTGAATTTTTCTTTAGATATTTCCTTGTTTTTTGTACTCAAGTGGCCATCTAGAGGCAATACCCCACACCCTATGTTCCACAACAAAATAGAGTTGTAGAGAGGTGGAATTGTACCACTGTGGAGATATCAAGATGTATGTTAGAGAACAAGTATGTTTCTAATAAATATTGGGTGGAAACAATACACATATCAGTCTCCAACAAAAGTGGTACACCAGAAAACTCTAGAAGAAGCATGGTCTAGGCGAAAACCCGAAGTATGCCATATCAAAGATTTTGGTTCAGTTGTAAATGCATGGGTTCCTGAAGAAAAAAGAACCAAA
Organism: Torreya grandis; assembly: GCA_037957365.1. Classification (NCBI taxonomy): domain Eukaryota; kingdom Viridiplantae; phylum Streptophyta; class Pinopsida; order Cupressales; family Taxaceae; genus Torreya; species Torreya grandis. The sequence continues at coordinate 577,479 of JARHVA010002270.1, read as the reverse complement.
CTTGATTTAAAATGCAATCAGATGATGCTCACATGCTACAATAACAATCATAAAGCATATTGGTTGGTTGATGTGGCAACTAACAAAGCTTGCTTTAGTTATGATGGGGTAGTCGATGAAAGTGCAAGGCTTTTCCAAACAATGAAAGAACAAAAATCAGATTTGAAAGCGACTAGAAATTAAGATAAATTGGTTGGAAAGTTAGGTATGATGTGTGTGAAACATCAATTTGAAGGGGATATAGTTCTGAGGTTGATTCTCATGAAATTTCCAGTCAAGAAGGTGCTGAAAATGACCCAAATCAGCAAGAATACAATTCTGATTTGGAGGAGGCAAAGAAAATACCAAAATGGTGGTACACCATTATTGTTGATGTTTGGCTGAATGAGATTCCTAATATGAGGGTGGAAGGAAGACCAAAAAGAGGCAAGAGATCTGATACAGTGAATAATTCTTTGATGGCTAACCTTCAACGCTCATTTGAGCTCGTGGTATATGAAGAAACCACATGCTGATTGGAATGGTAAAGGCTTCGCAAGCCGAATATGAAACTTTGATGAAGAACCGAACGTGGGCCCTAAAAGTGCTACCTATTGGGAAGAAGCCCATTGATTGCAAATGTGTATACAAGATCACGTATAAAGTAGATGGAACACTTGACAAACATAAAGCAAGTTTGGTCACAGAGGGCTTTGCACATAAAGATGGGATTGACAATGAGGAGAAATTTGCTCCTACTGCAAAAGTGGGAAAAATCCAATTGGTTCTAGGCATGCCAATACAATTTAGCTTGAAACTTTATCAAATGGATGTGAAGAGTGCCTTCCTCAATGGTGATCTAGATGAAGAAGTATACATGTATCAACCACAAATATTTCAAGTTACTGGGAAGGAGCATATGTTATGCAAACTGAAGAAATCTATTTATTGGTTGAAACAAGCTCACAGGGCATGGTACATTAAAATTGTCAGGTATTTGGGAGAATAGGGATTCAGAAGAAGTCCATTTGACCCCAATCTCTACATCAAAAGCAAGAATGGTGATGTGGTGATTCTAGTGATATTGTTAATGATATCATCATCACATGTGGTGAAGTTGTAGCAATTGAACATGTTAAGTCAAATTTTATGTTTTACTCTTGACATGATTGATCTAGTCCTCCTACATTATTGCCTATGTTTAGGATTTTGGAAAATTGATAATTATAATTTTGCTTCACAAACAAAACATGCAAAAAGATTGTTAGTCTTTTTGTATAGGATAGTAGATTGTAAAACTACATTGACACCTTTAGAGACATGGCTGAAACAAGACTAATTCAAATGGAGTAAATTAATCAATCTATATGCAGCTAGTGGGCAGCTTGATCTATTTTAAAACTACTAGAACTGACTTGAGCTATGCAACCAACTATACCTCCTAATTTATGGCAGCTCCAATAGCAGAACATTAGATAGCAGCAAAGAGGGTGCTAAGATTTGTAAAGGGAACATCAGACTCTGGCATTCTATATTGTAAAAGTAAGGAGATTCGGCTGTGTGGATATTCAGGTTCAGATTGGGTAGGATTTATGTATATTTAGGATCTACATCAAGTTATGTGTTCAATCTTGGATCAACAAGAAATAATATGTAGTTTCACTTTCCTCTATAGAAGCATAATGCAAAGTAGTAGTAAAACGGGCACATGAAGCAGTTTGGTTTAGAAGATCGTTGATAGATCTACAAGTTCATCAAATTGAGCATAGAATACTTTTCAGTGATGACCAAGGAGTTCTCAAGCTGGCAAGGGCTCCCATATTTCATGTGTGAACAAAACATGTTAACATACATTGTTGCTTCATTCGACAACTCCTAGAAGATGGAGAAAGTTGAGTTGCATATTGTCCATCCCAAGACCATGCTATAGGCATTCTCACCAAGTCTTTTGACCTAGATAAATCTTTAAAAGTTAGAGATAAACTTGTGTAATTTTTAGAATGTCCATTAAGGGAGTATGTTAAGAGTTTGTAACAGTAGGTTATAATGGTTATACTTATAGGTACTAGGTGATGGGTACATGGACGGGGATTCAGGGACATGTACACCATTTTTTTGAAAAATAGGAGACAAATATGTATAAGTGTGTGTGTGTGTAAAATTTAGAGAAAAAATATTATATAGTTTAATTTTTATTTTTATTTTGATTAGAGGGTAAAAGTTGAGTTTTTGAAAGGGCCCAAACTCTTTTACAACGGAGAAAGCCCAGATGAAACAATTATCCCGAAAAACAACCACTAAAACTGAACAAACATAGAGAAGTCCAATGCTTACAAAACTTTGGAAGCTGGAATCTAACTAACAACAAAGCAAAACAAAAAGGAAAAACACAAAACAAGGAATATCAAAGGAGCTAGGGATGATCTTTCAGAGTTTCAGCAGCCGCCCATTCCTCTCTTACAAATTGCAAATGTGTTTCAACAAATTTCTCTTCAATTTCCTCAATGTCAATCATTTGGTCTTCATTTGACTTCTAGTTCTTTTGCTTGGGCCAGCTTGAAGAGAGATATCATTTCTCTTTCTCATACCTCCATGCAACAATTGAATATTGTTAGCACACTTTTTAATGGTGGTCCTACTCACTTGGAGCACCTTCTTAAGATCTTCCTTAACTAAATTTTGATCTCTTTCCAACTATTCAAGTCTGTCCTTTACTTTAGAAACTTCCTCCCTTAACTCACATATATCTCCTTACATATTCCATTAATCTTTATTAAAGTCAACCCTAGGTTAAGGTAAATCCCCATTAATTTTTGGTGGAGAAGGTTGATCCTGGGATTCAGTCTGCAATTTTCATTAAAGAACCATTTGAGAATGTTGAGCTAAAGGTTGGACTCTTTTTCCAAGGAATTGATCCTACTCACCTAGAGCACCTTCATAAGATCTTCCTTAACAAGATTTGGATCTCTTTCCAATTGTTCAAATCTCTCCTTTAATTTAGAAACTTCCTCCCTTAACTCACATACATCTTCTAACATATTCCATTGATCTTTATTAAAGTGTTTCTCAACCCTAGGCTCAGGTAAATCCCCATTAATTTGTTGATGGAGAAGGTTAATCCTGGCATTCAGTTTGCAATTTTCATTAAAGAATCATTTAAGAATGTTGAGCTAAAGGTTGGACTTTTTTTTTCTAAGGAATTGATCCTACTCAGCAGGTCCCCCTCAGAGGCTACACTTTCTTTATCATCAGATGTTTTATTCCCTTTGACATATATTGACCTATGTTCTTCACCTTGTTGTTCCTTTCTCATCTTACGAGGGGAACTTCTCCAGGTATAATGCCTTCCTCTTTCTCATGCATCTCGAAAACCTTACCAGGGGTTTGCTCACCAACACCATCCTCAGAGTAGGTATTTTCCATCTCAACCCTAGTCTTTTCACCAATTCTCATTTCTTTTTTTTCAATCTATTCCTTCTATGCATCCTTGTTAGGCTTCTCTGACTTCCTTTTGTTAATTCTCTTTCCCACATTGGCCTTACCAGAGTTTTGTATCTTTTTAGGGGGTTTTTAATAGAAATGGATCTAGTGTCCTAAAATTCCTTACCTCCTTCAATCCTGCTAGCTTTATTATGAAGGTTAGGAAATACATTTTGCCTTTCGTCCATGTTTGACCCCTCCAAGATAGCCTAATAATTAATAATATTTTAAATTAAATAAATTACATATAAAAAAAGGCCAGTAATTATGCTGATATTTGTATTTGATATCTCATCATATCTCATCATATTTTAAAAAATAACAGTGAAATGCAAGTTTCCAAGACAAGTTGCAGCCTCTAATAGGAGTAGAAGTTTCAGAGATGCATCTTTAGTAGTAGGAGACGAGTCTCCGTGCAACACTGGTCATACTAGATTTAGTGATAGGCTTAGTCTTTGTATTAAAGCTTGCAGAAAACCTTTTTTTCCCCAAACAAAAATCCGCAGAACTTACTGTGGGCCGAGTAATGGCCTCAAACCTATGGTTACCTGCGAGTAAGTAACCGCTGTTACTCACAGTTAACCGCTGGTATGAGGCCATTACTTGGTCCTAACCCGGCTACGAGGTCAACACAATGGGGAAAAAAAAAACACCGTCATAACAAGGTATTCCATTGAGATTTTTCCCTCTACGTCATTTTCATTGCATTCCGTCATTGTTTGATAGGATTTTCGTGTTGTTTGGATGTGCGTAGCAGGGTCCATGTGCAATTAGTAGGTCTTGTGGAAGAAATTAAAGATGGCCTTGTAGTTGTACTAATAAGGTGCTCAAGTATAAGACTGCAGCAAACACATGAAGTGAAGCTTGTCTCCACAATTAATTGTCTACTAAAATGGCTTGACCGCATATATAATATGATAAAACAATTGTTGTAGTAATAATACAAGTGACTACAATCATTTCTCTACATTTATTTCATTTTTTTATGTGTTTCAGTTTATTTTATGAATTTATATATATTTTAAAAGTAGCGATAAAGTTGCCAAGTAATTGGAGGGTCTTGAGTATGGGTCAAATTTTTTGGCTGCCAAGTAATTGCCGAGCATGAGTTTGTATACTATGGGCTTAGTAATAAAGTTACTTTATTACTTTAATTTGATTTATCAAATAATGTAAACATGAATTAATTTCCACTTAAGTCATTTTAGGGTTAAGGTTTGTGTCACCCAAGTATTAGGGTTTATGTTGTTGCTTTCCTATAAAGTGACGGTTGCTCTTTCAGTAAAAACTAACAAGTATTAGATCCAAGAAGTATTTCTCTCTTTCCAGTTCTCTGTTGTGTTCTTGCTTGGTTTCTTTTTGTGTTTGGTGTTCCGTTTATTTATAGACATTATCAGAATTATGTATCTTGTTAGGTCATTCAATTGCATGTTTAGCTTTTAGTATCATTAATTATGATGTCTCGATCTCAAAATCTAAAACCAGTCTAGAGTACTTGATTTCATTTGTGCTCTCAATGTGCTAAATTCTAAAAAATAAATGGACACAGGAGTGTTGACTTCAATTCTAATTGCCATTGTTTCTTCACTAAGAGATGCAATTTTTGTGGCACACACTACCAATATTCAACACATGAACAAAATATTTAAGGTTTCATTGTTGGGAGATGTAACCTGCTTATTAATTGTCAAATCAGCATACTGTCAACTCCAGTAAAAGTTATGAATTATTTTCATATAGATTATCCTTTCATACAATAGTTAACACTACAAATAGATTGTGATAAGTTTTACCACAGGCTACATGAATGAAGTTCCTTTCTTTGTTTTATGCATCTACTTTTTATCCTGTGTCTACTTTTTTGTAGATATACATTTTTATTCCGTACGGCTTGAAATTTTAGAGTATGAATGGACATTTCATTGCAGGTGGATAGAGCAATCGGAAGGCATGGTGATACAATTAATATTTTCTCAATTGCTTCAGGGCATTTGTAAGTTCACTTTGGAATCTTTATATCTGTCCTTCATTTTGAACTATGTTCTCCCTTTTAAACTCTGTTCAATCTTATATCACAGGATAATTAAAGTGTTTACTGATAGCTTTTTCTTCTAAAGCATTTTAATCCATTCAGATATTTCCGAGTATTTTTATTTTTTGGCTGGCAAAAGAAAAACGGCTTCTTTTGCTTTCTGGAAATATAATATTTCATGGAGAAACATCAACTACACAATGTACTTGTCTACTGTATAGTAGTTTCTTTATTTTCTATTTGGCAGCCATCATGTGTTGACAATGCTTTAGATGAAAACACTAACAAGTGATTTTTATTTATATTTTTCAGAATAATATTTAAACCATTATATTGCTATAAAAGGAGAGGTGTTCAAAAGTGCATGCCCTAAATAAAAATTAGGCAGTTCACAACAAGAACATAAACATATTACAAAATTTCAGGGGCCTTCTAGCTCACATCATGCACGATGAAAATCTTCCCTCATTGGCAATTACTTCGAATTGATAAAGATAAACTTCCATGGTCCAAAAGCTATGATGATGGAATATTTTGCGCTGATAACTTGTTTGATTATTTGCAGGTATGAACGCTTTCTTAAAATAATGATTTTAAGTGTGCTTAAGAACACTGATCGACCAGTAAAGTTTTGGTTCATCAAGAATTATCTCTCACCACAATTTAAGGCAAGTTTGTCCATTTGTATGATCAGAACCATTCAAGCTCTGGACATGCCTCCCCTTTAGAAGCTCGTTAATTGATCAAATACAAAGTTCTTTATAACAAATCAAATATGTTATGTAATCATTTGTATCATGTGGAGGATTGGAAAACATGGAACTTATATCTTTTTTTTTCCTCAGGATGTTATACCACACATGGCGCACGAATATGGATTTGAATATGAACTTATCACATACAAATGGCCTACATGGTTGCATAAGCAGACGGAAAAGCAACGAATCATTTGGGCTTACAAGATTTTGTTTCTGGATGTCATTTTTCCACTTTCATTGAAAAAGGTAAATATTTTCAGTGAACATCTATCATGGCTATTTAATTACTTGCTAATTAGGTGAAGCTGTAAAATATTTTCCATCTTGGATGTCCATTGCCATTTTGGCTGCAAATTGCTATTATGATTGTTTCTGGGAATGGTACAAATCATTTGGCTAAAGATTCATCAAATCATGATACAAAACATGATCTTGATTGTGACAGATTCAACGGTTATCATAATTATTAATATCATTTCCTTTGCTTCCGAGTCTGCAATAATAGATCTCAATGATTTTGAGCTTTATGTTGTAGTTGTAACAAGTAGACCACATAACTCTTAAGGAGACGTCAAGAGAAATACACAGAATAAAAATGACATTTCCTGGATCTTCTTTTTTCTTAAACTCTTTTCTTACAAAATTTATAATGCATCGCAGTCCATGCTGATTTGAATATGATATGTGTTTTACTTTCATTTTGATAATATGGGTACTACTTAGAAGTAAAAAGATTTCCCATTTCTATTCGCTAAACATTCTGATGGATTTGTTTTTTTTGTTAATGAACCTTTTTCCAAGTCCATTTTTGACAAATCCAGATATTCCAAGTTCTATCACGTGGGTGTTTGGGTATTGCTTTCTTCAAAAATTTCAAAATGTACTACAGCTTCTTGATTTAATGTACCATAGGGTGACTTATAAGGCATTCATTACATGCTCCAAAAGCTTTGCCAATGTGGAAAGAGGCTAGAGGGTGAGAAGCCCAAAGTGGTGGATTACATTAACTGTTCTTTCCCCCCTACTAACAAATGCTTATGGTGCTTGTGTGCTAATTGAGTCCATCTTGCCTTGTGATTATTACTTAAAATACATTATTAAAAATGTCATTAGGGTAATGACACACACGAGTAAAATAAAGTCCCACAAAAATAATAATCTAACATAGATTAGGTCATTCACGAGTGACTTGTATTTGTTGATTGATTTGAGTGGCTGGATGTATGTATCAAATTCATTTATATTTTGGTTGATACTAAACTATATGACAATCACTAACTCCTGATTCATAGACTTATATGCTCGACTATATTGTATACATATTGATTTTAGTTTCATATCTGACTTTTGAGACTGTTGCTGCAGGGTTGAGAAAACATACTTGAGGATTGGATTTATTTTTTGATGTTTGGGTTTAACAATGTAGCATGTTCGTTTTGTTAACTTTCCTTCAAAAACAATTGTTTGGTTGAAGAAACTCCCTCAGATTCGTACCCTGCCATTTGATGGCCATATCAAAAAAATATAGATTGTCAGCATATTAGCATAGAAATTAACATGTGATTATTTTATTTATTCAGGTTTCAATGTATTCTTTTTCATTCAATACAACTTATCTTGCTTTTTGAATTATAGTTGGCCATAATGTGATTTTACAAAGCTATGAAATTGAATGCAGGTTATATTTGTTGATGCTGATCAAATTGTTAGAGCTGATATGGGTGAACTATATGATATGGATATTAAAGGACGGCCTCTTGCATACACGCCTTTTTGTGATAACAATAAGGAAATGGATGGCTTTCGATTCTGGAGACAGGTTATCTCCATTTCTATTACAGTATCTTCTATGATGTTCCTGTTTTTGAGATTCTTGCATGTTGTAGGTCTCTAGCCAAGATTTGTGAACATTTTAGAAGCTTGTAATACATCAGCTTATGTACTTTTCTAAAGTTTGTGCTTTTCTATATGGGCACGCTATAGTATCAACCTTATAACAATGTGAGATTTTGTTTTATGGTGAAGGGTTTTTGGAAGGACCACTTGCGTGGCAGGCCATATCATATTAGGTATGGAAATTTTTTATATCTAATTTGAAAGGAAAATGGAAACAATATGCATATCAAATCATTTTCAGAGGCTAAGCAGAAATATTCTCAATTAATTGCTAGCAGTGCCTTGTATGTGGTGGATTTGGCTAAATTTCGTCAAACTGCTTCGGGAGATACATTGCGCGTATTCTATGAGACATTGAGTAAGGATCCCAACAGTCTCTCAAACCTTGATCAGGTAAGAGTGTACATCCTAAATCCTTATTAGTCTATTTACTCTAGGAATTAAATGCGTTATTAGAATTTGTTCTAGACAATAATTTATAAAGGATTATGGCCTTTGCAAATCTATCACTTAATATTTAGTGTGTCATAGTATTGTTGTGATGCGATTGCCTTGTTCATTTATTTTCTTGATATTCAAATTTGTCATGGGAAAATTTAAAATCAATTTATATTCTCTTTCATGCCCAAATATTTGAAGTCTGAGCTTTAATAACTAAAATTTCTAGTGCAGATATCTTTAATAATATTGTATATATCATACTTTTTTTCTATGGTTTTAATATCTCGAGATATATCCACAGTAAATCCGATGGAGGTTGTACATTTCTATCTTCTTTCTTGCGTAAGCTACCTGTTTTTCTTGAAATTCAAATTTCACAAGAGTAAAAAGTGAAGAGCAAATTTTAATGTAAAATTTCATGTTATAAACCAGTTATAGTTTGTACTTAGTATTTTATAATTTCCAAGCACTTTCAAGAATGGTGGTTGATTTTTTCATGATATCGGTGTGATTGGACAGTCAGGAGTTGGGTTTGTTGTGTTCATTTCCGTGTTAGAGTCAGTTAGCTGACCGATAGCTTGACGTTTTCCAAAAGGGTTTGCTATGCTTTTGGGACAGTCTTTGAAAGTGAGTGAAATCTGGGCACTTGTTGCATATCCCCTGCTAGCACCAGTGATTCCTTACAAAATAGAAGTCATGCATTATATGTGCACAACATATGTGGATGTGATAATTATTTGGAGTTTAAAAAGCTATGATTTGGTGGGGAACATTTGAATTAGCTTTGATGCGGTATCCTTATTCATGAAAATTCTGGTTTTTGAAGCTATTGTGTTGTTAGTATTTTATTGGATACTGAGACTGATAACCTGGTTGATCTGTGTTTGAGGTCCACTTTTCTAAGTTTTAGAGGATACTTTTTGAGATAATTGAGGGTGTGGTGATGGGCTCTCCATTGTCTTCCATTGTTGCAAACATATCTATGTCAAAACTCAAGGAGGTCTCTCTTCTTTCCCTTCCTATAAACAAAAAGTGGTGGAAGACATTTGTGGATGATACCTACGTTCTGTCTTCATGGACTGGAAAATCCAGAGGATTCCTAGGTTCATATCAATAAGATGTGTCCAAGTATAGAATTCACCGAGGAGGTTGAGCGGGATGGTTGTTTACTGTTCTTGTACGTGTTAATTAGATGGAAGCAAGATGGTTCTCTTTTTAGATAGCTTTACAGGAAAGAAACCCGCACTGTTCTTTATCTCCAGGCCTCATCCCCCCACCACTCAGTGCAAAAATTTGGCATTCTTAAGAAACTAGCAATTAGATTGTTGTGAATTGCAGAAAGAAAATTTTCACTTGAAAAAGGCTCATCTTGCAGAGGTTTTTGAGGAGGAATGGTTATAGGGAGAGGCAGATTCTCAGGGATTTTAAGGTTTCCACCCATCAGGGTATGGGTGAAGAGGCCCAACCCTAGGCTTTTTTTCCTTATGTTCAAGAGATCTCAAACAAGATTGCAACAATACAAGGAAGAATGGTAGATAATTTTTATTGGCACAAAATACTTAAAAAAAATATTTTAAAATTGGCTAAGGATCCAGTTAATCCAATGCAAAAAGCAGGGGTATATGTGATTCCATCTTCATGTGAGAGGCCATACATTGAAGAAACTGAAAAAGCCTTTCAAACAAGAGTTAATGAGCATTGTGCAGATTTAGGGGTGAATAGAGTTTTGAAGTCAGCCCCAGCAGAAAATTCCACCTCCTCAAATCACCACATTTGCATAGAACGTTTGAAAATTATTGTGGAGAACGACCATAATTTGAAGCGTCAATTAAGGAAAGCTGTCAAGATTGCTAAGTGTCTGTATAATTTGAATACAGATGAGTGTTTGGGACTTAACCATTTTTTGAATTCTCATCATTTAGACTCTCTTGGGGATGAGTGCCACGAAGGGGTTCAGCATTTAATGTATTTTGGAGCAATGGCATTATAAGATTAAGCACTTTTTTTAATTTGGGATCTCTATGTATTAATATTCCAAGGAAATTTTAATTGTTTCGTACGATAAACTCTTTTCTTGTATGTTTGTATGGAGCTATCTATATAAGGACCTCCTCGATGAAATCCATCATCATTTTCACCTGACGAAGGAATGACAAAAAAAATAAAAATAAAAATAAAATCAAAAATTTGTCACAGTTTTTGCCGAGAAAACTCTTTTTCAACATTTTTGGACTGTGGAAACTTTAGATAAAAGGTAGGGGTTGCTGGGAGATGATTTAGAGCATAGTTACCAAGCTCAGTCGGATCTCGGTCAAATCCATAATGATGTGAATTTTTTTGGTCCTTTAGATAAATCCGTGCAGTTCGGACATTTTTAATTTAAAAACATAAAAAGTTAAAACCCCTCCAAAAAAAATCCCAATAAACCTTGTTGGCTACTTCGAACCCTAAAATGTATTAATCTTCGAAAGAAATTTTAATCGTTTCGTACAATAAACTCTCTTCTTGTATGTTTGTATGGAGCTATCTATATAAAGACCTCGATGAAATCCATTACCATTTTCTCCTGACGATGGAATGTCCAGAAAAAAAAAATTGTTACAGTTTTTGTCGAGAAAACTATTTTTCAACATTTTTGGACTGTGGAAACTTTTGATCAAAGGCAGGGGTTGCTTGGAGATGATTTAGAGCATAGTTACCAAGGTCGGCCAGATCTCAGTCAAATCCAGAATGATGTGAATTTTTTCGGTCCTCCAGATTAATCCATGTGGTTCGTACATTTTTAATATAAAAACATAAAAAGTTAAAAACCCTCCAAAAAAATCCCCAAAAAACCTTGCCGGCTACTTCGAACCCTAAAACCCTAAAACACGTTATAAATATGCAATGATTTCGCAGAAGCTAAACAACAAAATGCTCTGAGGTTAATCTTCTTGCAAGATTGAAAGCAATGGCAAATGACAGGAGATTCACGGCGAACTGCAAGAGATTGGTGGCAAAGGGCAAGAGATTGACAGTGAACTGCGAGCCATTGGCAGGGAAGGGCAAACAAACAGTCACAATAATGACACAAGCAAATAACAAAGGCGACAGAGTGGATGACGTCGATGGCGATGGCGATGGCGAAGGCAGACTGATGGCAACGACAAAGGCACACTGACGACAAGCGCATAACATAGACAACAACAAAGGAGATTTATGGCAAACAACATGCATAGCGTTGAACATCGACAAACGACACACGTTCATTATTTTTTTGTTTGGTTTATTTAGTAGGTTTAGGTGTTTAGTTTATGTTCAGGTTTATTAATTTAATTTTACTATTAGATATATATATATATATATATTATTTTGGATTAAGTTTAAAGTTATTTATATTATAAAATATAATTTTTTTTTCGAAATTATTATCGGAGTTGTTGCCAGGGTCTGAATAACGCGAATGCAATGATCAAGTGATCACACGAGACGAAGCTGGTGCACACCACAAAGAAGCTAAATCAATTTGAAATTATACAAGGAGATAAATTGCACAAGACAAATAGGAGAAAACCCAATACTTAATTAACATAAGATGGCCAAAGTGAAGAATACATATAGGAGAGCACGTAAGTAACTCCTCCACAAAAGGTGGTCAAAGCACCCTAAGAATAGACTGTAACTCCTCCATGAAAGGTGGTGACAAGGTGCTAAGAATAAAATAACTCTCATACCCGGAATAGCCGGTCAAAGGAGTTACTTATGACAGTCTTATGACACCTATGACACATCTATGACACACATCTCCACATAAGCTAGCCTATCCCACGAATGTAGGAAAACTCCATGTATGCACAAATATATAATTTTCCTAATTAAATAATAGGGAAAAATAAAAACCTACACTAATACCCCCCATAAGCGCAGCTTAGGTGGGCAGTGTGGAAATATAAAATGGGTCCCGCCAACTAGGCCTGATGAAGTACCCATGTACAAATGCAATCTCCCATAAGATAGAGAAAATGAGAAAACCCATAGGAAAAAACTACCCCCCAAAAGAGAGACATAAAAGAAATGAAGAGGCTAGTGGCCCCCCGAAGAAGATGCTGTTGCAGATGTGGACCGCACCCCAAGAAGAGCTCGTAGATGAATGAACTTGCTCTCGATGAAAGGTTTGGTGAAGATGTCTACAACCTGCTCTGAAGATTGGCAAAATATCAAGTCAATGACCTGACTATGAATAAGCTCCCGAATGAAATGCATGTGAATCTCTATGTGCTTGGTCCGCTGGTGCTGAACCGAATTCCTGTAAATCTGAATGGTACTCTGGTTGTCACAATAAATGATGGTGGGCATCCTGATAGGAATGCCAAACTCAGAAAGAATCCCCTGAAGCCAAATAGCCTCAGTAGCTGCATTAATAGCTCCCCTGTACTCTGCCTCTGTGGATGATATAGCAATAGCATTCTGCTTCTTGCTAGACCAACTGATAGGACCAGAATCTAGAGAGAAACTATAACCAGAAGTGGACTTGCGAGTCTGTGAATCGCCAGCTCAGTCTGAATTTGTATATCCAAGTCAACCTCTATGCCAAATCTGTAATGAATCCCATATCTATGTGAAACCCTTATGTAATGCAAGATCCTCTTAGCTAGTTTCCAATGCAGCTCATGAGGTTCCTGCATAAATCTGGAGACAAGTCCCACTGTATATGATATGTCGGGCCTGGTGTGAGTCAAGTAGATGAGACAACCAACAAGTTGTCGATACTGAGTGGCATCAACCAATGGTGAAGAACAATTAGCCTCAAGCTTGACTCCTGATAGAAAAGGAGTCGGAGATGGCTTGCAATCAGCCATGTGAAACCGAGCCAATAAGTCAAGAACATATTTAGGCTGTGCAAGAGAAATCCCTGAATCTGACTGTGAGATCTCGATGCCAAAGTAGTGCAACAAACCCAAGTCTGTCATGTCAAATCTATCTTGGAGAGATGCCTTCACCACTGCAATAGCCGATGAAGAACTTCCGGTGATCAAAAGGTCATCAACATATAAAACCAAAATCAGGAGCAAATCATCCTGCCGCAAGAAGTAGACATTGGGGTCAGAATGGCACCTAGTGAAACCTGCTGTGAGAATGAAGGAATCCATCTTGGCATACCAAGCTTGAGGGGCCTGTTTGAGGCCATAGATAGATTTCCTAAGTCTGCATACGAAGGAAGAATCTTGAACAAATCCTGGCGGCTGCTCCATGTAGATCTCCTCTAGGTCTCCGTGAAGAAAGGCACTCTTCACATCCATCTGGTGCACATCCCAACCATGTGCTGCGGCAATAGCCAAGGTGAGTCGGATAGAAGTCATCTTTGCAACGGGTGCAAAGGTCTCTGAGTAGTCAATGCCTGCCACTGTGAGAAACCCTTGGCGACCAATCGCGCTTTGTACTTATCAACCGATCCATTTGCTGCAAACTTGGTCCGATATATCCACCTACATCGACCATCTTCTTTCCCTTAAGAAGTGAAGTCAAATCCCAAGTGTGATTTTTGATTAAGGAAGAATATTCTTCCTCCATAGTATTATCCCACTCAGGTACCCCCGACGCCTCTCGAAAAGTCTGTGGATTCGAAACTGAAGCAAAGAAGGCATGTGGATCTCTCTGAAAATCCCCCTAGTACATCTGTCATCTGCGGGATCTCCTGCCCAAGTGCCAGCACTCTCAAGTGTTTGTCTGGCCCAAAGTGGCTCGAAAGTGGGCGAGTTAGGTGCTAACTCCTCATCCTCTGACTGACTAGAGGTGGATGACTCTGCATCACTGTCTTTGCTGTCTAAACTCGAAGATGTCTTTGGCTCAGGAACCTGCTGTGACTGATCTGAATCTAAGGAATCATCATGAAGAAGTAGATCTGATGAGAAAGAAGTGCCAAGTGTTGAGTCTCTAGGACTCTCCTGAAAGTGGACACTTCTCTCAATGAACAACTCATGAGTGGTCGGATCTAGAAGGCGATACCCCTTAATACCATCCGGATATCTTACAAAGATGCAAGGCTTGGACTGACGTTCCATAGCTTTGCGTTTCTTCTTCAGTATGCGGGCCATCGCTGGGGATCCGAAAACCCTAAGGTGCTCAACATCAGGTTTCCTTTTATGCCAAGCTTCAAAGGGTGTTATCCCTTTCAAAGCTTTGTGAGGAACCTTGTTTTGAATGTAGCAAACACAATTGATGGCTTCAGCCCAGTACTGTGGTGCTAAGGATTTGGAGTGAATCATACAGCTACCCATCTCTTTCAAGAACCTATTTTTGCGTTCTGCAACCCCATTCTATGAAGGACTGTAAGTGACTGTGTGCTGCAAATCAATCCCCTCTGTGGTGCAAAACTGCGCAAACCTATTGCTGACATACTCTCCTCCATTATCAGTTCGAAGAACCTTGATGGATTTCTCACTCTGTTTCTCAACAAGAGCCTTAAAGTCTAGAAAATTTTCAAACACTTCAGACTTTTGTTTGAGAAAATATATCCAAGTGTACCTAGAGAAATCATCAATGAAAGTGAAGATGTACTTGGCCCTTGTGAAAGATGGTTTGGGAAAGGGTCTCGATACATCACTGTGGACTAACTCCAAAGGTTGTGAAGCCCTCCAAGCTTTGCCTTTGTCAAATTTTGCTTCGGGATGCTTCCCAAGGGAGCACCTCTCGCAAAGTCCTTTTGAGAATTGGACACGAGGCAAGCCAATGACCATGTCATTTTTGCAAAGTTGTTTAAGGTAGCGGTAGTTAAGGTGGCCAAACCGCTCATGCCATAATTTGCTAACTTCATCTGAATGAGTTAGCAATGCTGTTGGAGAAGAATTAGGTGCAAAATGTGAGGTGTATAACCTTGTTTGGTGATCTGCCCTACCCACTGCCACTGTAGTATCACTATGCAACTCCTTGATAGCCACTGAATCTGGTGAAAACTCAACTCTCATGCCTCGACCAATGTGAGTAATTTAGTACACTGATAGGAGATTGGTTGAAAGAGAAGGAACACTTAGAACATTATTGAATGTTCCTCCTTCCATTTCAACAGACCCTCCCTGCAACAAAAACTGATGTGTCATCACCCAAACTAATTGAAGTCATGCTACAAGGCTCTAAAGAAGAAAACTCAACTAGTGAAGAGCCCATGTGGTGAGAAGCACCCGAACCAATGACCCATGATGTTGTAGAAGCTACAGTTGCTACAAGGGCCTTGCCCTTTTCTTTCTCCTTACCCTTGCCTTTTTCCTTAGTAGAATCTTGGGTAGATGAATTCTGCTTGATGGACTCAGGAACACCTATGTTGTGCTTCTGTAGAAGATGAGTTAGGTGATCTATTTGTTTCTTCATGCATTTGTGTTCATCATGCCCTGTCTTTTTACAATAGGCACACTTAACCTTCTCCTTAGGTTTAGCATTGGAGGAGGAAGACTCAGTGTTGTTTTTGGCAGGATTGTTGTTTTCTTTCTTCTTCTCCTGGTCCTTGTTCTTTTTCTTCTTCTCCTTTGTTGAAGTCTTATCCTTAACATTTCTAGCTATCAAAGCTTGGGGTTGAGTAGACTTCATTGTGCTCATTTGAATTAGCTTATCTTGCTCCCTAGTCAAGTTGGCAATGAAAGAATCCAAAGAAGGCATTTTCCATGTAGTGCCAAGGGCACTTTTTGTGGCATGGAAAGTGGAGACAAAGACTGAATAGCTTGGACCTAACTTTGCGAGAATAGAAAAGATGAGTTGATCATCTTTCTTCTTTATCCTGCATTCTTTCAATTGCAATCTAAGGGCCTTAAACTTAGTGAAGAAGTCCTATAGGGTGCCAAAGTTGCTAGGACTTAGACTTATGAGTTCGTTTTCGAGCTCATGACCTCTCATCTCATCAAGCTTCCCAAATAAGGTTTCTAGGGTGTCCCATATGTCTTTGGGAGTCTTGGAGGTTTCTAAATGTAAGAGAAGTTTTGGAGACACGGACACGCTCAGTAATCCATAGGCTTCATCACTACGGTTGTACCACTTGACCTTTTCAGCATCAGTGTTGGGTTCTACTTCAGTACCCATGGTGATCTTATACAACCCTTTGCTTCTAAGAATGATTGACATTTTAACATTCCATTCATGATAGTTGAAGGGTGTTAAGGGTTTAAGTTGAAAAGAATCCATTTTAAGCTGAATTTAGGTGAAGTTGTGTTGATTGCAAGTTGTGAAATTATGCAGAAAGAAGAATGAAAGCAAAAATTGCAAGTGTTGAAAAGCAATCACCCCCCCGAAATGTTGAGCCCCCCCCAAATATGCAAGTGCACGATCAAAAGACGTTGGGCTCAGTCGAGAATGCGTTTTAGAGCAATCAGTGCAAGACTTTAAGCAAATAGGACGACAGATTCAGTCGAAAATGTGTCGGGAGACCCAAATTTTAGGCAATTTATAAACTAGTGCGTTTTTAACAAATAACAAGCCTATGCTGTGGAGAATTGAAATACAAACACTATTGCAAAAAACGGCACTCGAATCCGAGCTACCGTTTGCAAGATATTAAAGATTCAATTTCCCGTAAACTAGTGTTTTTGCAAAAAACAGCACTAAAACATTAAAAAAATACCTGTTTTGAGAGAGAAAGTGGCCTTCCAACCACTCGTTGGACTTGGCACAGAGCGAGGAATCCAAAGGAGGTCTTTGTGAGAGGGAATTGGCCTCCTGCCAACTTGGGCCTCACCCTTCGTCTTCGACAGGCGAAGATACAAGTTCAAATTTAAACCCCCAAATTATCAAAACTTACAAATTGTCTAAAATACTTAATACTCAGTCAAATTGAATGATTTTTTTTTGGACAAGTCAATTTTAACTGAAAAATTAAAGTAAAAGACAAAATTTAATGGATTGCCAAGTGTTTAAGGGCCCACATGGGATGCCAAACAAGGAAAAAGTGCGCCATTTAAAAAAAAAGAAGGTTATGGCAGTTTTTCTCTCACCAAAATAAGCTTGCACTCGAATTTCTTTGAAGCAAAAAAATGACAGGCAGAGGAAAATCCGCAGAGGGAAAGAAGGCCGTTTCAAGAAGCTCTAAGGCAGGTCTTCAGTTTTTCGTCGGTCGTATTGCCAAGTTTGTCAAGGCTGGCAAGTACGCTGAGCGAGTCAGTGCGGGCGCCCCAGTTTATCTTGTAGTTGTTCTTGAATACCTTGCTGCTTTGCTATCAGGATCCTGCTCCAAACATGCATCCAACACCGCATCGGATATTTGATCACACAGTTTGTCTGGGTCTCCCTCGTTCACAGAAAAGTATCCATTTGAAGCAATTACTTGGAAAATCCAACACAAAAAGCAATGCAGAAGCTGAGAGAGTGAAAGCACCAACGGAGATGAGGAAGAGTGAAAATGCTCTCTCTCCCAGGGAACTGCAGTGGACTCCAGATCTGAACCTTTTCAAGCTGAAAAAAACTCAAAAAAAGCCAAGTTTGGATCTCTTTCCCACGCAACACATAGAGAAAGCTTCAATGCCTTGCTACAAGCAAAGAAACAAGTAAAAGATCCCTTTTGCTTCAATGGCATGACATTACATTGGATCTGTAATTAAGAAAAAGAATCATAAAGAGAACTCCACTCACGTTTTTAAAATAAACTAATAGCATAACCAGACACACGATTATCAGGGTGGCTCTGATACCATATCGGAGTTGTTGCCAGGGTCCAAATAACGCGAATGCAATGATCAAGTAATCACACGAGACGAAGCTGGTGCACACCACAAAGAAGCTAAAGCAATTTGAAATTATACAAGGAGATAAATTGCACAAAACAAATAGGAGAAAACCCAATATTTGATTAACATAAGATGACCAAAGTGAAGCATACATATAGGAGAGCACGTAAGTAACTCCTCCACAAAAGGTGGTCAAAGCACCCTAAAAATAGACTATAACTCCTCCATGAAAGGTGGTGACAAGGTGCTAAGAATAGAGAAGTAACTCCCATACCCAGAATAGCCTGTCAAAAAAGTTACTTATGACATTCTTATGACACATCTATGACACACATCTCCACATAAGCTAGCCTATCTCACGAATGTAGGAAAACTCCATGTATGCACAAATATATAATTTCCCTAATTAAATAATAGGGAAAAATAAAAACCGACACTAATAATTAATAGATTTTATTTTATAATTATAATTTATAATATAATTGTATTTACATTTAAATTATAATTTATATTTTATAATGTTTATTTTAAATATTTCTATTTTTTTAAATTTAAATTGTATTATATCTACACATTTTTTTTAATATTTATGTAAATATAATAAAATTTAAATTGAAAAAAAATAAAAAAAATAAAAAGTATTTAAAAGACATTATAAGATATACATTTATAATTTAAATGTAAATAAAATTATATTATTAAATAAAATAAAATCTGTTGATTTTATTAATATATATTTTATAATATAAATAAATTTAGACCTAATACAAATTAAATAAATATTAATTTAATAGTAAATATTAAATAAATAAACCTAATAGTAAAACTAAATACATAATAAAATCATTTTAAAAAAAAATATAAAAACTAAAATATTTAAAATAAATAATACCATTATGATAATTTTTTATTATTTTCTATAGTTTTATAATTCTATTTTATATAGTTCATTTAAAATTAAAATTAATAATATTACAATTTACGATATTTTTATTTTCTAAAGTTAAGGGCATGGAGCAAGCAAAAGAGCAAATTAATAAAGTACTAGCAGACAAGGGTGATGAAGTTTGGGACATTGTGGACATCTGATGGAACATGTTACATTGACCTATACATGCCGCAGGGTGTTATGTAAATCCTAAGTTGATAGAGGTGGATCATGATTCAAATGAGGAGGTAAAGAATGGTGTATTGGCAACAATAGATACATTGGTTCAATATAAAAATGAAAAGGCTAAGGTGAGAAGGTTGTTGACTACATTCAAGAACTAAAAAGGCATGTTTTCCTGCAAAGAAGCACAAGAAGACATTGGTGGTATGGATCCCCATTTATGGTGGTAGACATATGGTTCTTCTACTTCAAAGTTACAAAAGCTTGTCGTGCGTGTCCACAGCAAGTGTGCCAGTGCTTCTGCATGCGAAATAAATTGGAGCACGCATGATTTGATCTATACTAACAAGAGGAATCGACTAGGAGCCAAAAAGCTCTAAGATCTTGTGTTTGTCCACAACAATTTAAGATTGCTTGAGCACAGTCTTGCAAAAGAAGATGACAATCTTCATCTTGAAGACCATCCCTTGAAGGAGTTGAGGAAAATATTGATAGTGTTGATGAGCTTGATAGAGGATTTTCTGATGGTGCTAGTGCTGGTTTTGATTTTGAAGCAGTTTTTGATGTTGCAAATGTTTGAAACTTTTAAGTTTTATATCAATTTTGAGCTTAGGTTCTAAACTAGGATATTTTGCTATCTTTTAATCATAATGTAATTCAAGTTTGAAACTCTCATGCATTTCCCAATTTTCTAAGTGTTAAATTAATGTCCATTCTTTAGTAGATTGAAATATTTTGCATATATATAATATATATATATTTTCCGAACTGGGTTTTACTGGATTTTTTTCTGAACTTCTTTAAGAATTCCGGATTCTACATTTTTGGGCGTCCTAAATGGATTCAAATTTCCAAACTTGGTAACTCTGATTTAGACGCTACCTTTGATGTTATGATTGGTAAAATATGTAATACTTATTATAATGCGAATCCTCATTTTTTGTAAATCAATATTTAGTTCAAGGTGTTGATTTAAGTTGATCTCCCCTTCTCTCATTTCTTTTATTATGGATACAATCTATGTTAATCGAAACTTAGCTACAATTGAGACACGGGAATTATGATTGCTCAAGTTTGGGAAAGGGTTCTAACTTCTAAGATGTAAATGCCATTTATGTTTGCTTAATGTTAGGATTATGTGTATTAACTATTAAAATATTTTGAACTTATGCATATAAGTTTTTGAACTATTTTTGACACCATGCTTATAGTTGTAATTGTTTATGTTTGGATTTGTTAAGATTTTTAGTTTTGACATGAAAGTCAGAATCTGCTTTTCGGATTGTCATTTTGACCCAAAAGCTGGGAAAAATGCAAAAACAAAAAGGGAAATTCATTTATAAGTGCAAAAAATTCTTGAATATGAGCTCAGGTATACTCTAGAGTATGGCAAGTATACTCCCAGGAATGGCAAGTACCCCAAGTATTGACTGATCAATACTCATATTTACCGAGTATGGTGAGTATTGGGTTGTAGTACTCACCCAAAGACCATACCTTGAATACTTACAAGTACTTTCAAGTTAAACTTGTTTGTATAGTAAATGTGATTGTGTATTGGCAAGGTTTGATTTATCACAAGCTTGGTCAAAGGGATGAAATTTGAAGAGATATAAATTTCAACAATATATAAAGTTAATGGAAAAACAATCTCCTTGTGGACTTCTACAAGGGGTGTATCATACACCAAATTGGTCTCTTTCTTAGAGGTGACCTAAAATACTACTTTTACATTTTATGACCATGATGCATAATAGTGGTCAGAGCAGTGGATGTGATTATTCCATGTGAATTGCATCGAAGCCTTTGATGATAACTTCATTTTCAAGTTACCTAGTTCTTTATTTTTTGTAGTTTATATTATATTTTATGTTAGTTCAGATAACACTTCGTGTAATATTTAATGGAAACGTATATTTTTTATTGCCTCACATAGTTGGAATTGAGCTTTGCAATATATTAATGGGTTCCGTTTAAGTAGTGGCAATTACAAGAGTACATTCAAAGAGTGTAGCAAATTATAAACAAGCTAGCAACTCAAATAGAATTCTGCAACATCAGGGTTTCAGCGAAGCTGCATCAACTAGACTGTAATGACATTGTTGATAACCTTGGCTGAGTCAAATTACACACAGTTATCACACACTTGAAAAATCAACATAAATCATTCTATATAGATTAAAGGGGTGTCGGGTCTTTCAAACATCCTTGAAAAACATGTGGCATAGGTTTGATATGAGACACCAAATTTATAGAAAACAATGGTATAGAATTCTTTTTATAGGCTTGGAGTTTTTGGAGTAACAATCACTATTGAAACTTTTTGAATAACAATAACTATTGTAGTTTTCGTCCATTAACCAAGCTCGCATGTATTTTTCATCACACATAGTCCGATATTTATTAACTTAATTGAGTGTTGTCGACACTCATCACTATAGTCTTCTGGGTCAGTCGCAAGCCTTTGCATACTTCTGAAAGCATTGGGGGATGTGTCTGCTACAACTTGGTTATTAGCTCCGATGATAAAATAACTTTTTGACTCAAACCTTCTTGCATAGGTTTAAATCAGCATGTTATATGTATGTAGGAAAATTTGAGCCCTAGAACATCTTAGCCAGCCATACTTCCCGGTGTAGCCCATTGCTCCAATAGTCCTACTACCTGGCAAAGAAAATGTAGCCTTATACGGTGCTTCTGCTATCTGTGTACCTCAATATGATAGTGCTGTCTTTGAAGCAAACTTGTTCAGGATTCAAAGGACGGGGTTTTTATGGGTCCTTTCAAATAGGGACTTAGTCAATTGCTCTCTTCTTACACATGGCATTAGCTCGACTCTTAGACGGAAGAAGTTGTTTCAGTGAAAAAATGGATTAATATGAGGTTCTTTGCCAATTGAAGCTCTTAATTGTGCTCTGCTGTTATGTCTTCTTTTTTGTCAACTTTTTCATTGCCCTTTTTGCCTCAGTGTTCTATTTGGTCCTTCATCTTCCTCCTTTGATCTTTTTTACTCGTGTAATAGAATTTCAGCAGCTTCTTTAAATGAAGAAGTTTTAATTCTAGGTGAGAGGCATAATGAAGTCACTAAATTCTTGTAAAGTTACGAGGATAGGTGAGAGGCATCAAATAGTAGCAAATGCTTTATGCTTTATGTTTCTTGCTTGTTAGAAAATCAATTCTGAGATCCTCCATCTTTTGAATGTGATCTGTCACTGAATCTGTTTCTTACATTATTACATTGACAACTTGTTTCAAAGTAAGAACACCCTTCATTATATTTTTCGTGCAAAATTCATGAGAAACATGGGTAAAGATGTGTCATCTTTCTAAGGTGAAATTTAGGAACTTTTGCTATGGAGAAATATGTTTGCTTTGATATAGACGACAGAAAATTTAAATTGTGTAAACTGGAGCCAATTTTCTTAAAATATATTAAAATAACGGTTAATGAAGAAAATCCTTTTCTTGATTTACATAAGCAAATCTTGGACATGTTCAACTTACCCATTGATTGCGGCAAAACTAAAAGCAGGATACTTGCATGCATCTAGGGCATGTGAATGAAATTTATCTAATGCACCTTGGAAGAGCATTCCATGGTTAGCATTCATTCAGATTTGGAGTAAAAATGGAGAATAGAGAAAACCCAGGTGTTGTTTGCTGTGATGATCAAATGCATGTTTCCTTCGTGGAAATTCTAGGGCCATTTCTTCTATTCCAATGAAGTAAACATGTTGCATGCACAAAAGCATGTAAATAGAAGTGTACTAAAAATTAGAATATAGATTTTAGCTCTTGAAAAATTGATTAGTTACTATGAAGAGGAGCTGGCACATTTAGAATGCAGGAAGAAACCGTTTAGAATTTTTGTTCTGGTGCTTTTTATGGTGTTGATATTACTTTGACCATATTCAGATATAAGCTGAATTGCTATTTTCTGGGTTAGTTACGTTTTTAAATTATTTTACCTGTATATCAATCATCGACATTGCTTGCATACGGCTATACAATGTTGAATTGTTGTCGTTCTTGAAGACTTCTTTAAAAAGAGGAACTATTGTTAATTTTCTCTGGCTTGGAACACTGATAATGGCTAGTTTGTCTATTACAGGATCTCCCGAATTATGCCCAACACACGGTACCAATATTTTCACTTCCTCAAGAATGGTTGTGGTGTGAATCATGGTGTGGAAATGCTACAAAATCCAAATCCAAGACCATTGATTTGTGCAATAATCCAATGACTAAGGAGCCTAAGCTCCAGGTATGCTCTCTTTTTCATTTGTTTCTTGGTGTATGGAATCTCTTCAATGTATCATGTTATTATAGTTACTTTGACATTCAGTATTCGGTAATGTTTGTGCCTTTTGTTATATATATTTTTTATTAATCCGTTGAGAGTGAAAGAAGGTGAAAAAAAAAACATTTTAAGCTGCATTGGACTTGTAGTTGCATGGATATTTACATTCATAGTTGTTGGAGTAATTGTCCTTATCGGAAACAACTTATTTTAATTAGGTGTGCATTCTATTATGAAAGTTAAAGATTAATCCAATGATAATTATATAAAGTCAGTAACAGATTATATTATACTACCATATTATGGTATAATGCTATTCCTCTCGATTCTACATTTATGGCATCCTCCTCCTTGTGAAAATTTATCAAGCTGCAAGCATTGCTTCCTTCTCTTGTGCTGCAACTTGATCTTTGAGTATGGCTTCAATTGGTGCACAAACTGGTGTTCCTCGTCTTTTCTCTATGTCTGATTTTTATAGACATAGTAACTTGTTAGAGCTAAGTATATTTTATTGTGTTTTGAAATATTGAAACTGATTTTTATAATTATTTTCAATTAAAATTGCATAATCATTTTTGTAATCTTATATATTTGTCGCGCGCACACACACCAAAGTTACACTTCCATCGTGGAAAATTGGTGTTTTCCTTTGAACCATGTACATCAGTGCCACTCAGAAATGCATGAGAAAGAAGGCCTTCCGTTTTTCATACCACTTAACCTACGTTGCATGAAATGCTCAGCCCCCCACTCCCCTCCTCCCCTGACCCACCCCGTTTCATGTCTGGAAATATTTCCGGAAAGGAAATGCCCTGGAAATGTCTGGGATGTTTTTTGTGCGCTTCCCGGGCATTTCCAAGGGGAATCTGGCAGAAACACTGTCAAAGCCAATTAAAAATTAAAAAAATATATGTAAAACTAGCCCAAACCAGATGATTTATATATATAAAATAAACATTTAATATAAAATAAATATAAACTTAAGTTAAATTATATATATATACTTTCAGGATGTTTGAGAGTGGTTTCGGACCTCTAGGAGCTATAATGCAAATTATATGTTTTGGAGGATCCTATCATATTTCAGACTTAGTCAGATTTCAGGGTTTCAGACTTAGCCAGATTTCAGGGTTTAAAGATTTCAAGGAGACATCATATGAGGTATGAAGGCTACATGAAAGGATGTAGGTACGATAGAGTAGTATGACAATATCTCTCACAAAGTGCCACAAGTCGATCCCACCCCATTTCCTAGGCACCCCTTAAGGCATGCACTTAGGGAGATGAATTACATCGTCGAGCCCCTACGAGAGAAAGTGTTAGTAAATGATAAAGTTGAAAAATAATGGGAGTGGCATTCATGATTTTGAGGGCAATCTAGATGATTTGTTCTAGATTTGAATGTACATTTTGTCTTTGAAGTAATGAATGAATGAATACTATATATTTTTCTAAGTGTTTTATCTTTTATAGACTATATATATATATATATTCCACGGTGTTTCCAGGACGGGGGGACGGGGGGACTAAGTTTGGGGATGGTGGAGGGACGACAGCGGGGGAGCGGTGCTGAAATACATATAGTACTTGAAAAATTAGTTATAAAAAGATGTATAAGGATTAAGTATCTATATATTACATTGAACATCAACAATTTAACATTGTGATTTAATCATTTAAGTTTCAAGTTTGATCTATTGAACAATGAACATTAACATTGAACATTAAACAATAAACATTGATGATTGAACATTGAATTTTCAAAATTTCATAATAATGATTCCTGATTACAATCAAGTATCAACAATGTTCAAAAACAAAATACAATAATGAAATACTAAAAGTAAATAGGAAATACAAATGACTCAGTGGCTAATCATCCCCAATGTGGAACTCCTCATCACTAGAACTGTTGGACTGCACATGCTCAAGCTCCTCCAAGCTAATACCAACCAACGCTGTCTATGTCCTATGGCTCTACATCCTATCTCACTGCTGGACTCTCTTTGTACGCAAGTGTGTTGCAGTCAATGAGACGCAAGGCACTATGTACAGCCACAACCTTCTCTGCGCTCTTAGAAGTAAACATGTTCCTCTTCATGGAGTTAATCTAGCTATAAGTAGACCAATTCCTCTTAGCAGTAGAAGAACTAGAAACTTGGGACAATAAACGAAAGGCTCTTGGGAGGCCTTGGGGGGTGGGGGTCGGTCCCACTAGCAATTAGGGTTAAGGTAGAAAGCATAAAAATCCATTTTTTTTTTAAAACTAAAAAAAAAAAAAAAACACTTTATGATTTTGTTTTGTGTGGGGGATGCAAGGGACGTCTAGGGGACTTCTCGGCATCCCTGGACGTCCAGAAGTCTCAAGGACATCCCTCCAAAAAGGGGACGTTCCCTCTCAGAGGGAGATGTCCTTGAGATGGTGGCGGAACTTGGCGGAGGTGGTGGGATGGCTAGGGGACATTTCGAGGACGGGGGGACGTGTTTCCGAGATGGGGGGACATGGGGCCTAAGTTTGGGGATGGTCGAGGGACGACAGCGGGGGAGCAATGCTGAAAAACATATAGTACTTGAAAAATTAGTTATAAAAAGATGTATAAGGATTAAGTATCTATATATTACATTGAACATCAACAATTTAACATTGTGATTTAATCATTTAAGTTTCAAGTTTGATCTATTGAACAATGAACATTAAACAATAAACATTGATGATTGAACATTGAATTTTCAAGATTTCATAATAATGATCCCTGATTACAATCAAGTATCAACAATTTTCAAAAACAAAATACAATAGTGAAATACTAAAAGTAAATAGTAAATACAAATGATTCAATGAGTCAATGGCTAATCATCCCCAATGTGGAACTCCTCATCACTAGAACTGTTGGACTGCACATGCTCAAGCTCCTCCAAGCTAATACCAACTAGCGCTGTCTATGTCCTATGGCTCTACATCCTATCTAGCTGCTGGACTCTCCTTGTACGCAAGTGTGTTGCGGTCAATGAGACGCAAGGCACTATGTACAACGACAAGCTTCTCTGCGCTCGTAGAAGTAACCCTGTTCCTCTTCATGGAGTGAATCCAGCTATAAGTAGACCAATTCCTCTTAGCAGTAGAAGAACTAGAAACCTAGGACAATAAACAAAATGCTTTTGGGAGGCCTTGGGGGGTGGGGGTGGGTCCCACTAGCAATTAGGGTTAAGGTAGAAAGCATAAAAATCCATTTTTTTTTAAATTAGAAAAAAAAAAACACTTTATGACTTTGTCTTGCGTGGGGGATGCCTGGACGTCCCCTGGACGTCTAGGAGACTTCTCGGCATCCCTGGACGTCCAGGGGACTCAGGGACATCCCTCCAAGAAGGGGACTTTCCCTCTCAGAGGGAGATGTCCTCGAGATGGTGGCGGAACTTGGCGGAGGTGGTGGGATGGCTAGGGGACGTCCTCGTCCTTGAAACGAGGGGTTTTTTTTTGGGGGGGGGACGCGTCCTCGTGGAACTATATATATATACACACACACACACATAACTGATGTTTCCATTGCATTTCCAAATCAAGGGCTTTTGAAAATTGTTGTTTTTGCAATTCTATAAATCTTTTATAGACTATAAATGAGCAGTGTTGCAGGGAGACGCGTCTCCTACACCCTGAGACGCGTCTCCCCGTACCCCCGTACTCGTCTCCCTATACCACTGTGCCCCCTTCAGTAGTACTATATTTTTTTGGTTTTTATTATTTTCATATATATATATACAGGGGTACAGGCAAACGGCTATATATAATTTAAATATATTAATATTTTATTATTATAATTATATATATATATATATATATATATATATATATAATTATAATAATAAAATATTAATATATTTAAATTATATATAGCCGTTTGCCTGTACCCCCGTCTCCTATTTTTTTTTTAAGGTGTACCTGTACTCGTACTTGTCTCCCCGTACCTGTCTTCTGGCAACTATATATATATATAGCACTGACCTTTCCACTGCATATCCAAATCAAGGGCTTTTGAAAATTGGCATTTCCGCATCTCAGAAACATTTCTGTTTCCATTTCCATTTCCGTTTCTGTTTCAGACAACCTAGCACTTAACCGACAGGGAATAGCACTGACGTTTCCACTGCATTTCCAAATCAAGGGCTTTTGAAAATTGGATTTTCCGCATTTCAGAAACATTTCCGTTTCCATTTCCATTTCCGTTTCAGACAACCTAGCACTTAACCGATAGGCTACCAGATGCTGGAACTGTTTAGAATCAGTCAGGAGGCTTAGTTGTTTCTGGGGAGATAGATATCGGAAGTAAATCGATAAACACTCCATCAACGGGCATTAATATTTTGGTCAGCGTAATGAATAGTCTTGCGAGGCAACAGATTTTTTCCTATGCAACCCCTGGAATACAATATTTTGAACTTTTAATTCAAATGTTGAGCTTGTTTCCATATTACATGTACTCTGCTTACTAGACCATTTGATGCATATATTTCTACTCTTAACACCTGGAATCATTAACAAAGCCTAATGTTACCAAAATGCTTAAATAAGTGACATGTCAGAATTTTGTAAGTATAAAGGCGAGTGAACCAAAATCAGGGTTCATTTCTCCTAATTGGGACTTATTCAACCTTGCATAGAGGATGATCCACCATACGAGGCTAAAATTTGCATTAATACATTTCATACATGATTAAGGTCTGCTCAAGTTAACAGGCTTTAATACCTTTTGATGAAGGTGCATTGACAAGGCTCAATTTATTAGGCTTTAATACCTTTTGATGAAGGTGCATTGGCAAGGCTCAATTTATTAATGAAGGTTAGTCACGAAGTCAAAAAACCTAAGGATACAAAATTTGAACAATATTTTTTAAGGTAAATGTATAAGATACCGTTGTGCTCATAAGGGTGACCCATATGCCAAGTCAGCTTGCTGGCTAGGCTGGGGCCTTAGAATTGCAGTAACAGCTTAGGGGGGATATGACCCCTGAAAGTCAAACCCTAGATCAAAAATAAGTAAAGCTTAATGATGGAAAACTTGCTGCTTTTTCCATATCAGAAGCCTTAGGCTATCTTAAGGCTCTCTTAATGCCTTTTTAGGCTTATAAGTATTCACTCCCTTCCACTTTGAGGGCAGTCACAAAAGCTCTCTATCTAAGGGGTTGGAGACCTTTGTTTCACAATTTTCATTAATTATCTATGAATATTTAAAAGTAAATATTTTCTTTAAAAGAGTAACATTTTCTTAATGATGGGAAAATTGGTTCTTTTTCCACGTAAGAGCTCTTAGGCTATATAATTGCATTTTTAGACTACCAAGTTCCACCTGCCTTCCGTTTCAAGGACAATTGCAAAAATTATCTATAAATTTTCATTGACTAAAGTTATCTATAAATTTGTATTGACTAAAGTTATCTATAAATTTGTATTGACTAAAGTTATCTATAAATTTTCATCGACTATTTATGATTGTTTTTGAAGTAAATATTTTCTTTAGAGGAGTAATATTTTCTTAATGATGGGAAACTTGGTGCTTTGTCCACATTTCAGGAATCAGAACCCTTAGGTTATATAAATTCGTTTTTAGACTTCTAAGTTCCACCTCTCCTCCATTTCAAGGACAGTCACAAGAGAACTCTATCTGGGGATCAGAGACCTTTGTTTCACACTTTTCATTGACTATCTATGCATTTGTTTAAGAATATATTTTTCTCAAGAATATGTAAGGCGTTCAACTTGAATGGAGTAGAAGATCAAACATATATCCTGTTGACTTCTTTACCATATAATGATACTAATTTTAGTTACATAGATATTTGCAATCAGTACCTAGGGAAATCTTAAATCAAGATAATCAAACAAAAATTCGAGAAAATCTTATAAAACCAAACAATCTTCCAACAAGTAATGCTTTCATAGGTCCTGAAGACCACTTTAGCCTAAAGGCCTTAAAAAAGTATGCAATCCTAAATACTGTTTTATCAATTTCAGCCTAATAATTTCAAATTCTTCCATTGCATTGCGCTATAAGCAATACTTGCTAAATGGACAATATAATGATATATTAAGGATAGAAATAAGAAAAGTAGTGCTTAATTTGCTTATGGAATAAGTTAAAATCACACAATCTTTATAAGTTTATAAAAGCTAAAACGTAGTCTGCCTATTAAAATACCAAAATCCCAGGTAAAAGCATCAGAATTAAAAAAAAAATTGATGGCATCCTTAAAATCTAGGGGACACGTCGCGAATAGCACTGTGGAAACCTAATAATCTGATAGTATTTGTTGTTTCTTGATATTTGCTCTATGTTTGAAGAAATAATGTTCAGATCCTTTTACCTAATAGGAATTTTGAGAAGTTAAGATAGTATGTATCTCATGGTTGTGGCCTTGCAGGGTGCTAGGCGTATAGTTGCTGAATGGCCAGCACTCGATGAAGAGGCAAGAAAGTTCACGGCAAAAATACTTGGTGAAGAGCTTGGATCCCAAATAGAAGAAAAAACTGGCCCACAAGCTTCCAGCAGTAATGAGGGACATGATGAGTTGTAAAACTGTGTTCTTTCAATGATTGCAAATGGAAGAAATTTTGTAGTGAACTGTTTTATGGCTACCAATGTCCTGTAACACAAGAAGAAAGTAGTATCTTGTTTACCATTCTTGATTTGGGTATTTATTCATTTGCTTTGAAGGCATGCTGTTTTATGGAGTTGCCCTTTTTTTTCCGGTGCTCCAGTTGGCTCTTTTTCCTGGTCATGTACTTTTAAGTCCCACTGACCTACTTTGGTCATTTGCGGACATCAATATAATAACATTTCAATGTTGATTTGAGCACAAGCACGTGCCCTGCAGGCCTGCACAAATGAATTTCATTTTCCGTGTGTAAGTTTGAAGTACGCACATCTCATAATCTAGCTATCCACAGCTCTTGTATTGCTCCATTTTTCATGGCGTGTTTGGCCTTCAAGCCTCGGTATGAACCCTATTACAGAAGCTAAATGTATCCTTCTGGTCAAAGCTAGCATTTGTTAGACAATGTTTTATTAAGAGATTAGAGGACACTTGAGATAAACAGACTAGCCTTCGGCTAAGCTTGAGTGTTCATTTTTGTTTATAGGTGCACCTATATACTACTAGAAATGTACATCTTTTTTTTCTTCGCCGCGTCTTAGAAGTCTAGAAGAACTAAAGTGACTAGTAGAAAACAATTATTAAAAGAATTAGAGGACCATATGTATAATTAACTTCAAGACTATTATAACAAAAATTGGATTTTTTCCACGCTTGACATGATGAGCGCAATCCAAAAAGTAAACTAGATTTTATGCTTCTTTTAAACATTTTTTTTTCCTAAACGGATGGTGGCCATTATATTAAGGGTGTCATACCATTAAGGGTGTCATACCATTCTTGGAAAATGCCATGCTGATGGTTGTGAGGTGATCGAGACAACGTATTGGCACTATGTTTAAACCCTTGTGGGGGTGTTGGATATGGGAGTTTGACCTAGAAGAAACCGAGGTCTCAAAGCACTCCGTTAGTGGTCTTAAAACTTAATTTTTTTTTTCAAATGTTCAAAGAATATCATGGAATCTTATTTAGGCTTAGGACTAGGAAACACAAGGGTAAGAATCTTGAAAAATATACAAGATAAACGAACGGTAGTTTCTGGTTTTCATTTGGCTTGGCAATAACTTAAATAAACATTAGCGTTTTTTTCT
Source organism: Torreya grandis (assembly GCA_037957365.1). Lineage (NCBI taxonomy): Eukaryota > Viridiplantae > Streptophyta > Pinopsida > Cupressales > Taxaceae > Torreya > Torreya grandis. The sequence continues at coordinate 546,063 of JARHVA010002270.1, read as the reverse complement.
CTCGTAAAATTGTCTAGTGAAGAAGCTTAGTGTCCTAGCTTTTTTTTTGGTTTACATAATTTAAAATGCAGTCACATTCTAAATTTTATTTGCAAGGATTGGGGATTGTTCCACTATTTTTAAAACCATGGATTTTTCAAGAGAGTTGTATTACTCATAAGATTTTGAAGGTCACATAACCTAGTGAATTGGTCAAAATGTAAATTTTTAACTTACTGTTTCAGCTAGATGTTTACATATGCAACATCTTAAAGACACGAGTATGAAATAAAGTAAAGTTATGAAGATTATATGACTTAGTGAATTGGTTAAATATATATTTTTACTTATTATTTCAATTTAAATAGAATGTAATTGGTAAAAATAAAGTTATTTTTTCATGTCATCATCATGGGACATCAATTTGGTGTATTTGCCAATACATTTGTATTGTGAGTGAAAAGGTTTTTTATTTTATCAATAATCAATTACTATTTCTTTTGACTCCGTGTTAATTGTGAAATTAATAATTATATTATTATTAATATTCTTCTTCTTTTACAATTCTATCAATAAATGTAAAATACTTTTGAAAAACCCAATTAATATATTAATTTAAATAATATAAATTTTATTTAAATGTTTTCAAATTTAAATGAGGTTACTTTAATTACATGTGATTCTCAAAACATATCAAGAGAATGTTATTATAAAAACATATTTCTATGAACTTGAGTAAATTCGACCATCTTTACAATTTTTAACAATTAAAGGTTGACTGAGGATATAGCATTATTGGAGAGTAGTAAGGTAAATTTAGAAGAGGCATACATGTTAGTTGCAAGGGAAAGAAAAGGTAAATACCCCACATCGCTTCCTCCTCCTTCTAAATACCTAACGTTACTTCCTCCCCCTCTCTTTTGTCTATTGGATTTCTCCTTGGCTACGGGACTAGAGTTTCTGGTCACATGTGATGCCTCCCAAGATTATGTACATGTTATTTGTCGTCATTTTTGTTTGTTGTACAACACTTCTTAATTGTTTGATTTGTGGATGCCATTTTTGGTGGCAGAGTTACGGATGTGTTATATTCATTTGATGTGTGTTTTAGATTTAGACTCGTGATCGATTTCATGCAAGGCTCTTGGCTTCTTATAAATGTATTTAACTTTTCTTCAATATCTCATCTTTTAATTATTAAAAAAATAAATAAAAAAATAAATTTTATATTAAAAAAAAATACCAATACAAAAATATGTTACATGTAAATTAATACCTTACAATTATGAAAGTATTGTAATGATAGTAAGAAATATAGAGTGATCTATCATGTATTTTTTAAATGGTGAGAATTTGCAAAGGTTTTTGACTTTGAATTATAGGTTACTTTATGTGCATCACTTATTTACTTGGGCCTTGGTTGCCTCCTTTCATTCCTTTTTCCATGCCTTTAATTGTCCACCTTCACCATAGCATATGAACCTTGACACCATCAGCTAGGCATGGAAGGAGTATTTTGGGTCTTTTAAATTTGATGGCATTTAAAAATAAAATAATTGGTTTCAAAAGTGTCTTAAATTTTAATAAAAGGGTCCAAAAAATTTATATAAAATCTTTGTGAATTTTGCTTTGAAAGCATAATTTTCTAGGTAAAGTTAGGCCTATTTTTTATTTTTATTTTCATAAAACATTTGCCAGTTTTTTTCTTATACGGATAAATAATATAACTTAAGAGGCAAATTTATATCCAATATGAAAAATGGTTTTAAGTTGGAAGGCGAATTATAATTTAATTATAAAGGTGAAACTTAGTATTGTTTTAATAAAAAAGTGTAGTTAGAAAGGTAGAATGTAGTGTAGTTTTAAAAATTATTTTATTTCCGTGGGCGAAATTCAATTTGATTGTAAACATTAATTTATTTCCATAGATGAAATTCAGTTTGATCGTTAACTTAAGAATCAAGGACAAGGATTTTTTTTTGTGTGAAGGTCCTTGACTCTTTGATTGGTTGTAGATCTTCAAATTTGAATCTTAGCCATCACTTTAAATTGAAGACATTACACTAAAGATTGTGTAAAGGTGTTTGATTGTTTGATTGGCCACTAATTTGTTTGACTTAATTTACCCCATGCAACTAATAATCACTCTATTGAGAATATTTTATAAAAGACTTCTCGATTCTTCTATTGACTCTCGATGTATCAAATTTAATCTTGGCCATCCAACTAAGAGTCAAGCTTAATCTTGGAGATGATGAAGGAGGTCCTTGATTCTTTGATTGATTGTTGATCTCTTCCCTTTAATCTTGATTGTCAAACTTAGAATCAAGATGGATTTTGAATATAATGGAAGGGTCCTCGACTCTTCCATTGCCAGTAGATCTTCAAGTTTCAATATTAGCGATCAATCTTTGAATCCAAGGTGTTGATAGAAGGTCATGCAAAGGTGTTTGACTAGCCATTGAGTTGTTTGCCTTAAATCTACATCACTGATCAATAATTGAGTTTGTTGAGAATACTTTATAAAAGGGTTCTTGATTCTTTGATTGACCATTGATCTATCAAATTTAATCTTGGCTGACTAGTAGAAAAAGAACACAATCTTAGAGGTTATGAAGGATCTCCTCGATTCTTCGATTGATTGTCGATCTCTTAGCTTTAATCCTAACCTTCAAACTAAGAATTGAAATGAAATTTGGATATAATGAGAAGGGTTTTCAACTCTTCGATTGGCTATTGGTATTCAAGTTTGAATATTAGTCATTAATATTTGAATCTAAGGTGTTGATTGAAGGTTGTGTAAAGGTGTTCAATTGTTTGATTGATCATGGATTTTTTTGACTTAATCTACACTATCCAAGTAATAAACAACGTTGTTAAGAATATTTTATAAAAGGGTCCTCGATTATTTGATTAGCCATTGATCTATCAGATTTAATCCTGACCATCCAAATATGAATCAAACATGATCTTGAAGGCGATGAAGGAGGTCTTTGATTCTCTAATTGTCCATCAATCTCTTAGTTTTAATCCCGACCATCAAATTAAGAATCGGGATGGATTTTGGATATAATGACAAGGTTTCTAGACTCTTCGATTGGTCATAGATCTTCAAGATTGAATCTTATTCGTCAATCCTTGAATCTAAGATGTTGACCCAAGTTTTTGTAAAAGTGTTTGATTGTTCAATTGGATGTTGATTTGTTTGACTTAATCTACACTATCTAACTAATAATCGAGGTTGTTGACGATATTTTATAAAAGATTTCTCAATTCTTTGATTGGCAATTGATGGATAAGATTCATTCCTAGCCATCTAAATAAAAATCGAACCTGGTCCCAAAGGTTGTTATGAAATAGGTCATTGATTTTTTGATTGACCATTGACCTCTTAGATTTACTCTTGAATGTTGAACTAAGAATTGAAATGGAATTTGGATATAATGAGAAGGTTCCTCGACTCTTCGAGTGGTTGTAGACCTTCAAGTTTAAATCTTAACCATCAATCTTTGAATTTGAGGTGTTGACCGAAGGTTGTGTAAAGGTGTTTGATTGGCCATTGATTTGTTTTGACTTAATTTACACCATCCAACCAATAATCAAGGTTGTTGAGAGTATTTTATATAAGGTCCTTGATTTTTTGATTGGTTGTTGATCTGTCATATTTAATCTTGGTCATCCAACTAAAAATCAATCTTGATCTAGAGGTGATGAAGGAGGTCCTCAATTATTTGATTGACTGTCAATCTTTTAACTTTAATCTTAACCATCAAACTAAGAATCGAGATGGATTTTGGATATAATAAGGGTCCTCGACTTTTGATTGGTCATAGATATGTGTGTAATTTGGACCGTCCATTTAATAGTCAAGCCAATATGCGATTTTAATTATAGGGGTCCTCATGTAAAATTTAAGATGACATGCACAAATGTTATGGTGGTGGCTTTTAAGCACATTGCACAAATTACAAGTAAAAAAAATCTATTATTTGCCATTAATGTTGCAATCGTCCTACAGTCTCTGAAACCATTGCTACAAAAGTGTGCCCTAAAATTAACACAGCTTTGATTGAAGACTTGTTAAATTTTGTATATGCATAATTGGATTGTTGGGATTTCTCGTTTCTTCAAAAAAAACTCTAGAATGTCGCAAATCAAGTTACCAAGACTAGGTAACATTTTGAGGTCATTATAATTTTATAACCCGATTTTGAATTGTAATCTTGTATTGAAATTCAATATGGCACACAAAAGAGAGGCCAATTTTTTTTAAAAAAAACTAGTAGCATGTAAAAAGAAAGCCTTGGCTGAGAGCCAAATGCCTCCCCTAGGACCCCTACAAGCCATCACATCTTTTGTTCCTAAGTATGGTATATATGATGAATCCACTATGCAACATTGGTCATGGTAAGAAATTCCCATTAAAGGAAGATAACCCCTCATGTTATTTTAATGATAAGTTGAAGAATATATAGGACCCAATAATTACAAGTGTTCGAGAGCTTGACAAAACTGCTGGAAGATCTCTTTCCTTTCATGCCTTGAACTGAAGGAGATGGAATGCCAAAATATGCCAAATTTGGACCAATGACTTGGGTAGTTTGGTTGTTCCCAATTGCCACTCATACCTTTCTTTGGTAATTTGTTTTGTTGAAAGGTACAACTCACATAAAAGAACTATAATGGGTTATGACGATAAATTTCTAGTGGATTTGAACCAACACATAACTAGAAGTGTCTTTCAGCTTCATTTTATACCAAGAGTAAAATTGGATGAGAGAATAAAACATTATGACTATATACACCATCTAAATCTTTACAAAGGTGCCTATTTGCCCAAATTTAGGCCATGGGATCCATATACTCTTGCTCATATGAGGTGCATCCTAATTGATGCAAGATTTCCTTTTGATGTGCAAATGTTTTCAGATTACATTTTCCCTTCCAACAAGATTTTGTGTCAAGCATTGGGGATTTACAATAATGATACATTAAATGCCCTTCAAGTGGTACATTTGGTTAAAGTTATAAGACAACATCACTTTGTGTTATTTGATTGGGAAACTCTACTATTTGATAAGATGGACAAAGCATTAAGCAAGATCAATTCATTGGAGTCATTCCAGTTTATGCATTAATCACTTATGCCTCGTGTACTTAGCTAGAAAATTTGAAAATAGTAGGAGGATTAAGGTGAACCTGATTTCAAAGATGGTGATCCACTAGATGGCCATGTAAGCCTAAATATTTATGTTTTTCTATATTAGAAAAACATCAAAAGTATACAAATTATGTAATTTTCCAAGAATACTTCATAACACCAATTTATATGTTTTTATTTAGGAAAAGGAGAGATAGGGTTTCTTTGGTATCAAGGTATCTTCTAAGGTCCTTAGAACATAACTTGCATGGTTTCCAAAACCATAAATTGGCATATTTTTACTTGCAAGACAATCCCACATATATCAGAGTTTTTGGAGCAAAGGTATCTCCCCTGAAACTTCCCACCTACATCCCAAGAGACTCATTACCTTGTAGTTCATGAGAGAATTGGCCTCTGCAAATAAATATTTTGCTGAGCAAGACAAAGAAGCATTGATAAAACCAACATGTGTGGCGGATAATTTCATCTTTTAGAATATAATTGCATTGTTTATTCCCAAATGATGTTGGATGTTTTTGGATTTATCAAAATTTCAAGTTGGATAATGTATGGTCCTGAGGCGTTCATAGACAAACAAAGAAAGGTCACTAGTAGAAGGTCTAGTTTTGTAAACCAATCAATTATTAAATAAGAAATTATAAGGAATTTATTGGATATTAGAACACCAAACATAAGAAGATAACGTTATGCACAATTTACAAGTATGAGAGAAAAGACAAGATGACGATCCTAGTTATCCAGGGCCCTTTCCCTTTTACTCATATTATACAATCAAAATGGCTCATCTTATGGATGATACTAATAGAAAGGATGGGTGTCCCCTCTAGAATACAACAAAGGTTTGAAAAATGATTCACAGGGCATGATCCTGAGGCTTCTAACATCAATTCACTTGCAAAAAGAAGAGAAATGAACCCCCATGAAGTCCAATTAGAACTTGTTAAGTTAGGATCAAGCCAACAAGGAAATTTTAAGGCACATGTTAAATGACATTAAACAATGATCATTAGAGGGGTTGAAGTATTTATTTTTGGATCATCTGCCCCTAGAGTTTTACAAGAACACATTGATGTGAACCTTGATGATGAGGCAAATGAGTTTGATGGGGTAGTAAAAATAAATGAAGGGGAGGAGATGAGGACCACCCAAATTTTGATAAAGATCAATTGAAGGATGAATGAATTAAGCAAGATAATCAAATTTTTAGCAATCCTAATTTCTTCTCCACATATACATTTCAGAGTTATTGGCAGGTTGCTAAGAAGATAAAGGAGAAGCAAATCCAAAATGAAGAAGTGCAACCATTGGTAGATTATTATTGCATTGACTTAGGAGATATTGTTGAGTCTAGTTAAGCTCTTCCTCCTCCTTCTAAAAGGACAATGATATCACTAGATAATGCGACTCTTGAACAAACAAAAGAAATTTTCAAAAAATGTGGTTTTAAGGTATTCTCAGATGGGACCTAGAAAAAACCTTGATCATGTATGAGGTTATGAAAGATTATGACCCTTTTGGGATACTTGGGACTATTTCCTCTTCTGAAGACATTTAATACTGGTTTCATGACATTAAATTAAATGTAAACATGGGGGTGCTAATTAAATGGATAATGGCTCCTATCTATCAAAACCCAATGTCCCAAATGAAGAGAGAAGATTTTAATGGATCTATGCAGGTGTTAAAATTGGGTGACCTTACTACCAACCAAATTGCAAAAAAATTTAGAAATATGGTAACATACAATGAAGCAAAAAACAAACACTTTGAATCCTAAGCCCAAAAGACTGAAAAGGACTATGAAAAATTGAAAACATAATTTTTTTAGATCTAATGGGTTTTTGAAGGTAAGGTCAATTGTGCAATAAATTTCAGAGGAAAGTCCATGAGTCTCAATTACAATTTATACATAGGTATTCTCTCTAATAATTGTCCTTGCAGTGCCAAAAGAAATACATAAGGTACAAGATGAATTGAGGAAGACCAATGAGACTATTTTAGATGAAAGAAGAAAAAAAGAAATAATAGATTCACACTAAAAAGATACTATGATGGGATTCTTATTGCCCAAGATTGATGATATCCACAAACTCTAATAAAATATGTGGGAGATTATTAAGGTTACAAGGAGAGTGGATAATATTACAAAGATTGTATATGAAAATATGGGTCCCAACTCTAAAAATTGGGCTGAAAGACATCCCACAATTATAAAAATTGAGTGCAACATTGAGGTTACAGATGCTAGTGACTTTGAAGAAAAGGGGCGAGATGATGTTAGAGCCTTATAATATATAATTATTGGTATGACAAAGGCCAACACCACTTTTGAGAAATTGCATAGAGAAATCCAATGAAAAGGCATTAGAAGCACAAATTGTTTTAACTAATTTGAATATAGGGGTCGGCCTTCACCATTCAAAGATGGTATTAATTTGAGGAGTAAGGCTGAATGGCAACATGCAATCAAAAAAGTTATTGAAAGGTTTTGTGTTGTAATCAAGAAAAGCAAAACTCTTACAAAACAAGATGTATCCAAGACATATATGAGAGTAGTTGATATGAAGCTGAAGGATAAAATATTCAATAGGATATTTTCACTCTTTAAAAATATGAACTTATTCGTGGTGAGATCATGTGGGAAAACCTTGTAACCCATTTTACTATAAGAAAATAGTTTATTTTAGTTCTCCATATTGTATTTAATAATATTTAAGGGTACCTTTATTGTAAATTGGCATCTTTTCAAAATTTTGTGGTGGTAAAAAAAGGAACTATTCAGCCAGAGCATATTTCAATATAAATATATGAAAAATCTAAGTATATTTAAGTATTTAGAATTTAGAATTTAAATATATACAATGTCAACTTCACCAATAATTAATAATCAAAACAATGTTTGTATAAGGAGTAAGATAACACATTTATATTTTCTTTTTGATTGGATAGTAGTAAGTATATACCATCTATGATCTAGATTTTAAATTGGAGGTACATGATCAAGGATCCACATTTTCTATTTTCAAAATTTACTCTTCATTTGCATTATCTATACGTGCATTTTGATCTTCATCTTCTTTTACTTTTGTTTCAAAAGATTTACTTTGATTCATAGCCCTGCTTCAAAAGTAGAATTAGTAGATGCAAGAAGTGAGTTGATGTTATTAAAATTGATAGCCATGCCTCTTATTTCAAATGAATACCTTCATATTAATTGTGCCCTATCAAAGGGAAAATTGAAAACATTGTACTTAGATGCATATAGCCTCAAGCAATTCTCTAAATTCTTGTCAAGTTTGTTTTTTAGCGTTGATTTCAAGAATGCCAATGCATTGAATACTCTCTCATCATCCATTGAATCCAAAATCATTATTTGGCCTAAATAAACTTGTTTAAAATATTTCGACATTGAATCATGTAATAATTCATTTAGACTTAGGTTTGTCCAAATATTTGTTATGGATCCATCTTCAAAATGATGCCCCATAATTTTAAATTGATCCATCATTGTTGTGTAAAAACTTGCAAATTGCTTCCCTAGCTTATATGAATATGATACACCTTTCAAATGTTCTCTATTTGATTCAAAACCCTTAGAGACGTTCCTAATCAAATTATTCAACATTTTATTAAAATTTCTAGGTAAGAAGTGATTTTAATACTAAGGATACATAATAGACACGATGTCTAATAATTCATATCTAGGGAAACACTCTCTTATCTATGAGGCAAGAGATATTACAATATCCTTCAAAGTAAACTTGACAGTGTCAACAATGTCACCGAATGATTCTTTTACAATTTATACATGTCTTTTTTTGTGTCTACTCTCTTCAAAATAATGCAAGGGTATTGCATATCCCTGAAATGAAACACATAATTCCCCACTTTCAATGAAATGAAAATAGTTACTAATATTTTCCACATCTATCATTAAATTCCAACTATAAAACTTAGGATTCATAAATGACTCATCAGATAGATATAAATTATCTAGAGTCAAACATATCATTTTCATTTGCTTTGAATGTTTTATAATATATGCCATTCTTTCTTGGGTTTTTTTAAAAACTAGAATGTTAATTTCATCCAACATGGGAAGAAGACTAGCTAAAATCAACAAAGTTTCTATGTCACTCAATTGAGATAAAAGGTAAGGAGCTTTGTTTATTGTGTGAAGTCGTTCATAAATTGCACCCATCAATGGTTGATATTCTTCAAACAGTGTATGTGTTGGTTTTTACAATGAGATTCACGTGATATAAATATCCTTTAGAAGCTTGTTTTCCTATGTTAAATATTCTATAGATTGTTTAAATTATATTTTTACAAAAACTATAACAATAGTATGAATAGATCTTACAGACAATATCTTATACTTTTGATACCACTGAAAATTTGTTTAGAATTTTAAAAGTCAAATTCATTCTATGGGTCTTGTGGTGAATAAAAACCATATATGGTGAGCATGATGTTTGTAGTTTTACACAAAGACCATTTCTATGGCCTTGTGTTGCTTTTGCTCCATCTACAACAACACACCCAAGTTTGCTAGCAATTGTAGAATCATCCATGGCCCCAATATCTTTCAATTTTTTTAACAACTTCAAAAATAATTTTGTGACGTTGAATTTTCCCTCATCTTATGAATTGCAAGAAGACAAGAGCGTAGAACATGATTGTCATTAGTATAAACATGCATGTAGACCCATGAAGTATTATCCATAATTATAACTTCATCAGGAGATAAAGCCACTACACAATGACTATTTTTTTTTGGTGGGGGGATATCCTCATTTTCCACTTGAGAAAGACCACTAGCCCATTCCCAACCACTATTTATGAACCAATGAGCCTTCTAAAATTTTGGCACACCAATAAAATAAAAGTTCATATATTCTAGATAATTTGTCATAACATGAAATTTATTTAAAATATGAAAAACCATAGATACTTGTACTGCTTTTGAAAAATGAGTGTTTTCCATAATCTTTTTAGAAAGTGCTTGAATGGTACCTTTATTTATGGTTTTTTTGAGTTTGCATGTATACTTCATATTATTTTGCATTCTTGAGATGTAGACATTTCTTCTTTATTTTCGACCTTACTGTCAATTTCTCCTCTTTGTTAACAATTTTATTTTCATAAATATTATCAACATGTTTATCTATGGTGTCTAGTTTAAGTTGGAATGATTTACTCCTCCCATATTTATAATTACATATCATGTATCTACATTCATTAGATCTTGATTTTTGTCCTCATTTTCAACTGGTTTAATAAATGGATACTTTGAAACCCATTCAATTTTAAAATTCATTAAAGTGTCCCATTGTTGGAGCTTTCTTTTCCCCTTTCTTTCATTGTGCTTATTTTTAACTTCAACCTATGGAAATGTATCATTAATAGTCTCAACCCCACCACCCTGAGATTGTCATAAATGATCAAAGTAATATTCATTGATGAATTTGAAAGAATCTCTAAATTGCATCCAATTAGAACCCTATTGAAAATCAACCTCATTATCATTTACTTTTTATCGATGCTCAATGTTATTAAAATATTGAAAAATGTTTTTACATTTTGATGGGATTGAGTGTGAGAATCCATTATTGATACGAGGATTGCAGCTAGACATCTTTTACAACTCAAAATTATGTCATGAAAAACATCACATAGTAAACAATAGAACGAATCTTAGTTAACAATAGAATTACTAGTTTGATAAACTTGGTAAACATGATCACATATTGTATGTAAAAGAGATTCAAATGTACTATTAAGTTTTACTTACAATTTCAAATCAGTTATAATCTATTATTGAGAAATAAAAAAAAATAGATCTTAAATCAATTAAAGTAGTTGTTTGACTAGATTTGGTTCTTTGATTGAAATGATTTATATAATTATATTTTCCTTAAATAAAAAAATCAAAAATTTTCATTTAATTATTTAATTAATGTAATTATATGTGTTATTTGATTCATATATTTGTTTAATCATATGATCCTTTTTTCCATTAATGTTCATGTATGATAACCATAGCTAAGCTTTGTAGTTTTTGTTTTAATTTCAAAATAATGCTTTTTGAGTTAATATGGTATCCATGACCTGAAATTACCTTAAATGCCATGAAAATATGAAGAAAATCTTGTTACAAATATGTAAGATGGCCTTTGCATAATTGTTTTTGATCAATATGCAATTTTCTATTTTATTTCTCTATATGTTGACTTAAATTCAATAGTTATTTAATAATTTGTGAATTTCTTCCATGTTACTATAAACTCACTTAAATTCAAGAACTTGTACATCTCGTTGATCAACATACACATTTATGTTTTTTCCTATAAAAACTCTGTTAAATTGGGGAAAAAAGTAAAAACTATCGGCCAACTTACAAATTTATACTATTAAAACTATTTAGCTAAACTTTTTGCTCAGTTTTAAAAATATGTTTTGCAAAAATATTGACCTAAACTAGTAACTACATTTCAACGAACAGACTGATATTTTAAAAGGAAATTAAGATATTTAATCAAATAATTGAGACTATTTAAAATGTTTTATGTGGAGGTATTCAACTCTTTGATTGACCATTGATATTCATGAGTACGATCTTAGCAATTAATCTAAGGTGTTGATCAAAAATATAAAAATGTGTTAAGTTTTTTGATTTGTCATTGATTTGATTGAGTTAATATATATCATTTAATTAATAATCTAAGTTGTTTGAAATGTTTTATACAAAGGTCTTCTAATTTTCAATTGGCCATTATTTTTTGCAAGTGTGATCTTATTTTTTTCAGTCATTGCATCTAAGGTGTTGACTAAAAAATATAAAAACAATGTTGGATTCCTTGATTGGTTGTTGATTTGGTTAATGTAATCTACATTGTCCAACTAATAATCATGGCTACTTGAAAGGTTTTATAAAATGGTCCTTAATTCTTCGATTGGTTGTTGATCTATTAGATTATATTTTGACCATCAAACTAAGAATTGAGATAGAATTGGGATATAATGAAAAAAGTCTTAAAATATTTAATTTACCATTGATATGTGAGCATTAATCTCAACCATCCATCTAATTTTCAAGCCACTTTTATAGTTTTATTAAAAGAACATTTGATTGCTCGATTGACAGCGATCACTCAAGTTTTAAATCTCAATTGTCCATCTCATTTTTAAAGGGTTGCTTAAATAAAAATTGAAATGTTTTGAGGAGATGATTTTTCTATGATATCTTTGGAATCATAGTTCCATTTTGCATGTAGCTCAGTGCATTAGATATTTCTCTCCAAGATTTACATATTGAAATAAAATTTATATTAATTTGTTTAAGATTTGGATCCAATTTGTGTCTAAAATTTGATATGTTTATGTTTGAAATGGGTTGATCATAATTTGGAACTGAAGTTGCTTTACTAAAACATAAAATGATATAAAATAATACTAAAAATATGTAACATCTTGTATATGCATGAAAGTTGGTATTTGAAATTTTAAACTAGATTGTGTAGCTTAATATCCACTTCCATTAATTATAAACTTTGCTCAATATCTATTTTTATAAATTATAATCTGAAATACATAAAAATTTTCTTGTAAACTTACATTGTGTAGAACACATCTATCTTAATCCAATGGAATGATTCGATATATTTAGTGTAAAAAATTATTATGAAACTTATTTGCTTTTATACCAATTTTAAATGATGAATCCCATAAAATTTGTAATGGTTTTATTAAATTTAGAGAAATTATAACCTAGATAAGAAATGGGTGCAATTAATGAATGGAAAAATGGACCTAATGAAGAAATGTTTACATTAAAATTTATGGTGAACAAGCCCAAATATAAAACTATGTGGTTTAATTTAACGATGAATTAGGCCCAATGATAAAACATGTGCTATAAAGAATAGACAATTTGGACACAAATATCACATAGAAATCATGGAAAAAATCATGTTTTTGGCAAATAAAAACAATTGTGGCAAAGTGAGGGAAATAAAAAAATCTAGTGAAATCTTGAAGAAAATGTTCATAAGAGTCAACATACAAATTGCCAAAAATTATAACACTCATTTAAAAGATTCAAAAATTGGAAATGATTCACCATTAAAGTTTACGTTGCTAAATTGGTGGTGCCACTAAAGTTTATGACTGAAGATATGGTAGGGCACATTCAATGGTATCTAGATCTATTACATACATAACAAGATTTGAAATTTCATTTGTCATTCTATCTATCAAAAATCAAGCTTCCCTTGCCAAAAATAAAAGCTAAGTAGGTAGGGCATAACTAAGTAGCTAGGACAAGAATATATGCAAGCTATAGATTAGGAAATAAGTTGCCTTTGATAGATAATAATAAATTATATAAAGGGTAAGTAGGTAAGAAAAGAACAAATCTATACGTCAAGAAGCAAGCTTCCCTTACCTTATTGGGTAGGGCATAGTTAAGTGGGTAGGGTAAGAACAAATTTATCTACCAGGAAGCAAACTTTCTTTGATAGCTATGCCTTAGTCAAGAAGCAAATCAAAGCTATATATCGGGAAGGCAAGATTCACTTGATAGCTATGCCTTACTCACTTTCCATCTATTGGAAAAATAAGCTTCCCTTGATATGGTATTGGGTGAAATAAGGCTAAATATCATGAAAGGAAGATTCCCTTGCCTTACACCTTGGCATAAATGAAGTAGGTAGGGCAAGCTTCCCTTAACTTATAAAGTAGGGAAAATTTAGATTGGTATAGGGCCTTTGGAGTGGTGCTCCCCCCAATCGTCCCATACATATATGGTGCCCCCCATTCCTATGCTATCCCTTGGTTTATTGTATTGGTGACTGAGACATAATTAAAGTATTGTAGGTCCCTGATTGGGTTGGGAAACACACTTTACTAGATATTAGATGGATTGGTGACCACTTATATATCTATTTAGATATCCTCTTGACTATGGATGAAATATTAATGACATATAGAGAAAATGAGAACTCAACTATGGGGTGGGTTGGGATTGGAATTCTTGACTAGTATCTAGTCACCCCCATCTATATAGATATAGATTGGGATTCTGAACTCTAGGATTGGGATTATTAGATGACCAAATCCCAGTATATTAGTGTAATTAATATAATTTCATCCCACCCTTCAATCATTTGCATGCCTATTTATTTAGGTTCAGGGATTTGCGTGAACACTCTCTCCCCGGTTCGGGCATGGATCACCATATAGATCTCCAAATCCCACTAGATAATCATATGATATATTTGATTTATTTATTTGAGTGAAAGAAGATTTGATTTGAGAATTATTTGAGTGAGTAATATTTGGAATGAGAATAGAATCCAATCAGACACAAGTAGGAAGCCACTTCACCCACCATCAAGGTATTGGAGGGCGTGATTAGGGATGAGGAAGGAAAATGAGAGAATGATTAGGGATGATGAGGGATAATGAGGTAGTGATTAGGGATGATGAGGGATGATAAGGGACAAGGAGTGAGTGATTAGGTATGAAAAGGATGAGGAAGGAGTGATTAGGATGAGGGAGGGAAGACAAGCAAGTGAAATCAACGCAAAGTAGTGGTTTAGTGTGTACGAGTCATTAATGCGACCTATGTTACCCCAATCACACCACTATATCTTGAATTAAAAGTGAATTAGAGCTATTTCACATACATGTGTCAAAAATTGTTTGCATTTAACAAGATCACAAGTGGATTTGGTGTTGAGTCACTTTAGCAATAATGGAGCTAGTAAATTAGTGGTTGGATGTGCAAAGGTCACAATTTGAGTTACTTTACCATAACCACACATTTTTTATATAATTTAAAGAGAAATGGGGTGGTCATACAAAAATATGCCTAAAATTGTTTGCATTTACTTTGGTTATAAATGAATATAGTGTTTTTGTGTCACTTTTGGCCTATAATGGACTTAATCACAAGTAAAATACACATGAATGGGTGGTTGGATGTGCATGGATAACCAATGCAATATATGTTTCCCCATGAAAACTATTTTGAAATGAATTCAAATTGAATTGGGGTGACCATGCCTAAATGTGTTCCACATTATCCATATTTACCCTAGCTACAAATGATTATGGTGTTGTTGTGTCACTTTTTTGCCTATAAGGAACCTAATCATAAATAAAATTGGCATATAGAGTGGTTGGGTGTTGCGTTAGTTTGTAAAATTATTTTTAACAAACTTAAGATTCATAGAAATTCCAACAAAAGTAATCTAAAAGGTGCTAAAACCTAAAAAATGACTATATGTTTACCCAAAATGGATATAAATTGAAAAAGTTATGCCCTGAAATCCCTATGTTCAATATTGAAATCTTGAAAATGAATAAATACTAACTAGAATGTATTTTAAAAAACTATCTCCCAAATCATAAGGCATGCAACTGTGAGACCAAATCTATAAGCTGTGGAATGATTCTAATGTCTTATATTTATTAAAATAAATTTAAAGTATAAGTTGAAATTTATATTGTTACAATTATATTCCTTATAAAAATATAAATGTAACAATATAAATGTTAACTTATAGTTAACATTTATTTTAGTTAACCCCCCCTTTTTAATTGATCTCATTTTCTCAATCTATACCTCCATGCTTTCATTTCTTAGGAACACGTATGCATTATAGTGTGTACGTGCTTCAATTTTTTTAAATTTCAACACATGAAAACACATACATGATATAACACATATGCATTCTAGGCATCTGTAAACCATAATGCATACACATTATTGTGATAATGCCTACACATTATGGAAAATATCTAGGTAAGTGTAAAAAGTTGAGGGACAAATAGTGTCCTACTCGTGGACATGTTCTTCCTAAAAAATTGGGAAATCTCATCTTCTGTAGATAATTTGAGATAGTTACACTCAAAATTTGAAGATGTTATAAGAACATGAATTGTATAATTTTGAGTCTAGTTTTGAAAACACTAAAGGTTTTAAAAAATGATTAAGTATAACTAGGTCAAACATCTAAAATTCTAAGAGGAACTCTTATTTTTTAAGAAAATAAAGTAGATAGCCAGCCGTGCGGCCCCTCATTTTGTGACCATTGTTTAATATTGTTTGAAACATTTTGATGAAAATTTAAATAAGATCATCTAGTTTGTGACCTATATTTTTTTTTATCATTTTTTAATGATAATTTTTAAATTAATTTTATAAGTAAATAGATCCTAAAAATGACAAAAAAATAGATAGCTAGCCATGCGCCCCCCCCATAACTACCTAAAAATATGAAAAATAGTTTTTTTTTCAACTTATGAAGAATTAGGCCTAGTTTGTTACCATATAATTTTTTTGATTGAAAAGCATATCCATATTAATATAAACAAGTAATGGTATAAAGTAAGTCATACAAAAAAGCGGGTGAAAAAAAGTCACACCCATATAACATTAGAAGTCAACATATATGGAAAGCGGGTGGTATACTTATTTTTGCATTTGGATCAATGAAAAAATATATAAACATATATAGGCATATATATTTGTCGCGTGTAGTGGCCTTAAAAAACCATAGTTAGAAATCAAAACACATGGAAACCTTAAAACATTCCAATAATTTAAAAAATTATAAATTTGGAAAGAGGAGAACATGCTCATCATCGTAGTAATAGTTTTATAAATTATCTCATTGAAATTCATAGTGTTTTTGGTTATAGAATTTGAATTTTATTTTTTAGTCAAAGATCTCAAATTACACTGTGTTGATAGGTCTAAGCCTTTGGCTTAGGAATCCAAGCCATTTTCGAGCCAAAAGGCTTGTTTTTTGAATTCAAACATGGCATATAACATATGCACTATATCACATACATGCTATGTTTTAGTGAAGTCATCATGAATTCACTATAACATATTACATAAACGTAATAATACGTACACATTACATTCTAATGAACTCATGAAGGGATAAAATGCAAAACGGGGATGGTAATGCCCCCTCTCCTTTGTCCCTTGATTTGATAATGCCCCCTTCCTTTATATCTTGATTTGATATTGCCCCCTCTACTAATTTTCAAGCACAATAATTCCCCCTCTCCTTTCAAGATATGGATTGGGTTTTTAATTAGGTATCGGGTATTGAAGATATGGTTGGGTAAGATAGATACGATCAATACTAGATACAAGTACTCAAAATAAAGATATGACTCAGGTATTTAATTAGGTAGGGCATACTAAAGTAGGTATGACATACTCCAGTAGGTAGGGAAATAATGATAGGTGTGTAGGGAAGACTCAAGTAGGTAAAATAGGTAGGGCATACTCAAGTACAAGAAGGTAGGTAAGGCATAGTAAAGATCAAGAGATGGATCATGTATTTATGTAAGTCATACTTAAGATCAAGATATGGCTCTGATTATCAATTGGGTAGGGCATACTCAATTAGGTAAAGTAGGTAGATCATAATCAAGTATGTAAATTAGTTAGGGCATACTCAATAGTATATATCTATTACATACATAGCATGATTCAAAACTTCATTTCTCATTCTATTTATCAAGAATCAAGCTTCCTTTTCCAAAAACAAAAGCTAAGTAGGTAGGAAAATAATATATGCAAGCTATATATTTAGAAGCAAGCTTCCTTGACAGATACAAGTTTATTATAGAAATGGAAAGTATATAGGACAAAAATTAAGATATATATTGGGGAGAAAACTTCCCTTGCCTTATCGAGTAGGGTATAACTAAGTAGGTAGGGTAAAAACAAAACTATCTATCAAAAATTAAGCTTTCATTGATGCCTATGCCTTAATAAATAAGCAAATCAAAGATAGATATTAGGAAGGAAAACTTCCTGTTATAGTTATGACTTACTCTCTTTCTATCTATCAGGGAGGAAACCTTCCCTTGATATACTATTAGGTGAAGCAAAGATAAATATTAGGAAGGACAAATTCCCTTGTGTTACTCCTTGGCATAGATGAAGTAGGTAGGGAAAGCTTCCCTTGCCTTAATGGATAAGGAAAGCTTGAGATCATGGTAGGTCCTTCAGAATGGTTCCCCCCATATATCTATGATGGAGCCCTCATTCCTATGTTATACTTTGATAAACTATATTGGGGATTGGGGCATACTTAGATTATGATAAGGCCCCAGTTTGGCCTTTAGGTACCAAGCTCTAATTAGCCCCTCCATAATACATTATATTAAGAATAATGCCATTTATTCCATTCATAGATGAACATGGGTATAGATCAGGTTGGGTATAGATCGAGTTGGGTTTGGAAACACAATCTACCAGCTACCAAATTTGAACACACTCTATTGGATTGGTGACCACCTATCTATCTATCTAGTGATCTACTCTACTATGGACAAAATCTCAATGACATATAGAGAAAATGAGAACTAAAATAAGGGGTTTGGATTAGAATCATCCTTATTCACTCCCTCATCATCCCTCATTATCCCTAATCATTCCCTCATTAACCCTCATCATATTTATTCACTCCCTAATCATCCCTCATCACTCCTTCCTCATCCCTTATCATCTTTAATGACATATAACAAAGAAAAGATAGATATCAAGAAGGCAAACTTACCTTGATAGCTATACTTTACTCCCTTGCTATCTATATAGAAGATAGTTTTCCATTGATATACTATTAGGTGAAATAAAGCTAGATATCAAGAAAGAAAACTTCCCTTGATTTAGTCCTTGGCATAAATGAAGCAAGTGGGGTAAGTTTCCATTGATTATCATATAGGGCAAGTTTGAGACTAGGGTAGGGTATTTAGAATGGTTCCCACCATTTATCGATGGTGAGGTCCCCATTCTTATGATATCCTTTTATATACTACATTGGGGATCAAATCATACTCAAAGAATGATAGGACCCCAATTCGGCCTTTATGGCCCACTAGGCCATGCCCAAGCTCTAAGTATCCCCTCCTTGATAGACTAGATTAAGGCATATGGCGTTCATTCCATTCATAGAATAGGTTAGGTATAGATCGTGTTGGGCATATATCAACTTAGGCCTGGAAACATGCTCTACCAACTATCGGATTGGAATTCACTCTACCATATTAGTGGCTGCTTATCTATCTATCTAGAAATCTACTCTACTATGGATATAATCTCAATGACATATAGAGAAAATGAGAACTCAACTATGGGGTTGGGATTGGAATTTTAAACTAGTCTCAGGTCTCCCTATCTCTAGAGATATAAATTAGGATTCTCAACTCTAGGATTGGGATTCTCAATTCTAGGTTGTAATTTAGGGGTAAATTGACCCCACTATTATAACACCATAAATCAAATATCCCACCAATTCAATCATGAAGGAAAATTTGGCCAATTTGAGCCCTTTCAACCTAATTAAGACTATAGAATATGATTTGGGACTCAATCAACCCCAATTTTATCATAAATGCAATCACATAGGCAATTGGGGGTAATCTAAACCCCTTGAACCTAACTATGAGTATGGGATGTTACTTGGGGATAAATAAACCTAGAGGATGTTGCTTGGGATTAATTAACCTAATTTTAGCTATATAGGATGTGAATTGGACATCAATTAAGAGGAAAATGAATCATATAATATTATAATGATAGTTATAAGATATAAACTATGTAAATATAACACATATATGATTTGGACATCAATCAAGAGGTAATTGAATCAAATAATATTTTAATGATAAATATATGTTATATAACTATGTAAATATAATATGTTCATGCTATATTTACATAGTTATATGTTTTTACAACTATTTTCCTTCAATTTTTTAAGGTCTAGGGTTTGGTTGTTCTTACATACAATTCTTTCATGATGAAGGATCACAGAAGTGGATCCGAAATGTGTCTTTGATTTGTTCTTAAAAATTTGACATAGTTTTCTCCAAAAAAGAATTTTGTCTTGATATGGACTGTGGAAACATAAAATATTTAATAGTTATATGTTATATAACTTTGTAATTATAACATGTAGGTGCTATATTTACACAGTTATATGTTATATAACAATGTAAATATATAATTCACTCGTTATGTTCATAATAGACACAAAATATTCTTTCATGACTATTTTTAACCTCAATCAAGAATTTTGTTCCCACTTACATCCTTTGTATCATTCAATGGCCTACAAGTCAAGGACAAAAGTTATCAATTTTTTTTGACCCCACCATCAAAAGCTATCGAGTTTGTTTATTCATGGGTAATGGATCTCATTCAAAGAAGAGGTAGTGTAGAGAGGATTAAAAAGCAAGTTAGTTAAGCATTAGTCTATTCTTATGGGATTTACAAAGGATATCAAGAAATAAATGAAAGAAAACAACACCATATTACCTTCCCAAATGGATTCACCATACCCATGTGGCTCAAAAACATGTTCTCCCTTGATCAAGCATCCTTGTATTTGTCAAAAATGGTGGTAAGCTCCTCCAATACCTCAAGAACACTCCATAAAACCTAGGCTCTTGATTCTAAATCACTAAACTAGCCTATCAATGAATCTTGCAAGCAACATCTATGATTAAATGCAAAACCTTATGGAAATAATTTAACATTATAACTTTGAAATATTCAAGATTTGAAGATATTTGAGCATAATAACTTTGCACCAAAATAGTTTTAAAATGTTCATGGCCTCTCTATTTATAGATTTTTGAGATTGGTCAGGATCAACCATGACCGTCCATCTCAAGATTGAGATGTGTGGCCATGGATAATCCTAATATTTGGAATTAAATCCATAATTATCTTCATCATGACCTTGGAAGAAGGGGCATTGAAGAGGTATGGGAGACATTAACTAGGCATGGGTGACCCATAATCTTGATATTTGTGGCATTTATGGCCTAGGGATGTCTTCCCAAGAAATGATGTCACCTGATGATGTCGTTAATAGGAATCAATTTTTTTAAAAATATATTCAACAAATCTCATGAAAAATACACTTAAGCTCTTGATTTGAATTAATTAGCCTTAAACAAGGTTAATCAACATTTATGCAATTATTTGAAAATTGGCCTCAATTAATCAAAATGGTCAGAAATTCATATTATAGGGTTGTAATTTGACTCAAGAAGAATTAGAGGGTGATGTTAGATGCATTAGAACCATATTCCCATTTAGGATGTTGCCAACAACAAATAACAAAGGTATGTGATGTGTACCAATGAATTCTAAGAAAAGAGTGATCTAGAGCACTAAATGGTAAATTTGTCATTTTGACTCAAAATAATCTGATCAAAGTTAGCTGGCCCATAAATTGCATTTCCCTATTTAGAGATATCCTGGCCAAAATCAACACTTGAATATGTCAGTTTCACATCATTTATTGCATTTTATGGAGTTTGACCTAAAATGTGCATTTGAGTGCAATTCGACTAAGATTGATGATTTCAACATAAATGGTGTTAGGAATTGGATGTCTACATTTTGCCCCTATTTGAGAAGGTATAGTGAGACATTCAGGTGAAGCAACGTCTTTTCAAAGAAAAGAGTTGTCAACAAGAAATTGGAATAGACCCATGATGCACCCTCGAAAGAACATACTAGGATGAAAGATAAGGATGGACTCTCAAAAAGAGAGAGAAAGTGAGAGATTAACCCATGGAATAGATCACATCTAGATGAGCTAATTCTTGCACACATGATTACCATCAATGATCAAAATATAATTAGAGGTACAATATGCCCTAGAGATGGGGGGAATGGGAAAGATACAATCTATCAATATAAGGGACACACTATAAATATACCCAATTTGAGAGTACAAGCTACGTGCTTACGACATTGATCAATCCTGGGACAAGTTGCACACTAAGTAATTGCCATCATGGGCTTTAATTTGGAGAGCTTGGAATTAGAGGAAAAGAGAGAATGTTTTGCTTTAGGAAGGGAAGTACGACTAAAATGGGGTCTCCAAAGAGAGTAAAATAAGAAGTAATCCAATAGAGCATATTTGATTGTGATAAAATAGTTGTGCCCTAGTAGGGCAAATTTTGATCATTGAATAAAGAATAAATAATGATTTTTATCTTGTGGAGCTGATTTGATTCAGATGTGGTTTAGATGTTATGCTCCAACATGGGTAATTGGTAAGGAAAAATAGCTCAAGGATATAAATGAAAAGATAGGTTAAAGTGAGCGGGCGCAAACGCACATGTGATAGTGTAATGGCTTAGAAAGCCATATAAAACCAAGCATATGAGAATGCACAAAGTGATGAGAGATGAAAATAAGAATGGACTTAGCTGAGTTGACCTTAATAGAAATTGAGCACTGCCTACATGATTCTATGGACTCATGTTCCAACATCAACTTCAGGCCAATGTAGTTCACCCAAATTTTGGAGAGAATAGAACGAAGAATGATGAAAAATGACCAAAAATTGGTTAGAATCACAATGTATGCAAAGAGATGCATGCCTAAGCATAGAAAAAGAATCCCAGAATGCAAGTTACCTATATGCCTAATTCTATATCATGAGCCTAGGCTTTATGGAGTGTTCTTGAGAATCATGCATCGGGGTTGATGTTGGCGTTAAGACTTTGAGACCTGAGCACAAAGTGCTTGCTATAGCAAAATAAATTAGGCATCATAAGTATGAATAACATAAAATGACATAAGATTCCAATTGCGCTGAGCCAATTCAAATGTGAATACCTATAACTAAGGATAATGGTAAAATAATGACTAAAACTAGAGTTACAACAATTTACATTTAAACAAAAAATCAAAAGACAAAGAAAAAGATAAACATAAATGAACCTAACTTGAAATCAAAATATGATCTATCAAAACTTAAGTAGGAAAAAAAAATGTTTAAAAATAAAATGAAAGAACGTCTTAATGACATGAGATCAAGATATGAATAATCAAGATCCATGTGGACCATTAAGGAATTCTTGAACATAAAAGAGAAAAGCAAAATCAAACAAAAAAATAAGACACCAAAAACAATAAAATAAAATAAAAATGGTCCAAAAAAAATGTAATAACATAGGATCAAGATATAAACAAGCGAGATCCATATGAATCATCAAGATGTTCTGAAACACAAAAGAGATAAGCAAAAAAAAAGAAATAGAAAACCAATCAAGGAAACACAAGACTAAGAATGGAGATAAGAAGTAATAAAAAAGAGAAAAGGAGAAGAAATAAAAGGATAGGTGTGAAAGCACAACAAAACACCAATAGAACACAACAAAATACAAAGAAAACTCAAATAAACACACATAAACAAAAACCAAGTTAGTGTGGTTTAAAGATATATGTTCAGGCATGTGCGGTAGAGGCATTACTTTCTACCACATCATAACAAAGAAAAATGACATGATAATTCTTCCTTAATTAAAGAGGAACAATGATAGAAGAAATGATAAAAGAAAAAAAAGAAAGGGGTTGGCTGAGCTGACTCTAGATGTATAAGATAAGTGGATGCTACCTACATAGTTCCATGGATGCATGTTCCAACATGAACTTCAAGCCAAATGTAGTTCTTCAAAGAAATGAGATGGAAGAAAAATGATGATCAGACTAGCTTGATTAATGTTATAGATGAAATGGAAGATATGAAAAATAAATGAGAATGGTTTGGTAAACAAGATGCTAATGAGATGAGAAAGAATAACCTTGCAAAATGACAAGTGCACGGGACAAGATGAAATGAACTGGTGTTTCTGTGCTTGTAAAATGGCAAGAGCATAGCATGGTGGAATGGGAATGTATAAATGTATAGAAGCATAAGACAATATTTTTTTACTTTTTTGGAAAATGTTCAGATGTTTTTGGTATTTTCAAAGTCTTTCTAATGTTTTTGGGATAAAATATGCACAAGGTGGGACCATTTAGTTGAGGAGATGCATGTCCTGAGAGTAGAGGTTCCAATAAGATAGCTAAGCCAGATGCAATGACCCATGCTCGCAAATCAGTAAGAGCGAGGTTAGGGGTATTGAGGTGACATCAACATGAATTGAGCATGACCTACATAGTCCTAAAATGACCTCAAGTCATAATAATTCCATCCATATAAAAGGTGAATAAAAAATCAACTAGGTCCCAACAAGTTCTCAAATCCAACAAATGGCTAGTCAAATAAAAATAGTAATGGCAAGGTGATGTGGCAATGCATGATAAACAAGTGTTGCTCTTAGTTTGCCCATAGGTAGTTATAACTAATATACAATGAGATAGGTCAATTATACTAATTTTCCCATAGGTGGTTATAATTAGTATCAAGATTGGTGAAACACTGATTTGGCCATAGACAGTTATAATCAAGCTCACATAAAATAACATGGATATAGGATGAAAGATATCTTTCCAGATCAACTATCACAATAATTTCATAGACTATCATTATAAACACAAATTTTATTGATTTTTAAAACTTGATAAGAGTCCCCCCATGAAAAGGTGTGGCAAGAACCAAATGAACCATGATCAAAATAAGATTGGGTAAGATGACTAAAAGTAGGTTTTGGTCTAGATAGGAAAGGGAATGGTATAATGAAATGACTAGAATAAAATTAGATATAGTGGTGACATAGTTGCCCCCAAGCAAGGACTAGATTAAATTTCTCAAAAAATGGTGAGAGCATGGCAAAGGGGGGACCGAGCTGACCTCAATAAAAATTAAGCACTGCTTACATAGTCCTAAAGGACCTCAAGTCAATGTAATTAAAAAGGCATGGTTCATGGATCTCAATGGTTTAATAATGCCTAAAAAGGGTCTATAGGGTTGTCCCCAAGAGATGAGGCATGATAATGGCAAATGGGTGAATGGTAGATGAAAAAAAATGGTTTTGTTGCTCTTGCTGATAGGGAGATGCATGTCTTAGTCAATATGTGAGACAACAAAAAATGATCAGCTATATAAGTTGATATCCAACACCTTTCTCGAAAAATTGATCTGTTAATAACTTCTTGTTGATTTGGATGTCAATAATGTGTTTGTGATCTTCATAGATTGTTGATTTTACTTCTTGTTGGGTGAATATTTTGTCACCAGCTAACTGATGAGCAAAATAGGTCACTTCAACCACAACATAGGGAGATTGGTCAGCCAAGTGTGTAGGTTTACCACATCAAAAGGGGACAAATTTGTCTTCTCATCAAGGAGAGGTTCCATATAAATATGAGGAACTATATATATATATATATATATATATATATATATATATATATATATATATATATATATATATATATATATATATATATATATATATATATATATATATATATATATATATATATATGCAAAAAATAATACTCAAGGGTAGGACAACACCATCCATCTCTCTTTTTCAGAGATGATGTTCACAGATAAAGGATAAATCTTGGTGAAATGATAGGAGGAACTTCTCTTCTTTCAGAAGTGGCCTAAATCTAACAACAAGAATCCTTTCAGGTAGGTAACAAGTAACTAGTAACAGGAGGTGGTAACCAGCAGAATGAGGTGTAGCACAAAGTCTCGACCTCAACTGCCCAAGAGTGAGATACGAAGGACAATAAGGGCACAAAGTCATCCCAAGGTCCTTTACACAGAAATTAGAAAATAGAAAAACACACTAAAGGCAATTATGGCAGCACAAAGTCTCCCACGGTTGGCTTCAGGACACCTTCCTGATTACTTCCACTAGTTTTGCTTATTTCGTTAAAATAGACAAGAACACATTCAAGAAATAGACATAAGAATAGTATCCTAAATGACACAAGCTATTACAACACAAAGTCTGAAAGTAACTTGCTTTCTCATTCAAAACAAAAAAATATGATTAACAATCTGAGCTCAAAGTCTTAGTAATCACATCTCAATTTTGGTAGAGTTTTAATTCTATAACAGAGAGATCTCCTTTGCATAAAATAAGAGATTACAATATATAGTAGCCAAGAAAGGCTTGGTGCTTTGTTTCATGGAATGGCCCATGCTACATTCAATGCCTTGAATACATTTTCAATTTTTTCAAAGAGGGCCATGCTATAACAGGGCATCTGCCTTAACTATGGCATGTCGATTCATCTCAAATGTCTTCTCTTGGGCCTGGGTCATCTGGTCCTTTTCCTATTGTCGACATAGCTATCCACTTCACCTTTACTCCAAGGGAGAAAAATAGGTCACACTTTTAATGTGTGTGAGTTTAAATATCTACTTGGTGGACTTTTCACCTACTGGAATAACTCCTGTGCAAATATTTTTGGTCTTTCCCTCTTTCCTACTGCAATTTGAGCTCTTAGGCTATCTTTTCCCCTTTCTATTGGCTCTTTTAGCTCCCTCTTCAGCTAGTCACTGAGTTTGTTTTTAGGTTCCGCACCACATTTGAAAATCAATGGATATTTCATTACCCTGAATTTGACATTTGTGGGGACGTCATTGGTTCACTGTTTCAACAGTTCGGGTGGCCTTCTCAGTTCCTTGGTTCCATCACTTCTTTGGTTCATTCACTTGAACCATCTCTTTAGACTAATCTCTAGAATATTCTACTTATTTCCTTTGCTCAGAGCTTTCTTTGAACCGTTGAACCCATTGAACCCTTAAACCATTTTGGTTTAAGGTTCAACGGTTCATCCTCTTTCTTAGAAGCCTTTATTTTCTCTAAGTCTTTATCAAGCCTACAGAGTCCATAAAAACCATCCTGTAGAGTCCATAGAAATGATTATGTAGAACTAAGCTTGCAGAGTTTGTAGAAACATTCCTACAGAGTCTGTAGAAACTAACCTCCAGAGTCCGTAGAAACTAGTTTGTGGAACCAAGCCTACAGAGTCCGTAGAAACAGGTTTGCAGAGTTCATAGAAATTATCCTAAGGGCCTTTGATCATTACTTCAAATTTATATCTTTGGAACCTCCCAAAGGGAAGGTGTCCTTTTGGGCCTTGAGAAAGGTCCATTTCTTAGTTGCCGGGAGCCCCCCGCAAGGGTACCTGTCCTTTGGGGTCCTTCAGGCAGTCTTCTCTTCAATTCCTTCAGACATTTTGTCTGAAGGAAATATTTCCTTGCCTTAGCTGCTTTCTGTCAAGCTTTTGATCATTCCTTCAGATAAAATGTCTGAAGGAATTCCTTCAAACATTTTATCTGAAAGATTTACCTTGTAAAATTTGCCATGAAAAATCATTTTGAAAGATATCTGTTTGTCCACTTTTGTTCATTGCCCTCTACAAGGGCACTTGGCCTTTGGTTCATTGCCTTCCGTAAGGGCACTTTCCCTTTGGGCTTTCAGGGACTCCTTTGAACCGTTTGATTGAACCGATCGATTGAACTAACTTTGGTTCAACGGTTCAATGGTTCAATCTTGTGCTCTGCTCATTCAATTGACTGCTTGAACTAATCTTGTTGAACCTTTGAACCCATTGAACCTTTTTTAGTTCAAGGTTCAATTGTTCAACGGTTCAAGCTTTCTTCTTTTTGTTAAGTCTTTTGAAGCCGTTGAACTTGCCAAAGTGGTTGAACTTTGAACTTTTGCTGAAGCGCTTAACTCTTTAAGCTTGTCGATGCCATTGAAAATTTGAACCTATTGAACCTTTAAACCCGTTGAACCATTTTGGTTCAAGGTTAAAGGGCTCATTCCTTTGTTTGAATCCTGCCAATGTACCTTTTGGTTGAACCTCGACTTTGAGCCAACTTTGAAAGTGCCTAAGTGTTGGAAACTTGTTCCTTAGAGAGAGATCTCCTGTTGAAGTCATTGAACCTATTGAACCTACTAGTCCATTAACTGAAAAATATTGAATAATGAAGAATTTGAATGCTTAGAATAATTTTTGAGAAGGGAAGAGAGAATTTTGGCCTGTAGGACCAAAATAGTTCATATGTTGTCCCAAAAATGAGCGGCAAATTTTGGGAACAATAGCTAGCTCCAGTTGGGGAGCTTCTTTCAATTAAAATTTTAGAATAACTGAGGGGAGTAGAAACTAAAATCTCCAGTTACTTTAAGTATGCCATTGGGATATAGAGTCATGCTACCCAAAAATAAAGGCACAAAAAAGTAATGAAAATGAACAACACAAAACAAGCTAAAGACTATACAAAAATTATACATATGTACAAGCTGATCTTATTTGATGCTTCAAGAATTGAAGTGATTCAGATGCTGGCCACTATGAGGCAATGAAAATGACATTCCATCCTTATAAACTAGCAATAAACCATTTTCTCCCCAGAATCGGTGATGGGCGAATGGAACTCTCCACCAGGAATCACATTTTCTGTGCACTCCTTTTGGTTCTCTTTTCTTGCCCCATGGCAAGACATGGCATCCAATCTGAAAACCATAAATCCTTGTTCTCTTGGCAAAGATTTCCTTTTCCTGACTTTGGCATGTAACAGTATAGTCCACTACCATAGCTTGTTGCTCTTCTAGTCCAATGAAGCACATGATTTGATTGTCAGCACCAAACTCCTGCCAATGGTTGGCATTGTTAGGCACACTTGGTCGCAAGACTAGTTTGATAGTGTACCTATTATCTTTGAAATTAGGGTGAGGAACCATAAAGGTTGCAGGGACAACCAATGAATTTTCATGATTATGAGGCCCTTTAGGCATTACAGAAATATTAAAAGCTTCAAAACTTTCAATTTGATCCCATACCAGATTGCGATAATGGCACAATCTTTTGTTCTTGGTTTGACATAGGTTCCTCACCTGAAAAACCATCGGTGTAGCATCTCCTTTAGCATGAAGGAGTTTAACACATCTATTTTGAGCTACCTTCAACCTGAGTAATAAAGATTCATACTCAGTAGTGTTGTTGGTGTTGCTAAACTGCAACTTGTATGAAGAAGGAAAAATATCTCCTTAAGGAGATATCAATAGTCCCAGCTGCAACACCGGTAGGAGAATTACTGCCATCAAATTCCAAGATCCAAACATCATAAAAAACTGATCTTCTATTAAATTTTTCTTCATTAGAGATGGAAGATCCTTTTTCATCTGTACTGTGCCCTACCAATTCTTCTAATGTCTTATTTGAATCAATTTTTAGATCACCACCTATAGGACTTTCATCTACTGAAACATAAACATCCTCTGTAGAC
The DNA here is from genome assembly GCA_037957365.1 of Torreya grandis. Lineage (NCBI taxonomy): Eukaryota > Viridiplantae > Streptophyta > Pinopsida > Cupressales > Taxaceae > Torreya > Torreya grandis. The sequence continues at coordinate 516,876 of JARHVA010002270.1, read as the reverse complement.
ATGAAAAAGTTACCCATTCTTGAAGACTCAAACAAAATTTGAGCTTCAGGCCCTGATGTCTGAGTGACAATATATTTTTCCTCTTTTTTAGGGAGCAACCTCTTCATGACACTTTTGATAGGGATCCTCACCTCAGACAAGTCCATGCTCAATTCTCCTCCAACATCCTTGTAGAAATTTCATCCATGAAGGATGTCGTATGAGGCTGGGACATCGGCCACCAGGACTGTCATCTTGATTCTCTTTTCTAGAAAGGTGGCAAATGTAAATTGGGCATCCTTGATTTGTCCTACTAGTGGCACTTGTTTGTTCTCCATAGAGAAACATCTCCCAAATGTCTTGGTCAGTGTGAGACCAAGAGATTTTGCCACTTTAGCAGGCATGACATTGTCTGAAGCTCCAAAATCAATGATGCAATTGCTCAGCTTGTGACCGTTTATCAACAGGGAAACATAAAATGGTTCTATCCTCTCAGGAGTAGTAGGAGGAGCAATCACAAGGTTATTCTGGGCGGATGTGTTCTTGGGGGGACCAAGAGTTACTTTCAGAACAACTGGTCCTGTGGAGATGGTTTTATTCTTCACACATTGAACCAACTTATCTAATTGCTCAGGGTTAGATTGCAGGAATTCAAATTTAGTCATTTGAATTTTGGTCTTCTTGACATGGTCGATTATGTCAAATGTCTAAAATGAATTAGGAACAGGGGAAGGTAGTTCATCCTTTTATTTTTTAGGAGGGGGAGGACTGATCTATGAAATTGAAGTTGGAGGTGCAGAAATGTTTGGGGTACTTACTTTTTTAGCAATCACCGGGTCCTTTGGCTGGAAAGGTAGAGAAGTTCTCATTTGGAAATTAAAATTGTAGGCCGAGATCCCCTATTTTTCCTTTATCAGCTTACTAGGCTGACTGGTTTTGGGACTGGGTGAATACAACGTATGATCCATCAAACGTTTCACCTTTACTTTTGGGTTCATCCTGGTAATTTAGGAAACTGATGTTGGAGTTGCCAGCAAATTCTTCTTGGTTTATTGCAAAGAGATCAACATCATTTTCTTGATCAAACTCAAGTTGGAAAGATAAATCATGTTCTATTTCTAGATATCCAACTGTTGAGTTGGCTGGTGCTGCTTTAATGACAAGTTTCTCCTATGGGGGAGGTAGACGATTTGGTTGTCCTTGACTTCTGGCAGCATTGCCTTGATATGGCTGGTTCTGAAATGTCCTCCTTGGCATATCCTGATAAGGAGGATCAGACATACCTTGGGCCACTTGTCTTTTCAAATCTAGTAGTTTATTTGCTAGATTTTGCACCATTTGATCAATGGTGCCTGTAGATGATTTATCAGAAGATGAAGAAGATTTTCCTTTATTAGGATCTATTCTTATCTTCCCTACCAAGATGAGATCATCTTCCATCTCAGTGGCCAAATCCTAAGTAGCAGCAAGGTCTATGTGGCCAGCCCATCTCAGCAGAAAACTCACTTTAGGGAGCTGAGAATTGATGAAGAAGCATTTGAGATTCTCAGCTGTTGGCTGAGAAATTGTAGGAATCCTATTTCTTAGCTTGTCAAACTTGGCTATGAAGTCCCTCATAGGTTCATGATGTTCTTTGTTCATCTGTGTGATCTGAGCTAACAGGGCATGCACATCTTTTGCAAGCTTGAACCTTGATTCAAATTTGGCTTTGAGAGTGTCCCAGTCAATCAGTGACTGAGCCTATAGATGGTAAAACTAGTCTACAGTAGCACCTTGTAGTGTTTTAACAAGTAGCCTGACTGATACATCTTTGTACTCCATGCCTATCACACCGCAGGCTATGCTGAAAGCTATAATGTGCTCATGAGGATGAACTCTCCCATCACCAAAGAATTTGGGAAAATTCTTCCTTGTACTGCATGGTAGATCATGTAGAGGTGGAGTTAAATTGAGTAGGCCAAACAAGTTAACCTAGGGGCCATGATTTGATTATGAAAAGGGGGAACAACAAATTTGGGTGGAGTAAGTATAGGCAAAGCTCTACTAATAGTAGAAAAAGAAGCTCTACCTTGTATTGGTGACCTGGTATGGGTAAGAGGAAGAATCTTAGTTCATTAAACTTGAAGTTATGGAGGAAACAAATTGAAATTTCCCTGCTGCACCATCTCAAAAATAGGGTCAACAACACCTTTGGCTCTCTGGCTTCTAGTATATCATGGAGTTCCTAGATTATAGAATAAAAATGGAAAAGAACTGGCCTTGCTTTAGCTTGAAGCTTGAGGCTTCAAATTGCACGCTCTTCCCCAATAGAGTCACCAAAAACTATTGGCATGAAGCTGGCAGTGTTCTTTCCTACTTCACGTCGTTCCCTAGTGATATGCAATGCTTCAATTTGAATAGACTGGAAAAGGATTGGAAATGCTCATCGATCCCCAGCGGAGTCACCAAAAAATTGTTGGGTGAATATTTTGTCACCAGCTAACTGATGAGCAAAATAGGTCACTTCAACCACATCATAGGGAGATTGGTCAACCAAGTGTGTAGGTTTACCACATCAAAAGGGGAGAAATGTCTCCTCTCATCAAGGGGAGGTTCCCTATAAATATGAGGAGCTATATATATATATATATATATATATATATATATATATATATATATATAACACTCAGGGGTAGGACAACACCATCCATCTCTCTTTTTTCAGAGATGATGTTCATAGACAAAGGAGAAATCTTGGTGAAATGATAGGAGGCACTTCTCTTCTTTCAGAAGTGGCCTACAGCTAACAACAAGAATCCTTTTAGGTAGGTAATAAGTAACTGGTAACAGGGGATGGTAACTAGCAGAATGAGGTGTAGCACAAAGTCTCCACCTCAATTGCCCAAGAGTGAGATATGAAGGACAATGAGGGCACCAAGTCATCCCAAGGTCCTTTACACAAAAACAAAAAATAGACAAACACACTAAAGGCAATTGTGGCAGCACAAAGTCTCCCACGATTGGCTTTAGGACACCTTCCTGATTACTTCCACTAGTTCTACTTATTTTGTTAAAATGGAAAAGAACACATTCAGGAAATAGACATAAGAACAGTCTCCTAAATGACACAAGATATTACAGCACAAAGTTTGAAAGTAACTTACTTTTTCATTCAAAATAAATAAATATGATTAACAATCTAAGCTCAAAGTCTCAGTAATTGCCTCTCAATTTTGGCAGAGTTTTGCTTCTATAACAGAGAGATCTCCTTTGCATAAAATAAGAGATTACAATATATAGTAGCCAAGAAAGGCTTGGCACTTTGTTTCATGGAACGGCCTATGCTACATTCAATGCCTTGAATGCATTTTCAATTTTGTCAAAGAGGGCCATGTTGGAACAGGGCGTCTGCCTTAACTGTGGCATGTCGATTCATCTCAAATGTCTTCTCTTAGGCCTAGGTCATCTGGTCCTTTTCTTGTTGTCTATGCAGCTGTTCACTTTGCCTTTACTCCAAGGGAGAAAAATAAGCCACACTTTTAATGTTTGTAAGCTCAAATATATATTTTTGGTCTTTTGCTCTTTCTTGCTATAATTTGAGATCTCAAGCTATCTTTTCCCATTTCTACTGGCTCTTTTGGCTCCCTCTTCAGTTGGTCGCTGAGTTTTTTTCATGTTCTGTGCCACATTTGAAAATAAATAGATATTTCGTTACCCTAAATTTGACATTCGCAGGGATGTCATTGGTTCACTGTTTTAATGGTTCGGGTAGCCTCCTCAGTCCCTTGGTTCCATCGCTTCTTTGGTTCATTCACTTGAACCATCTCTTTGGACTGGTCTCTAGAATCTTCCACTTCTTTCCTTTGCTCAGAGCTTTCTTTGAACCGTTGAACCTGTTGAACCCTTGAACCATTTTGGTTCAAGGTTCAATGGTTCATCCTCTTTCTTAGAAGCCTTTGTTTTCTCTAAGTCTTTATCAAGCCTACAGAGTCCATAAAAACCATCCTAAAGAGTCCATAGAAATGAGTTCGTAGAAATAAGCTTGTAAAGTCCATAGAAATATTTTTGTAGAGTTCATAGAAACTAACCTGCAGAGTCCGTAGAAACTAGTTTGTAGAACCAAGCCTGCAAAGTTCATAGAAACAGGTCTGCGGAGTTCATAGAAATCATCCTACGAGCCTTTGATCATTCCTTCAGCTTTATATCTTCGGAACCTCCCAAAGGGAAGGTGTCCCTTTGGGCCTTGAAAAAGGTCCATTTCCTGGTCACTGAGAGCCCCTCGTAAGGGTACCTACCCTTCGGGGCCCTTCGAGTGGTCTTCTCTTCAATTCCTTCAGACATTTTGTTCAAATGAAATCTTTCCTTGCCTTAGCCACTTTATGTTGGGTTTTTGATCATTCCTTTAGACAAAATGTCTGAAGGAATTCCTTTAGACATTTTGTCTGAAGGATTTGCCTTGTAAAATTTGCCATGGAAAATCTTTCTGAAAGATATCTCTTTGTCTGCTTTTGTTCACTGCCCTCCGTAAGGGCACTTGGCCTTTGGTTCACTTCCTTCCACAAGGGAATTTGCCCTTTGGGCTTTGGGGGACTCTTTTGAATCATTTGATTGAACCGACTGATTGAATCAACTTTGGTTTAATGGTTCAATCTTGTGTTCCGCTCATTCAATTGACCGCTTGAACCAATCTCATTGAACCTTTGAACCATTGAACCTTTTTTGGTTCAAGGTTCAATGGTTCAAGATTTCTTCTTTTCATTAAGTCTTTTGAAGCTGTTGAACTTGCCGAAGCGGTTGAACTTTGAACTTTTACCGAAGCGCTTAACTCTTTAAGCTTGCCGATGCCATTGAACTTTTGAACCCTTTGAACCTATTGAACCATTTTGGTTCAAGGTTCAACAGTTCATTCCTTTGTTTGAAGCCTATCGATGGACCTTTTGGTTGAACCTCGGTGTTGAACCAACTTTGAAATTGCCTAAGTGTTGGAAACTTGTTCCTTAGAGAGAGCTCGCTTGTTGAAGTCATTGAACCTGTTGAACCTACTAGTCCCTTAACTAAAAAAGCTTGAATAATGAAGAATTTGAATGCTCAGAACAATTTTTTAGAAGGGAAGAGAGAATTTTGGTCTGTAGGACCAAAATAGTTCATATGTTGTCCCAAAAATGAGTGGAAGATTTTGGGAACTACACTTCCTTCAAACATCAAGACAAGATATTCTTATAAACTTGATAAAGGAAAGTGCTGCCAATGATGGTAAATAATGGTAGGATAAATGAGATAAGTGGGTAATAAAAAGGTGGGTGATAATGGAATGTATAATAGCGGGGGAGGGGGAATAAATGAAGATCAAGACTTTTAGTCACATGTAATGTTGTTGATGCTAGATTTGACATAATTTTGGTTGTGGCTGGGCCAAAGACCTCTGAAGATGCACTTGATAGGACCATCAGATTGTTCTATTGCTTGATCTTGAGAGTAGATACTATCTGATTATGTTGTAGATTAGAAGCTATTTTGATTTGATATTTGATATTATCTTTAGTAAATAATGAAGAAATTTGGTGCTTAGCTATTGGTGCCTCGATGAGGTTTTCACCAATGAATTTGTTCTGATCATCACATAGCACCTTTGAGAAGGTTTCACAAAGAGATGTTAACATTTAACTTTGATTATCTTTTAGCACCCTCAAAAGGGTGTCACTAAAAGATGTTGAGTTTGATTTTTGCTTATCCCCTAGCACCAAAAAGGTTTCACTAGGAGATTGTTCTTCTTTTGAATGAATGTGGTCTTGGCCTCCTTGCTCTTTTTCAACTGCTATGTCACCATGGATGTAGTTTAACAAAGTGTGATTTTATCGATCCTTATCGACACTTATGGGAGGTGGAATGTCAATATAATGGCTATGTTGGGTGGTAATAATGGGATGATAAAAAACAACACAATCCTTGTAGAAGATACCAGGAGAACTTGTGTTGATGTTGAAGTAATTATCCTCAAAAAATGTAGAAAGATTATAAATATATTCAAATTGATTTGTAAGGCTATTGTAGCCAATGTTGTAACAACCAATACTATAATTTATTCCTGACTTTGATTCTGAAGCAAAGGACTCTAAATCCAATGTCACAACTGATGTTGATTCTATTTTTGATGCTAAATCCAATGTTAGTTCAAAAATGAAACCTAACTCTAATATTGATTCTTCATCTGATATGGTTGTTTTGATAATGTTCTATTTAATTCTAATTTTTTTATAATTAATGGCCTGTGATGTCATAATGGGCTCAATAAAAAATGATTCATCTTGGAAGGGTTCAACATAGACTAACTCGTCTAAGTGAAGCCCTTAAAAAAGAGGTTACCACTCAAGGGACATCTCGAAAAAATCATGTTTGTCAAAGTGATATTCCTCAATGAGTGAGAAAAGATCAAGAGATAACTCTATCGAGACTAGCTTGTCAAAGAGATAAGGCTCTTTTAAAATAGGTAGCATATGAATAAGTAACTTATCATAGTTTGTTTTGTCACAACAAGGTGTTTCAACAATAACATGTTAGTTTTGGTTCACAATTGGTTGCAAAAGATCAATTTTAAATACATTTTGATCCTCATAAGATGGATTTTAAAGAGGTAATGGTTATTGTTTAGGCTTGAAGATCCATAAAAAATTTATAAAGTGGGAAACATTCAGTTTAGCAGGAAAAATGGTTTGTGGTTTAATAATGGACTCTCCAAAGATTGGACTATTGACGAAGGGGTAAAAAACAATCAATTCATCAAACGGATGTCCTTTAACAATAGGCTCATAAAAAATTGGTGATGGGCCAAGACTGGTAACAACTAGATGCTTCTTAGTTTGTTTGCTCATACAAAATAAAAGAGGAGGTCCTAAAATGGTAAGGATCAGACACTTATTAGTTTGGTTGCTTGTTCAAACCAAAGGAGGAGGTCCTTAAATGGTAATGACTAGACACTTCTTAGTTTGGTTGCTTATACAAACCAAAGGAGGAGGTCCTAAAATGGTAATGATTGGATGCTTCTTAATTTGGTTGTTCATGCAAATCAAAAGAGGAAGTCCTAAAATGGTAATATTGGTACATTGTGGAGTTTGATTACTTACTCAAGCCAAAGCATCCAACTCTTCCTGATAAACCCAATCATTCCTATCGTGAGTTGGATCATAAGTTGGATCTTGACTTAGTTCCCATGACTAATTTTTGTGAGGCGGATATAAATTTTTCTCACAAACCATATTGTCACCATAGGGGTCTTGACTAAAGTCATAAAATTTATTTTATGCAACCATTCTATCATAAGTTGGATTATCCATGACTGCACCATTAGTGTCGCTAGACATATCTACATTTAATGAAGAAAGCTCTGAAAATAGAAAGTCTTAAAGTAAAAGGTTCAACCTTGGTTGAAAGGGGGATGATGCATCTGAAAATTAGTTTGTGCCAAGATTTGGTATAAAACAACCTAACATCAAATATCTAACATCAAAGGTTTTCGAAGAAAGGTTGTGTTTTTCTAAATAAAGTCACAAAAAATGATGAGGATAGGCACTTGAACAAACAAACAATCAATAGTGTTCAAAATTGGGTAATCATTTAACCAAATCTATGCAACCCAAAAGAAAAATATCTATGTACCAACACCATGAATTTAGGTCTAAGTAGAAATCAATCAATGTTTGGATCCAAACTTGACAAGGTTAATTGAAAATGCAATGTTGAAGACTAGGATTGGACCAAACAAGTTAGACAAGATCAGACAGCATGATGGTACAAGATAAAGGTCCAAAAGGTATACACAAAATAATTTGAAACAAGTGGTTTTTGATACAAGGTGAAACAAGTCTTGAAAAAATTGAGTAGCCTAATGACGTAAACATGCTCAAATAATGTGGTCAAATGTTATGTTTCAAAGACTTAAAGGCAAAAAAGATTTGACATGATTTGGGTAGCATAACACTACCCTTCTTAACTCAAATACATGATTTTGACGTGGCCTATGAACAAACAAACAAGTTTTATCCTCAAATCATACCAAGCAAATAATGACCAAAATACACTAATTATAATCATCCAAATCCTAGCAAGGGTATGGCAAAATAGGGTCTACTAAACTAGAAAGGTTTTGATCATTTTAGGGGAATCAATTACGCAATGACTTTCACATCTAATGATGCAAAATACAAGCACAAAAATTGGGTGACCATGGCATTGGCTAGTTATAAAAAGGTCTAGTCCTTTTTACAACCACTACATCCTGCTATTCGCTCAATATAGTGTGATGTCCAAATGCAGATACACCCCATGTGCTACTCCAAAGGAGTCAAACGAATTCAATGCCGGGAGGTGAAACCCTTGGTCAAAACTTCCCTAAAGAACTCATGGGAGGTAATGACATCCCCCTCGCAAGGCAAGCCTGCATGAAAATAAAGAAAACATAAAATAGAAAGACTTTAGGATCATTTTTAAGATCACCCAAACTTTGGCAAGTTTTTGGGGAGTGCTTTAGGCAACATTCTTTCTAAGCCTTGGACTAGGATATTTTGTAATAGGAATGGCACTTTTGATTCCAAGGATTCCCTATAGGGGATAAATGGAAGATCATACATGCAACATTCCTCTTTTCGCCAAACAAAACCTAAGTAAACAACTATTGCAAACAAGAATTGACAAGTGTGTTCAATTTTAAACCCAAATTAAATTTTTGGTGGTGTTCATTTAACCCCTTGGTCTTAGTTTCAAAACTTTGAAAACATTCACCAAAACATCTAAATTCTTTGTTAAACACCCAAAAAAAGTTCCTAATTGATTTTTAAACATGAAAGAGGTGATTTAAACATGTTTTTATCAAAGCAAAAGCTTGTTCCGACAACAAAAATGTCATCATGTCCTTTAGCTTTGAAGCTTTTTTTAGATTGAAACAATGAACTTTGAAAAGGTAGCTCTTGGGTCTGTGTTTTTTGACAAACATAGTGACCAATGTCAATTATTACAACTGATGACGGTTACTTTGGTTGACCAAGATCCAATTGATGTCGGTTAAGCCAAGTAACCAATGTCGATATCACTTGCCGACGTCAGTTACTATGTAAAACCATGGCAAACAAAAATGGAAAAATAAAGTTAAAAAATAAATTTTCATGAGTTTTAAAGGTCCAAATGGATATTTTAGAGTTGCAAAGTGATCTTCTTTAGGTGTAGGATGAATCTAGTCCCATTGGGCATGCCAAAATGTAGAGAGGATTACAAAGCAAGTTAGTCAACTATTAGTCCATATATGATTAAATATGCATAAATAAATAACTAACCAAGCCTATCTATTCCTATGGGAATTACAAAGGATAGCAAGAAACAAATGAAAGAAAGGAACACCATATTACCTTCCCAAATGGATTCACCATACCCATGTGGCTCAAAAACATGTTCTCCCTTGATCAAGCTTCCTTGTATTTTTCAAAAATGGTGGTAAGCTCCTCCAACACCTCAAGAACACTCCATAAAACCTAGGCTCTTGATTTCAAATCACTAAACTATCCTATCAATGAAACTTGCAAGCAAAATCTATGATCAAATGTAAAACCTTGTGAAAATAATTTAGCATTATAACTTTGAATTATTTAAGCTTTGAAGATATTTGAGCATAATAACCTTGCACAAAAATAGCTTTGAAATGATGTTAATGGCCTCTCTATTTATATATTTTTGAGATTGGTCAGGATCAACCATGACCGTCCATCTCAAGATTGAGATGTGTGGCCATGCATAATCCTGATATTTGAAATTAAATCCATAATTATCTTCATCACGACCTTGTAAGAAGGGGCATTGAAGTGTTATGGGAGGCATTAACTAGGCATGGATGACCTATAATCCTGATATTTGTGGCATTTATGGCCTAGGGATGTCTTCCCAAGAAATGATGTCCCCTGATGATGCAGTTAATAAGAATCAATTTTCAAAAATAAATATTGAAGAACTCTCATGGAAAATCCACTTAAGCTCTTGATTTGGATTAATTAGCCTTAAACAAGGTTAATCAACATTTATGCAATTATTTGAAAATTGGCCCTCAATTAATTAAAATGGTTAGAAAGTCATATTACTGGGTTGTAATTTAACTCAAGAAGAATTAGAGGGCAACATTAGATGCATTGGAACCATATTCCCATTTAGGATGTTGCCAAAATCAAATAACAAAGGTACGTGATGTTTATAGATAAATTAGAAGAAAAAGGTGATCCAAAGCACTAAATGGTGAATTTGTCATTTTGACTCGAAATGATTTGATCAAAGTTAGTTGGCCCATAAATTGCATTACCCTATTTAGGGATGCCCTGGATAAAATAGGCACTTGAATATGTCAGTTTCACATCATTTAGCACATTTTATGGATTTTGACCTAAAATATGCATTTGAGTGCAATTCAAGTAAGATTGACAATTTCAACACAAATGGTGTTAGGAATTGGATGTCTACAAGTAAAAGTTAAAGCATAAAAAAGTAGAGAAATTATAAGTGTCGAAAGAAAAATAATATATACAAATGCAATCATTTTACTTGATATAAGGTACAAACACTATCCCTAATGAACCAAATGTCATAGACAATGAGAAATGGTTAATGATGAGGAATGTTTATGTACAAGTTCAAATTATGTTGCAAGTCCACATTCAAAGTATGATGTTTTTAATTTTTTTGATGATGAGTCTATGTCTAATGATTTACCCCCTAACAATGAATCAAATTACATAGAAACACAAAATGATGAAAGTAGCAATGAATAAAATTCCATGGAAATACTAAACAATGAAAGTAATAATAAACAAACTAGTAGTGAACATAATGATAAAGAAACACCATCTGAACAAATTCCACCATTAATAACACCTCCATGGATTTTATGTAGAAAAGACAAGTACTTAATTTAATTTGATTAAAACATTTTGAAACCAATGAAAAATAAAATATTTGATCACCATTTAAGAAGACTAGATGAAGCAATTCTAGATATTTTCTTTAAAAAATTATAATTTGATAGTAAAAATGTTAATTTCTTGTTTTATTGATGAAATTGATTAAGATGAGACCTATAATGTACACCTTATAACTAAGAACATCTAATATGGATGGTGAAAACAAGGAAACTATTGAAAATTTACATGATGCATATCACACTGTAGGCATGGAAACAAGCAACAAAGATTATAATGTTGCCCCACACATAATTACAACTTGTGTAGTAAGTGGTGAAACATGGATATAATGTTTGATTTCAAAAACTATCCAAGCACTGAACATAAACAAAATAATAATAATTAAAGCAATTGGAATATGTAAAAGACTTAATGATGTCAATACCAATGAGCTCTGGACATTCTCTGGTATACTTCCATGAAAGGAAAAGGCTATAACTAATGCTTTCAAAGATTTACTTGCATAATTTTGGAAAGACAATACAAGAGTTTCACCCAATACAAGAATGGATCAAAAATAATAATTTGTTCTTGTAACTGTGAATCACATACAAAACATTTTGGATATGACCCTAACATAATCGAAATATTTTGAGATGGACAAACCCTTTTTAAAATAAATAAATCACACATTCACTTGTTGTAGGCATCACGATGAATTTTCAATGCACTATGATGTTTTTTTCCATATACATTGTACTTTGCATATTGAAAATATTTTAAAAAAATGTGGCATATAATTTTTGCCAAAATCAACAAGGAAATTTATTTCAACCATTTTTTGTGAAAGATCCAATGAATTTTTATTTATAACAAAGCATGTTTGGATGGAAATCATAGCATTTGTTGTTGATTGCCAAAATTAAGAAAATGTATCCACGAGGAGAGTAAAAGTGCAATTGAACATGAATTAGTTGGTTTGAGAAAATACAAATCTTTGACATATAAAGTAAAATATGACAAAGAATATAAAAGGTGTGAATTTATTACAAAACAAATAATTGTTTTATAATTTATACTCAAATTCATGGAGAAAATTGTTTATGAGTATGCAAGGCACACACATAGGGCTAGATGATTAGATTAACATTTAAAATTAATCAAAGACACATTTCCACTTAGTTTTACTATTTTAGTAGTTTAATTTGATAATAGTTACATATTCAAACCAAAAATAAAAGTTCAATCATTATATTACAACTTAGTACAGGTTTCCATATTCGTTCATAAAACATTCATGCATGCACCTAATAGTAAGGAACGATATTTCTATGTTAGTGACAATCGATCACATTTTACAGGGTACATGTATGGTTATTTTGAGATTTTCTATGGAAATTTGACTAAGTAAAACACTACTTTCAATCAACATTACATTTGGTCAGATAATTACACATCATAATTCAAGAATACATGGATGTTTTAATGGTTAAGTAGGATGCACATTACCACTAAAGTAGAACAAATTTGGAGTTTACAAAGGTTATCTATGGAAAATGAGAGCATGACAATGTTGGGGAATATGTAAAAATTTTCATTGCAAGAGAGGAGTTAAAGTTTGAAGGGGTGAAAAAACATTGTTGAATGGTGTAATGAAAGAATGGGCCATGGTGTTCAATATAATTCTATTATTCATAGATATTTATGGTTAATGGAGGAATAATAATTGGAAAAGTATGAATATTTCATGATGGTAATGGGATCAAGTGAGCCCCACTCATTTTGTAGTTCAAATGTAGGTTCTTGGACTATTCATATGAGACATTTGGCACGTTTCTATTCTACATGCATGGACTTTGTTTGAAATGAGTATGAGTCACAAGAGTGGGTGGATGAATGGAGCTATAGGTCTCTAATTCCAATTGACACATATTAATTTCTAACAGCATTACAACTTACATATTTTCACATGACTTTGACCATATATCTAATCTAGTGAAACTAGATAGATGATTATTTATTATACACTATTTATTCTCATTATATATCTTGACAACATCATTAAAATATATTTTTCATGATATAGGGCATGTTTTTTTAGTTATTATTGATAAGGAAAATTAATAAGGAATAGACTACTACTTATGTCAGTATGTAGAGGAAAAAAAATTAACTTTCTTAGTCATAGATGGAAAAAATATTAACTATCCCATTGGGTCTGTGGTAGTCACTGAAACTTGGCTTCGATGATATCCTATCAAAAATTTAGATGCATGGTTGTTTAAAGAATTTGAAACACATATGAAGATACTAAACTATTCCAATTTGGTTCTTACAACAAATATTTAATTTCTAAAATATAATGGAAAGCCATTAAACATGAATCTATGGACAGTTTGTGAGTCAAACCATGAAGCTATTCTTGTACTATCAATATTAGAGTAGATCCTAGTGGTTCATTGGATTGAAATAATAAGGTATGTTGAATTATCAAATGCATATGTATTTAATTTTACCAGATTTTATTGATTTTTTAGGTAGTACATATAAATTTCATTATTAATTAATTACTAACAATTTTTTTGTAAATTAGTGGTGCCAAATAAGTTTCCACCTTCATGCGATTGGAAATGTTAGTAAAGTATTTCATATTATTGAAGCTAAAATAAGATTAATAAAAGTAATTCATTATTAAAAAAAGGGAATTCTTGAGGCTGGAATGGGTACTTTGTATTTTGACTGGTCATGATTGGAGGCTAAGGGCTTGGTCTTAGATATTATCCACCACCCTATATGTGTTGGTATTGATAATGGAGATCTTGAATTTTCACTTCAACTTTGATAACATTTGTTGTAAGTGTTTCCAAGCTCGTAAAATATAGTGAAAAAAATCATCTAGGTGGACCTAGATGTCATGGTTGTGGTATCACATGTCATTTTCCTATCCATACATGTTTAAAGTGATGGATTTGTATTTGAAGGTCCTAGAGTTGGAAATATTAGTTAGAGGACAAGAACTTGTCTCTTCATTATAAAAAAATTGCATTTCAAGACCAATTATTATAGTGTGTGCCATAAATTTATATTTAAGGATACATCAATGTGATTTAGGTTGAACTAATATGGATTCAACATGCACATAATGCTATTTTAGTTTGTACAAATGACTTATAGTTTCTAATTTACAGGCATCTAAAATTAGCTTAAAAAGTGCAATTTTTTCATATTGGAGAAGGGCATTCTTGAGGTTGAAATGAGTAGTGGGTCTCTCAGTTAGGTGTGTTCAGAGTTCATTAACATAATAATAGATGTTATCCACATCTTAGATATGTTGGCAATGGCATTTTCTAACCATGAAGCATTGGAGGTGGAGATCTCAAACTGCTACTTCAACTTTGACAACATTTGTTATCAGTGTTTCTAGGCTCATGAATAGTAGTGAAAACACATGTCCAGGTGGATATAGACATTATGATCATGGGATCAAGTGTAATTTTACTATATATATGTGTTTGAAGTGATGGACTTGCATTTGGAGCTCTCAAAGGTAGAAATGTCTATTAGAGGATAATAATTTATCTCCACTTTAAAAAGTTGCATTTTAGGGCCCATTATTATAGTGTGTGCCAAAAAATAATATTAAAGGTTATATAAATGTGATACAAGGTGAAATTATATGGATTTTACATGCACATGTGGTTTCTTTTGGTTCATATAAATGGGTTCTGGTTTACATTTTACGCAATTCTAAAATTAGCCTAAAAAACTATAATTTTCTCACATTGGGAAGGACATTCTTGTGGATGGAATGGGTAATGGGTCTCTTTATTGGGTGTGATAAGAGGATAATAACCTAGTACTATAATTTGTCTACCTCTTTAAATGTGTCCATCCATGTAGCATCAGAGGGGGAAATCTTGAACTACCACTTCAACTTTGACAACATTTATTGTTAGTGTTTTTAGGGTCTTAAGAAATAGTGAAAATACACATTTAGGTGGATATATATGTCATGGAAATTTTATCATATGTAATTTACCTATCTAGACATGTTTGAAGTGATGGAATTGCATTTGGAGGTCCCTAAAGTTGAAATGCCAATTACAGGACAAAAACTTATCTCTTCACTAAAAAAAAGTTGTATTTTAAGACACATCACTGCAACATGTCCACATATTCATATCCAAGGTTACATAAATGTGATATAGGGTGAAATTGTAGGGCTTTGAATCACATTTTATGGTTATTTTGGTTCATGTAAATGACTTACAATTTCTATTTTATGTGTGTCTGAAGTTACCCTAAAAAACTATAATTTTATCATAATGAGAAGGGCATTCTTGAGGGTGGAATGGTTAGTGGGCATATTAGATGGGAATTATAAAAGGACAAGAAAATGGTATTGGACATTATATACCACCATAAATATGTTGGAAGTGACAGTTTCCAACCACAAAGCACCAAAGGTGGAGATTTCAAACTGTCACTTCAACTTTGATATTATTTGTTATTACTATTTCCAGGCTCCTAAATAATAGTGAAAATATGCATCCAAGTGTATCTATATGTCTTGGTCATGGGATCACATGCCATTTTACTTTATATACATGTTTGAAGTGATGAAATTTCATCTAGAGGTCTTAGCGATGGAAATATTAACTGGAGGATAAGAACTTGTCTCTTCACTACAAAAAATTGCATTTTAGGATCTATTACTGCAACATATGCCATGAATTAATATTTAAGGTTACATTTATAGTATCTATGGTGAAATTATAGGTATTCAACACACACATGAGGTCTCTTTCAGTTTAGGTAAATAACTTACTATTTCTATTTTACATGGGTCTAAAGTTAACCTAAAAAATTGCAATTTTCTTGTATTAGGAAGGGCATTATTGAGGCCATAATGGGTGATGGGTCTCTCAAATGGGTGTGATCAGTGGCCAATAACCTAGACCTATATGTTATATTACACCTTGGACATGTTGGCAGTGCTAGTTTCTATCCACGAAGCATCGAAAGTAGAGATCTCAAGCTACCACTTCAACTTTGATAACATTTATTCTTCATGTTTTTAGGCTCCTAAACAATAGTGAAAACATGCATTATAATGGATTTATACATAATGGTCATGGGAAAACATGTATTTTCATATCTAGATGTGTTGAAAGTGATGGATTTTCATTTTGATGTCCTAGAGGTGAAAATATTAGGTGGAGGATAAGAACTTGTCTCTTCATTGCAAAAAAATTACATTTCAAGACCCATTACTACATTGTGTTCCACGTATTCATCTCCAAAGTTAAATAGACTTGATCTGGGGTGAAATTAGAGGATTTTAAATTCACGTGAGGGTTATTTTAGTTTGTGAAAATGAATTATGGTTTCTATTTTACATGCGTATGTAGTTAGCCTAATTTTTTTTGTATTGGGTAGGGCGTTCTTGAAGATAGAATGGGTATTGGGTCTCTTAAATGGGCATGATCGAAAGCCATGAACCTGGTATTGGATTTTACATACCACCATAAACATTTTTGAAACACTAATTTCTAGACATGAAATAATGGAGGTGGAGATCTCAAACTATCATAGTTGTAAAGGCATATAACACCACATAGTTGTACATGAAGATGTTTACTTTGCTCATTTTACATGTGATAGGTAAGGGTTTGGGATTTGACATGAGATAATCCCTCTTAAACAACATCCTTGTCATAACATTTTAATAATAATGACTTTTTATGTTATTTAATCTTTATGGGGATGCTTTTATAAACAAATCTTATTGAGATTCTTTGATAGTGCAAATGTATATATATGTTGAGCAGACATATGATGAGAAGATAGGAAATGGTCAAGTTGAGTGTAGTGGAGAGGGAGATAAAAAAATTTGAGGAAGTGAACTAAAAGAGCTATGACCACCAAAATATTCCAAGGCCTCAAGAGACATGGGAATTACAATCTTGCACTACTTCAAAAGGCCAAAGAGGAGTCTCTAAAAGAAGGGAAAAAACTCTATGAAGAAGGAGATAACACAACATCACTTCATTGTTACATGTGTGAATGCAAGTTGAATCCAAGAAAATAAAAACATTTAAATAAATTTATAAGCATCAAATAATAATGCAAACCATATCCACATAGAGAACATCCCAAATGAGGAGGTAGAATATAACCACTTCATCAAACTTGCACAAGTAAAATGTACAAGGGCATCCCAAGAAGGTATGCAAACAATGAGGGTTCCATTTTTTCATTAAATTGTATTAATAGAGGTGATATAACATCATAATTCTGGAATATATATCCATGTTCATTTTTTTTAATGAATAACCATTGTTTGGCCACGTGCTGGAATAATAAATATATTACTAAAAGTCCAAAGTATTTCAAAAGGAAGAAATGTTGTTTACACCACTCTTCAAGCTAAAGAATAAGACAATGCTTAAGAATAAATAAGGAATAAATTTATAAATAACATTCTCTAAATCATTATAATAAGATGATGTAGAGGGAGAGAGAAAATCAAACTCTTAGTAACTTTCTTTCTTCAAGACTATCTCCTTATAACCTTTCACAAGGACAAATTCAAAATTTTTAGAACTTTACAAAGTTTATAGAAAAAATAATTCTTATTAAAGATACCCTTTATCATATTACTTTTATATAAAAAATTTTAGAATCTAAATCTTAAGGGAAATACACTAACTTACTACTCTACCTCACAATTAGGCCTTTTCTTGTATCCCTCCTAAGACACCTTTTCAGATGGTTTGACTAGAATATATATGTTCATAACTAAAAAAATATATTTTTAAATACCCACTAAAGTTTTAAAACTTCATACCAATTTTTAGGAACCAAATCCAAAGGTAGATGCATTAAATCTACCCGACCTTTTTCCAATTAGGCCTAAATTAGGTCTCTTTGCCTTTAAGACTGAGTTTTAGCTCCATAAATCTAGACATGTGCCAATAATAACTATAATTATTTTATTCACCTTAAGGTAATCAATACAAATCTACATGTAAAATTTTAGGTTATAAAACAAAGTGTAACTATGCAAACCAAGAAATGGCCAAGATGTTAGACTAGGTTTCTTCACTAGGCCAAGAGGTATGTATTTGAGGGTTACAATATCAAGAAGATGTTTCAAGGACTGAAAATTGTTTGAAAATGTATATTAAACAAAAATATACTTTTTTAAAATGGAAACACAAAAAAATTAATGGAAAATATACTCAGACCTCAACATTTCTCTCTTGACTATTCACTCAAAACATAGGGTTTATGATTGTGGTAAAACATATTTGCATTTTGGATGAGATTTATCCTTCCCAATGGTTTTATGAGAATTAAATTAAGTATATTTAATTTATTATAAAATTATAACACCTTTAAAATCAATATTTTGTTTGAAAATGACACAAAAAGGCCTTTCAAGTCACTTGAAAATGGGCTGCAACACACATAATTTTCCTTAAACCTAATTTACTCTTTATCCACCTGCAGATGAAGGGTTATACTGAAAAATAAAGCAATAATTAAATATTAAAAATTTAATTCAATTACCAATAATCAATCTTAAATTGAAAAATGTGATTCAACATTTGTTCATGTGCATTTATTTTCATGTCCTTAAGCAATACACAAAATTCTTTGACGAACCTTCTTGGTGAAACTTGAAATTTATTTTATTGTTTCTTGGAGATTATACATTATTAATACATGAAATAATTATTAATTTTAAAATTTTTAAATATTTTTATGATCCTATAATTACTCTAAATACTTCTTGATGGTTTTCCACGTATGGCTTATGTATGAACATATGCATTTTTAAACACTACAAGTAAGTTTGAACATAAGATATAAGACCACAAAGGTGGCCAAACTCTAAATGACATTAAAAGACATATAAGACACATAAAAAAACCAATATAAAAAATTATATCCTATCCAAATCAAGCTAGAGACCTTAAAACTAAAGAAATGCATTTAAAAATTTGAATTTGACATTTTGGGGGGAAAATGCCTAGAAGGCTCAAATTCAAAATTTAAGACTAACTAAGACTTAGAATGGAAACATAAATTATTTTAGAGACCAATAAGATCCATCTAAGACTCAGAAAAATTTAAACAAACCAAAATTTTGCATTTGGAGTGATGCTCCTACATCATACTCCTTGAGAACAGGAAACTGACTCATGAACTCCTATTCATAAGGTCTTGAAGAGTACTTCCATGATTAATAACATCTATTATTCTCATCCAAGTGGAATAATTTATAGGATTATGTTTCCACTTTAGTAAATACTTATATTACTCTTTTATTCTTTTTCTCTCTACAACTTTATTGTCCAAGATAAGCTCACATTCTTCTTATTTTGCTTGTGGCAGTTGATTTGCCCACTCTAGGACTGTCGTGTCTTGATTTCCAGCTAGTTGATCTGAATATCTCCTTCCTTGTATGGATACAAGTTAGCTACATTGAATATAGGAGAGATCCTAATACTGCTAAGAAAATCTATTTGATAATAATTATTGGAAAACATTCTTATAACCTTGCATGGGTATATTTTATTCATCTTTAGCTTATTGTACTCACCTTTGGGAAACATTTTCATCCTAAAGTGAGACACTACCATATATCCAATGTGAAAATTGACCTCTCTCCTCTTAAAATCATCATGTTGTTTGTACTTGTACACACTTGTCTCTAATTATTTCTTCACTTGCTCATGAACCTCTTGCATGGCAATAAAAAACTCCTCTCCCTCATCACTTCTAGTTTCCATGTTGACTAAGTATCTAAACTCAAAGACTCACCTTGGGTGAATACCATAAATCAATTAAAATGGAATCTTTCCAATGATCCTATTGGGAGAGTCATTGTAAGTAAATTATGATTGAAGCAATACTAAGTCCCATTATTTAGGACTATCTTTTATCAAACACCTTAGCAAGTTACCCAAACTTCTCCTGAAAACCTCAATTTTGTCATATATTTGAGGGTGGTAAGCTAAGATAATATTCAAATTGGTGCCTATATTATTCCACAATGTTCTCCAAAAGTGTCCTACAAACTTGGTATCTCTATTTGAAATAATGCTTAATGTTATACCATGTAGTCTAACCACCTCCTTGACAAATAAATTGGCCACATGAGAGCATAATTGGTTGTATTGCAAGGTATGAAATGGGACATTTTGGAAAATATTTTCATAATAACAAAGATATAATCATGCCCTATTTGAGTTCTTGGTAACCCCATAACAAAATCCACTATAATGGAGTCCTAAGGCCTATTTGGTATTCATAAGGGTTGGTATAGGCCTGCATTAGTACTCTTCCCTTTTGCATATTGATAAACTTTGCATCTTTCCACAAAATTTCTCACATTTTCTTTCATCATAGACTAATAGTAGTGATTACTAAGGTGAGATAAGGTCTTATCAAGACCAAATTGACTAGCCAAGATTCCACAATGTTTCTCCTTGATTAAGTTGTCTCTCATTCAACTTATTCATACACATAGCTAAACTCTTTTGAACAAGAAACCATATTGAAGCATATATTCCATCTTGTTTCTTATAGCATGCTACTTTCAAGCTTTATATGCATCTTAAAAATCCAAATTAGTTTCATATATCTCCTTAAATGACTCTATTCCTTCACTCTCAAGATGAATTTCACTAACAAACCAAGTTATCCTACTTAGAACATATGATACTGTAGTCATATAAAATGTGAAAATTGGTAGCTTGAGTGTGGCTTGTGACATCCAACCCATAGGTCCCTCTTGTTTCCTCTCGTGACCCTCTTAGGCATCTTTTCACTAATTCCCAACCATCCTTAGCCTTTTAGATAGTGATTCCACCTCCTCCAGGCTACTTTTCCTATGATAATTCTATCCCCTAGGGTCCCATTTCTTCAAGACAATAGAGCCCAACTTTGACTATAGTGCTAGACCCTAGGGTGTTTATTTCTGATGCTCCTATCTAAGTGCATTTTTACCACCAATGAATACTTTCTTTTGTTTCCTATCCACCTTCTTATTGGCCTAACATGAATAAATTTGACCCATGACTAACAGATCTCTATAAAATCCCATTTAAAATTTATTTATAAGGGGTTGGTAATTATTACAAAGCAAGCAAAAATACAAGACAAACCATTAACGTAATCTTTCCTATTCTTTACATACAACCAACCAATATAACTACAAGCTTATTCAAACCCTCGTAATCTTTCCTATTCTCTACATACCGCCAATCAATATAACTACAAGCTTATTCAAACCCTCACAATAGTCCCTAGCCACCTCAAGCACACCCAAATTAACATTTTGCATCTTCACATACACTATTGCACAAAGAACATCAAGTGAGAGAACTACTTATGGATTGATCCCTCTTTGGAGTATTGGTATGTAGGCAACGTGCCCACACAAAGGGTGTAGATACATGTTCAATGTATATTACACACACTAAACCCCGCTCTTACCCAAATTTTGTCAAAGCATAATGGAGTCTAGGGTTTGAATACTAAATCAGATCTACAAGGACTTCCATAGAAATCTAGCAGTTAAAATTTCATAGGTAGGCTCACACAGGCACAACAAACAAAACCCAAAAACCTCAGGTCTTCTAGACAATAGTGGTAGAAGAGGGGGTTCTATTTTAGTGATCCTCTCATTTCATAAAATGAAAGCCATATCTTGATTTGTGACACTATCCTAGTCCTGTACAACAAGTTTCAGACCTTGTCTTAGTCTGTTTCCAACTAAGTCTTATTTTCTCCATATTTATTACTATTTTTAGAAAGGTTAAAATCACAATTAAATTATACAAATTAGTAGATTAATTATTGTAATATTATTTACTTATTTAATTAACTTAGACCCTTAACTAAATTAGTAATAATACTTCAATATTCCCAAATAAGTTAAATCATTTAGTGAACCCAACATACTTCGTTTGCGCATAAAAACCCTATAAATCCTAAGGTAAATTCCTTGCTAATTTTTACAATATTTTTTGACTTTTTATTTGCATATTTAAATCAAAATTCAATTTAATTTTTAAAATTTCATATTAATTTTAAAAAATAATTTTTCTTCCAAACCGTAGTTGCATATACTAGGTCCCCTTAAATCAATAATTTTCCAATAATTTTCTAAATTTTTACATACATATTTAAATCAAAATTTTGCATTTTATCTCTAAAGTTCATAGTAAATTTTAAAAATATCATTTTCAAAATCCTAGTTGCATATACTAGTTGCCATTCAAACACACCCACACACACACACACACACACACACACACACACACACACACACAAGGTCCTATTGATTTTGAGGTATCACCTAACATGTTTGTGAGCCTCATATCCATTTTATGCACTTTTTAGTTTACTATTTTTAAGACTTTACATTTCCTATATTCAATACTCTCCTTCCATGACACATTGCTTATTACAAATTATTGTAAAAAATTCAATCAATTTTCAATTTGTTTTCTGCTTTAACAATGGCCTAATATAATTATTTTAATGAAACTGATAAAAAGAAACTTCAAGAAATCTTAACTAAACACCCTGACATGTAAGATGACATGCCTAAAATACTACAAGTGGAACAATAAAAAGTGGACAATGGTTAATATTCTCAAATTATAGAGCAATGAGTTACAAATGACACTACGGGGGCAACTATATGTCAACAACCTCCTATAGCAACCCAACCTTCCTATGATGCACCACCAGTTATGGATAGTACATTTTTGTCTCCCGATGTGGTAGCCCTTATGCAAGAGATAAAATCTCTTCAATCCAAGGTGCTACATCTTGAGCAAGGTGCTTCTAGACCTACACAGGCCTTGGACTCTTTTGCTCTACTTCATACACCATTGGCATGTCATATTACTTCTACACCCTTGCCACAAGGTTTTGTTTAACCCAAGCTTACTCTATATGATGTCAAGGGTGATCTAGAGACACACTTGAGATATTTTCACATAACATGCTTGGACTATGTACCAAATGACTGGCTACTTGCCAAGCTATTTTTATTAAGTCTAAAAGATTATGCTTTACAATAGTTTTATAGTCTATCAAATAATTCGGTCAATGCATTTAATCCTTTAGTTGACATGTTCCTAGCTCAATTAAGCATTAACATTGGTGATAAGGTTTCCTATGCCCAAATTGTACAACATAAACAAAGGTCAAATGAGCATATCATAGATTATGTTCTTCGATATAAGACTATATAATTAAACATGACTAGCCCCATAGTTGATCAAGAGTTACAAGATTTCTTCAAATAGAGTCTTCTACCAGCTTTGCATGAATCAATAATGTTCAAAAGGTTCTCTTCCTTCATTGAATTATGTCACACACTAAAGGAATGGGAAGTCAGATTAATTTCAATGGATAAACTCAAGTACACAAGTATATCAAAAACAACAAATAAGAGTAACAAAAAATTCTCATACAAAGTCAAGGTCAATGATAGTAAGAGTCAAAATCAACCTAAAGTTAATGTGGCTTCAGAGCCCCCTCAATGAGTGATTTTATCAACACCTCCTCTGTGAACATTTACCAATTTACCAATTTTTCCAGCTAGAGTTTTATAGTAGTTATTGGAATGTAACATCATATCTCTCCCTCCTATTCAAGAAGTTGATCCAATAAAGCCTCTTCCATTGGAATATGATCATAATGCATTTCATGAATTTCATAGGGCACCAAGATATACAACAAATAGATGCATCAGTTTGAAACACAAGATACAAGGATTGATAGATGGTAATGCTATTGATCTTGGCAGTCCAATTGAGCCTCTTCAGGCAAAGTAAACACAAGATAAAGCTTTGAAAATCTTATTAGATCCTTTTCCACAATATTCAAAATAAGAGACAGGGGATACATCAGGTGTTCACTATGGATATCCCCCACTAGATACATACATGTCACCTTTAGTTGAGTCACATCCTTTGAGTAACATGATTGGTGTTTATAATTTTAGAGTTTTAGCTAGATCTTCGATCTCCTTCTTAGAGTAGGAGATCGTTGAGGATGATTTGGATTACCATGCACTCTTTATCATAGCTTACATTCATAATCATCCTATTTATAGTGTTCTCATAGACAATGGATCTAGTATGAACATGTGTACTATGACATTATTACCACATTTGGGATATTCAGAGTAGGATATTACCATGATGGACATAGTTATCGATAGATTTAGTGGGCACATTCAGAGTTCATTGGGTGAGATTATACTTCCTATACAGGTTAGTCTAATAGATATGGCCACACCATTTACTATAGTTCCTAGTACAAGAGTTTTTAATATGTTACTTGGTCAACCATGGATTTAAAAACTTAGATCAGTACCTTTTATAGTTCACAGATGCATGAAATTCATTCACGCTAATTAGGTTGTTATAGTTAGTGGAGTTTCATATGAGTTACCACTCCCCACTTAAGTGCCATCTTCTACTTTGCTATCACTAATTTTAGTTCAAACACCAATTTTAGTTTCTCCACCAATTTTAATTCTTCTTCCAATTCAGATTTAGACATAGTTGAGGCCTTCCTCGCTAGTAAAGAAAGTTCATACATTTCCATGGAGGCCTCTTTTAGAGCAGTCATAATTTTAGGATTTTAGACAACTTCCAACTGTAATATTCACACCTAGGTTAGTATCATTGAGATCTCACACCTCTACACATAGAGTATATGTTCAGAGAGCTTATCCTACTACTGGATGGGTCCTTAAGAGTCCTATAGTTACATCCACTTCTTAGAGTTATAGGGGGACCCCATAGTTGGTTTCCACTACAAATATTTTAGAAAATATACAACATACACAACTTTTAGAGTTACAATCTTAGCCTCTCCATCATGCTTCACGATCACACATGATCCCACTCCTTGATACAAGACACCATGATAGGGAGTCTCCCATGAGACTCATTAGTTAGTATCATTTATTCTTAGTATTACTTGTACATTGTCTCCTTTAAGCTTGATTGTACACATCTTATTCCATAAATGCAAAAAAAATTCAAATATTCCAAAAATCCAAAAACATTCAAATAATTCAAAAACACAAAAACATTTCAATTATATGCAATATCCATGTTTTACATTCTACTACTATGTTAGACTTACATTTTTCTATTCTATGCTATTATTTATTGATCTATCTACATTATCATGTTTCACTTGATCTTCTTTGAGTGTGTGCCTGACTTCCAAATTTTTGATTGCTCTAATCCACCCATTGAGGGGGCATCCTACTTCTACATTCGAGACATACATCGATATATTTACCCATTAGGGGCATATTATACATGACTACACCATCTAGGTTATGTCATTCCTACACCACATACTCTAGTTTTCATGATGATCTACATTATTTAGTAGCTCACATAAATTACTCTATCGATATTTCACTAGTATATAACACTTGTGTATTTCTTAGCATATACCTAGTCTTGTACTAACATGTCTTTCATACTTTCACTTGTTGCTTTGATTAATTAGATGCAATTGTATTTCCATTATTTACATGCTTTCATTTTTTGCTTTGCATAGCTAGATGTGATTTTATTTCTCAGTTCCTATTTGTCTCCTATATGTGTCTTAGGATATTTTCCAATGTCCTTTGCGTATACTCTTCTATGTGATTGTGGCTTTCATGCCAACCTTACTTGTTTCAATTGTATGTGTCTGTGGCATTTGAACATGCTTTGTATGCTTGCTCTCTAGTTTGAGTGACATGTGACCATGTCCCTTGTTTACTTAGCCCCTTGTCCACTCTTGTATGCTTCTTGATTCTTTCCTTGTATACTTGTTGCTTGATTGATTTTCAAATTATTTGCAATGCCATGATCCACATCATGCATTATCTTGCTTTCTTGGATGCTATGCTAGACATCATGCTCCATCCCTCCTTGACAAATAACAACTAATAACTAACCATAATTTTAGTTTTAATTTAGTACATTTCAGATTATATTACATTGTTATATCTATTTAGGCATACCCCTATTGATTTAACAATATCCATTATAAACCATGCTATAATTCGAGACATCTTATTAATTATCATTGCTATATCATGCATTTTATATCATACCACACTTATAGGGCTCTTTTTCTAAGGGAAATCATTGCAGGGTCTTCATTCCTACCCTTAAAAGAGAGAGCAACAAATAGGGGTTTTGTCATAGAGACTAGATCTCTTATTGGTAAAAAATTTAGCTTTCAGAATACCTAAAATAACAACTAGACTTCAAACTAGGTAGAATAGACTAAGTAGACAATGATAGTTTTAGAATAGTCATCAGAATTAGCCCAAAACAAGAGTGATAATATTGGAATATAGAACCAAATAGCAGGGTGTCCATATTTAGTGCTCTTATCCAAACAACAAAAAAAATTAAATTTTCTAGAAATAGATAGAAAAGTAAGACCAATTATAGTTTTGTCAACAGTAGTTCAATTTGGAATCAATAGTTTTAGCACAATTTTTTCTTAGAGAATCTAGATATAGGGGGCATCATGAATGGCATGATGGCTCTCGATTTTATTTTTAGATAGGTAGTTGACATAACTTCCAATTTATAATCCATGTTTCAGACACTAGTGATTGGGGGCAATGTGCATAACACATTCGACTTCTTTTTTTTTTAGAATTTATTACATTACCCAGGTATTCTCAGTAGTTGCATGCCTTATTCCATATGTAAGTGGTTGAAATAATTTCCAAGTGGATTTCATACAAGCATATTACCCAGTTTTAGAGTGGCTTTCATACAAGACTAATCTCCACCTTTTTTGAGTGGCCAAGAATGGCCTAGTTTTTAGTATATGTTTAGTTATCCATGCTAATAATGTTAGATTACATAACATTCATGGGATTGAGGATCCATCTCATATGAGACACATTTCATACTAGTATTAGTTCATAGCTTCACTTCATGGGGAAATGATGGAGCCAAAGAACTAGCTAGCCTTTATATTCTTAATCCACCTACGTAGAGGGATTGGACACACAGTCCAAACATCGATTAGTACATGCATGATCACATAGATTTACTCAGTGGGTGATGATGGAGCCAAAGGGCCAACCTTTGCATTCTTAAGCCACTTTTAGAGAATTGAGCACTCATCTCTGTTTGTGATATTACTCTTGGTAAAACATCATTCAACACACACCCAATATACCTAGCATCATCTAACATCATTCAACATCACAACAAATTTTGTATTGGTCCACTACCCAATGAGGTGTATTCATTCCTTTCTCTTCCTCTCTCTTTTACCCAACTTTGTAAATTATTATTTTAGATATAGTGTATCTAGTAATAACTGATCTACTCTTTATTTTCTCTTGAAAATTTACACTTCACAATGTGCTCTCTATGCACATTCAACATCACATAGCTTTATGATCTTCACCCTTGTAGGTAAGTTCTGGTGTGCTTTCTATTTATTCCTTTATCTTAGTATTTTGCTTTGCTACATCACTAGAATAAAAGGGGGGGGCAAATGTAGTCATATAAAATGTGAAAATTGGTAGCTTGAGTGTGGCTTATGACATCCAACCCATAGGTCCCTCTTTCTTGCTCTCATGACCCTTATAGGCATATTTTCACTGATTCCCAGTCATCCATAACATTTGAAATAGTGATTCCACATCCTCCAGGATACTTTTCCTATGATAATTCTATTCCCTAAGGTCTTGTTCCTTTAGTTCAATAACACCCAACTTAGACTATAGTGCTAGACCCTAGGGTGTCCATTTTTGGTGCTCCTATCTAAGTGCATTTTTACCACCAATGGTTATTTCCTTCCATTTCTTATCCTCCTTATTGGTGTAACTTGAATAAATTCGACCCATGACCAATAGATCTCTATAGAAGACCATTCAAAGTTCATTTAGAAGGGGTTGATAATTATTACAAAGCAAGCAAAAATATAATTAAAACCACTAAGGAAATCTTCCCTATTCTCTACATACAGCTATCCAATACAACTACAAGATTATTCAAACCCTCACACCAGTCCTTAACCACCTCAAGCACACCCAACTTAACATTTTTCATCTTCATATACACTATTTCACAAAGCACATCAAGTGGGAGAACTACATATGGCTTGATCCCTTTTCAGAGTATTGGTATGTAGGCAACGTGTCCACACAAGGGGTGTGGATACACATTCAGTGCATATTACACACACTAATCCCTCTATTTACTAAAGTTTATCAAAGCATAATGGATTCTAGGGTTTGAAGACTAAATCAGCTCTATAGAGAGTTCTATGGACATCTAGTAGTCTAAATTTCATAAGAAGGCTCACACAGGCACAATAAATAAAATCCAAAAAGCTCAGGTCTCCTAGACAATAGTGGCATAAGAGGACTATAGTGCCAAACCCTAGGGTGTCCTATTTTGGCACTCCTATCCTATCATAAAATTAAACCTAGATCTTAATTTGTGACACTACCCCAATCCTACACAACATGTTTCAGACCTTGTCTTAGCCATCTTAGTCTATTTCTAGCCAAGTCTTATTTTCTCCATATTTAATATTATTTTTAGAAAGGTTAAAAATATAATTAATTTATACAAATCACTAGCTTAATTATTTCAATATTATTTATTGATTTAATTAAGTTAGACCCTTAACTAAATTAGGAATAATAGTCTAATATTCTCAAATAATTTTAATTAGATACCTTATTTGTTTATCCTTTCTTATGCTTGATGACAAATGTGAAGTTATGAAAGTAGTCCCCCCACTTCATGTGTCTTTTTATTGACCTTTGCTTGGCTGGTTATGAACTAATGAGCATGGTTGTCTGTGAAGATAACAAACTCCTATGGCATTAATTAGTGTCTCTACTTCTTTAAGGCTTGAACCATGGCATATAACTCAAGATCATATGTTGAATACAATTTCTTGGAATCATTTAAATTCTCACTAATTTAAGCTACAAGTTTACCGTCTTGAATTTAGAAAACTCTAATAAACACTCCACTTGTATCATATTAAACTTAAAACCCCTTGTTAAAATTAGAAAGTGCCAATAGTGGCTATTTTATTATTATTTTATTCAAAAATTGAAAATTTCTTTTAGCTATATCTATCCATACAAACTTATTTTTATCTCCTCTAATAATATAAATAATGGGTGCACAAATCCCACTAAATGTTTTGATAAATTTCGTATAGAAGCTAACTAAACCATGCAAGTTCCTTACCTCATAGGCTATCCTTTGAGGTGGCCACTCAATGATGTCCTTCACCTTGTTTTTATCCATCTTCAAAATACCTTGTGAGATCACAAAACCAAAGTAAACAAGCTTTATCTTCATGAACAAACATTTTTTTAGGTTAATCAATAACCTCTCCTCATGTAATCATTGCATAACCATCCTAAAATGCTAAATATACTCCTCTTTGCTAGGGTTATAAATCAAAATGTCATCTAGATACATAATCACAAACATACCAATGAAGGGCTTCAAGACCTCATTCATGGGTCTCATGAATGTGATTGGGGCATTCATTAGACCAAATGGCAAGACAAGCCATTCATACAACCCCTCATTTATCTTAAAGGGAAGATTCCATTCATCTCCTTTTGTTATTATTATGCAATGATAACCACTCTTAAGATCTATCTTGTAAAAGTAGTTAGAACCACTCAAAAAATCCATCAAGTCTTCAATTCTTAGAAGGGGAAATTTACCTCATAGTTATCTTGTTGATTTCTCTTAAATTTATACACATATTCTAATCTTGTTATTTCTTGGGAACTAATACAAATGATACTACACATGAGTAGAGGCTTCCCTTGATCAATCCCTTATCCAAGAGATCTTGGTTTTGATTTTTGATTTCTACATTCTCTTGTGGAGTCATTTTGTATGCAATGTTATTAGGCAAGCTAACACCTATTACAAAATCAATGTGGTGACTGATGCTCCTAATAGGTGGAAACTCATTAGGTAATTCATCCACCACTATATAAGCATACTCCTTCAACATATCATAGAACTATTGGGGTAATTCATTTAACTTAGTGGTTGTTATAATAGTCCTTAGTTTGATCACTACTCCAAAGTCCAATTCTTCTTCCTTCATAATGTACAATAACTATTTTTAACTTACCATCATGACACTTGCATTGGTTATTTGTCCTTGATATTCTTCTTTATGTGGTTGTAATGTATGACTAATACCAACCTTTTCCAAAGTATATACATTCTTTCTACCATCATGTGTAGTTTTCTTGTAATATTGCCAAGGCCTCCCTAGAATCACATGGCACACGCCCATTGGTATTATATCACATAATACCTTATCTTTATATCCTCCAATCCAAAAGTCCACCCAACATTGCTCATTTACAATAAATTATTGCCTCTTTTGTAGCCATGAGACCTTGTAAGGATTTAGGTGTGGTATCCTTTTCAAACTAAGTTTTTATACCATCTTAATTACACTTAGATTATATGTGCTACCAGAATCAATGACTAACTTATAAAAATTACCTTGATATTTACATGTTTTCTTGAATAAATTCTTTCTTTGGGTAGGCTCCTTCTCTTTAGGTGGTTTTATCTACATCCTTCTCATCAACAAATATTCATCTACTTCTAGTTCTTCAACATGAGATGGATAATCCACACTTTCTTCTTCTCCTTGAACCATTTGATTTCTATTTTTATTTCTTGATCCATTAGCTTGAGCATTCTCTAGACATTCGTAAAACCTATGACCAGAAAAATTATTGCATTTAAAAATTTTACCAGTAAATCCACTTAAGCCTCTACCTCATTGTGTGTATCTTACCTCTACAGTATGGTCTCCTTCCTCTTAATCCACCTCTTGAATTGGATACATGTTCTTATGATTTACTAGGTTCTTAATTGGTTCTTTGTGGTGTGCTTCTTCCTCCTAATGAAATATACCTATATAATTTCATCCCCTACCCCTATTTTGTTGTGTTTGTCTTCTATTCAGTTTGTCTTCAAATTTAAAGGCATATTGGTAACATTATTCAAGTGTTCTTGGACTTACCAAGTTAAGTTCATCTTAAATATTGTATCTCAACCCACTGAGATACCTAGCTATCTTCTCTATATATTATTCCACATGATCAGATTTGATGGTCAACTTATAACATTCTTCTATGTCATCTATCTCCTTTTACTTTAAATTCTATAATTTCTTGAATATATTAGTGTGATAATCGCTAGGAAATAATTTTGATTTCAATTTAGCTACCATCCTATCCCAAGATTTGATCTCGATCTTATCTTTATTTCTTCTTTCATCCTGCACATAGTCCTACCAAAGGGCTACATGTCCTTTTAACTTGGTGCAAGTAAAATTTACCTTGTTCTCATTTGGTACACTCTCATAATCAAAATACTTATCCACTTCTATAATACAATTATATAAACTCTTCTCCATTAAGTATTCTTTCATATGTGGAAAGTTATATTTTTGGTTTATACCCTTGTCCCATGACTACCTTCAGTAGCCTATCTATTCCTTCTTCATCTCACTCAACTTTTTCTTTTTCTTCTTATGGTGTTTATGGTTCTTATTCCATGTCACTAAGAACCCTTGTTACCAATCTTATTATTTTATTTTCCTCTAATTCTATTAATATTGCATCAAAACTAACACTCATGTTTCTTAACTCCTCTAGGATTCCATCTCCCATTTGGATACCTGCTCTTCCACCTCCTCTTGGATTCCTCCTTTGTAGCATTCTAGATTCTTCTCTAAAACTAACCAACAAAAAATAAATTCACTCTTATACTCAATATTTTCAACCTTATTTAATATTATTTATCAATTACCCGACCTATCTTTTATACCAATCTAATGTAGAGGAAGAGAGAAAAACAAACTCTTAGGATCTTTCTTTCTTCAAGACTATTTTCTTGTAGCCCTTCACAAGGACAAATTTAGATGTTTTAATAAATTTAAAGGGGTTATAAAAAAAATAATACCTTCTAAATATACCCTTTATAATATTCATTATCTCTACAATATTTTAGACTCCAACTCTTAAGGGAAGTACACTAACTATTGTACCTCACAATTAGGCCTTTTCTTGTAATCCTCCTAAGACAAATTTTCAAATAATTTGAACAATATATAGAGGTTCATAATTTAAAAAAAAAAAATTATATACCCATTAAATTATTACAACTTCATACCAAGTTTTAGGAACCAAATCCCAAGGTAGATGCATTAACTCTACCTGACCTTTTTTTAATTAGGCCTAAATTAAGTTTCTTTGCCTTCAAGACTGAGTTTTAACTCCAAAAATCTCCACACATGACAATAATATAGGGAAATTTTTAATTTAAATTTATGTCATTAATACCAATCTATAGGTGAAATTTTAGGATCTGAAACAAAGTGGAATTGTACAAACCAAGAAATGGCCAAGACCTTAGACTAGGCTTCTTCACTAGGTCGAGAGGTATGTATTTGAAAGTTAAAATATAAAAAATATGTTTCAATGGATGAAAATTATTTTAAAATTTATTTTAAACAAAAATAAACTTTTTTTAAATGTAAACACTCACAACTTGATTGAAAATATACTTATACCTCAACATTTCTCTCTTGACTGTTCACACAAAACACAGGGTTTAGGACTGTGTTAAAATAGATTTGAGTTTTGGATGATAATATAATTAAAAATGGTTTTATGAAAATTAATATAACTATACTAAATTTAATATAAAATTACAACACATTTACAATTGATATAGTGTTTGAAAAAAACACAAACATGCCTTCTGTAACACACACAATTTTCCTTAAGCCTGATTTCCTCTTTATCCACCTATAGATGAAGGGTTATACTACAATATAAATAAATAATTAAATATCAAAAATTTATTTCAATTAAAAATAATCAATT
The DNA here is from genome assembly GCA_037957365.1 of Torreya grandis. NCBI lineage: Eukaryota > Viridiplantae > Streptophyta > Pinopsida > Cupressales > Taxaceae > Torreya > Torreya grandis. The sequence goes on along the minus strand of JARHVA010002270.1, from coordinate 483,999 downwards.
TTTAATTCATAAATGTGATTGAATAGTTGTTCATATGCATTTATATTCATGTCCTTTTCAAGCAATACACATAATTCTTAGACAAAACCTTCTTGATGCAACCTGAAGTTTATTTTCTTGTTTATTGGATATCATACATTTTTAATACATGGAATAATTATTAATTCATACATTTTCAAGGTTTAAATTATCCTATTATTTCTCTAACTATTTTTTTTATGGTTTCCCACTTATGGATTATGCATGAACATATGTATTATGCATACAAGTAAGTTTGAACATAGGATATAAGACCACAAAGGTGGAAAAACTATAAATGACAATAAAATAAATCTAATACACCTAAAACAACCAATATAAAACATCATATCCTAAAAAAATCAATCTAAATACTGCAAAACCAAAGAAATGCATTTAAAAATTTGAATTTGGTATTTTGGTAGGAAAATGTCTAGAAGGCTCAAATCAAAATTTTAAAAATAAATAAGACCTAAAATTTACTCATACATGATCTTAGAGAATAATAATATCCAATTCATACTCTAAAACATTGAAAAAAACCAAAATTTTGAATTTGGACTGATGCTTTTGCATCAGAAGAAGGGAAAGAAAAATGAAATGTTGTCCAAGGACATGTGCAAGAGTTATTGCACTCATTGCAACATGTGTGGGCATTGGAAATTTAGTTTTATAATTCTTAGAGTATTTATAATACCTTTTTAACATTATTTATATTGAGGGGATGCACAATCACCATTTAAATATCAAAGTCATATGTGATTGACATATTGTTATGACTCTTAAGAGACTTCATGGTTTAATAGGCTTGGTAGGATTATACAAAAGGTTTAAAAGGAAATTATTAAAAATATCCCATCCTATAATATACCATACCAAGATGGATTCCTTTAAGTTATACATTAGGCACAAAAATACTTTGAGGATATAAGGCAAGCTCTTATCTTTACTCTAACTCTAACTATTATCAATGAACAATGGAATATGCATCTACATGTATGAATTTGAGATACTTTATAAGAAATAAAAAGATAATGTGAATATGGAAGATGAATTGACCTCCATACAAAATTCCTAGAGTAATACCTTGTCATTCATACCATTTCCATCAGTCAACTTGTTTTGATACAATATATTCTACATTATTACTAAACTCACCTTGCCATAACCAAACTTAGACATGAAATTGAATATAGATAAGGGGTAAGGTTTATTATATTCATAAAGGAATCAAAGTGTTTAAATGACACATTTAATTAAGGAATCAATCCAACTTGTTCTAAATATATTTGATCATAGACACAAATCTTCATCTACTTGTCTTGTTCGATTATAGAAAACCTACATATACATCATCTCTAATATTTTTTTGGAAAAAACATGAATGAATTAAAATGTATAGGCATGGGAAAAACATCATTCCATAATTATAATATCCTTTTATCTTAAAAAAACATAACTACATCTTTGAATTCCATCATTACAGTCCATTTCACCACATTCGTTGAGTCATTTTGTCAAGGCTTTCGCATGAATTTTGTATCCTCCACTAAATGAAATGATTACATCTTATGAAAATAATGGATATAGAAAGATGAAAACTAATACTATAATATATATTTGATAGGTATGTTGTTATTATTATTTTTTTAATATTTATATTATATCAAAATGACATGTACATATGACATGGTGATTTTTACATAGATGTGCATGTCAAAAAAATAGAGAGCATGTGGAAATTCACCCCCAAGAGAGAAAGAAATGCAATTGAAATTCCCACCTAAATAAATTAAAAAATTGATGTGTATATGTATGTAAAATTTTTAACATCAAATCTAATAGGGAATTTTCTATCCAAGAATTTTTACATTCATTTCCACATTTAACCATCCAAATCTATCTTTTTTGACATCCAGATTGTAATGTGAGCCAAATTGTGTGATCAACAAAAAATGTGAACATATATATGTATCCATAAAATACATAAAGGCATAAAAAATAATACATAATAGAATGTCGGGTGAATGTCATATAGGCATCTAATGACAAAAACACGTACATTGCCATATAAGCATATACAAAAGTACATCATCTAAGAACATAATAAAATGTTGAGTGAATACCATATAAGAATACAAATACAAAAATGACACATTATAGTCATACAAAATGTACATCATCTAAGACATTCTACTCATAAAAAACCTCCCTCAATTTTCCTTCTTCGAGAAGACTCTATTTGGGATGCTTTGCTCATAGATGGAGATCCCTTATATGCCTTGGATTCCTACAAGGTCTGACTATGGGTCATTTTATGCTCATAGCTCACTTACATAGCTGATCCTATTCATATATAGGGATTATTACAAACAAGTTACATACTAGATATGCAACCAAGTTTAGAAATTAATTTTAAACTTATACACATTATTTAAACATGCACTTACAACAATATCTTGGTCATACTCAATTTGTCTTTGATGCTCAACAAGGTTAGTGATAGGTCGAGGTGCATGCAAATGAGTGTGAGAGAAGGTGCCTTATAATCATCTGAATGAGACTATTAGATGTCAGTAGACAACCTGCACCCATAATACATTCATATAATTTATATTTTCCCAAGTATAGAGTAAAATTATTAAAAAAAATCTATATTTAAAATTCATAATTACAATTTAACATACCTTAGTGAGTGGTTGCATATATGAAATTATAACAACAATGCTATGTCTATTTCAGCCCATAGATATGAAGGAGTCTCCACTATGGTCATCAACTGAACAAATACTATATGCTTTTTAGTTGAGCATAGATCTATATAAATAAAGAAATGTACATGAAGTATAATATTAATGGAAAATTACCTCCTTATATGTAAACATCAGTTGAGTAACATCAATATATGTAGTAGTATTATTACATTTCTATGTAAATTAATTTTTAGCCTTTAAATATAAATATAACTAAAATTTAATAGGTCAAATATATAAGATACTTGCATATGTGCAATCGACGTGTGCATACCAAATATATGTGCCAATAACTCATCACTCAAAACTATATCATCTAGGCCTTTAAAATCATAACCATCATCATATAAAGGTCTAGTGCATATAGAACTACATCATTTGTAAGGGTGAGGTCAAGAATGCATACTGGGTGAAGTATCCCCATGTACCCCCTCTCCGACATCAGTCTCAAAAATATTACTCTATTGAATGAGTGTGTTATTATGTACATGGAGCACATGGAAAGTGTCAATATTGATGGCCTCATTTACTACAGAGGGGATCTTAGGTTCAAGTGTATTTTGGGTAGGGAATCCTTCAGGCTAATTAGGTACATGACATGCACTTGGTTTATCCTATGTAGAGTCTTTCCTTTGGCAATGGAACTTTGAGTAGTCAAAATAGTTTAGAATCTCATTGAGGACAAACTCATAATAGAGTTTCTTCAAAAAATATAATGGAACCTCGTGGTTGCTACAAGGTGGGTAATTAAAGACCATATACCATGATCCCAAAAATTATCTCTAATCAAATTAAGCTAATGTTAGTGGATTGGGAACCGTTTTATGGATAAAGGAAAAGCTGCATTGATTGATGGATCAATTAATAAGGCAAAAATTAGGTATTTTAATATTTGTTTGTCCTTTACCTCATGTGCTAACAAATTTTTAGCATAGTAAGCCCTACATCTATCCCTATATAATGCCCATCTATTAATTTGACTCATTACCGAGTCAACTTGGCATAATATTGACTCTAGGGTATTAGCCAAATAGTTATGATGGGTGTTGGTTGAAGTGGGGTACCTCATTCTCCTAATTGTCTATTCAATTTGTATTTTGCTCTCTACTATGTGTGTAACCAAATCCTCTTGATTACTTGGGGAGTCTTGTAAAATTATAGGAAGGACATGAGGGTTAGGCGGAGATTTAGGATATTTTTGTATTTCACTTGAATGGGATGTTCATTTTTTTTAACAATAAAATAATAAAAATTAAAAAAATTGCTAAAATATAGTGTTAAGAGGTTTGGTTTTTGATTACTTATCTCCCCTCCATGGTAACATTATTGATTTGTCAAGGTAACTAGCAATGGTAGTGTGTTCTATCCTCCTCCAAACATAATGCGAATGCAGTATAGGGTAGATATGAGACACCAAAATAAAATAAGCTTAACTTCAGGATTAGGATTTTTATTTTTTGATTCTAGTCATTATAATGCATATGTGTTATGCATAGTGTGCATAACATGTATGCATTATGGTTAAGTGATTATCGAGCCTCAATTAAAATAATACATACACATTATTAATGTAATGTATACACATTATAAAATAATACATATGTGTTATGCTAAAATTTCAATATAATTATCCCCTAAATCCATACACTTACCCGTCCACATAACTGTCCTCCAACTTCATGCACTTATCCCCATTTATTCTTGATTTACAAGTTAATTATTAGCTCACCTGTACACTTATAGATATTAGGTGTATGAATTCAACCCAAAATTATCATTCATTACTTACCAAAAAAAATATGAATATGAGGATGAAAATGGTATTTCATGACATGGAAAACATGATGATCCTTTGAGATATGGTAGGGTTATGCATGCTCCATGACTCACAAATGAACTAGTTTCAAGTATAAAGACACTTTAGGAAATGAGTATTTGTGTGGATATCATATGTGATGTCAAGTAATTAAATAATATAATTGGCTACTTTTCAATTGATATAGAAAACATATTTTTGATAAAGTGATGTCAACATTAAAAATAGTCTAAGAAAAATAAAGATTAAAAAACATACTAAAGACTCCATTAGTGTCAACCTTTGGTATGAAGAGGATAAATAAATTTATTTGTTTTACACTATACATGATTAAAAAAGATAAAATTAATTCATATTTAAAATTTAGATAGGATGGATATTACATATGATGGTCAAATATTCACACAACAATGCTATTATAATGGGCTCAACATTCAACAACAATAAATTTGGGGGTAGATTTTAGTTGATTTTCATCAATGTTTTATGTATATTATATGGGAAAGTGGTTTTACATCGACATGCACTACACCTAACTACATATAATGATACAATTCAAATCAGAATATATTTACCCAAATAAATAATTAAAAAAAACTTATATTAAAAAAATATTTTAGAATAGTTAAAATATGCAAATATACAGTTTTGATAAAAATAAAGAATTTTCAAAAATATGTAAAATAACAAATGTTGAAGTTAGGTGTAAATAAATCCAAAAACCAAGTCAGACATAACAATTTTTTTTGAGTAAATAATAACTTTGAAATTTTGACTAAGAATGGAGTGTTATACACATGGACAACATGTGTGTACTTTAGATATAAAGTACATCATTAATAATTATAGAATTATTCATAGCAAATGTGATAAATTTGATCCTCTACTATTAGGCTTCAAAACCCTTACTCAATTTTACGTAATTCGATGCAAATCACTACAAAATTGATCTCCTTTCTTGAAACCCTAATCATCTCATAAAACTTTAAAAAACTATAGTTATTTAGGGGCCTATATCAATCAAACCTTTGTCCTTAAAAAATTTGGAAACCATCAATCAATATGATTCAACAAGAAACTTTGTGATGCAAGATTAATTTATTATATGTATTTTCACTACATTAACAATTTGAAATGATGCAATATGAAGACTCAAACTAAAATTATGCTTTTCAAATCAAATGTTGGAATTTTACTTGTGACATTTAATTGTAACCTTGATTTCATGTCTCTAATTCCTTGTCTTATATACACTAATGCAATTGTGTATCTATTAAATTTTTAAATTTAAATTAGGACTTTATTGGTGCATAGGTCAACATACAAAGGGCAAAAAAGTTGAAAAAAGAAGCAAAAATGTTGGGAAAAAATAAAAATTTCAAAGGAACAGATGGCAAAGAGGGACTAAGAGTATAGGGTATGCTCTTGGTCAATTATGAATGTACTTCCACTCTCCTAAAAAAACTCCAGAAAATATAAAAAATAAAGAAAAAGTAGAGAGATGATTAAGAAAGAGAGAGAAAACAAGAAAAATAGGAAGCAAATAAAGCCCAACATAGAATAAGAACACACCAATAAGAGGCAAATATGAACTAATTTTCAATAAACACAAAACCCTAAATCAATGTGAAATGACATCTAAAACTACCTCCAAACCAAAACTAGGTGTCTAAACATAGTTCTACAAATTCAAATAATTGATATCTTTTTGATGGAAACATATAAATAGTTGAGAATGCACAAGGAACAACAAAATGAAAGAACATATAAAAAAATCATAAGTTAATATAAATAAAAAAAGTTCTAAGGGAATAATTATGTGAAGCTAAAAAAGTTTGTAATGAATCAATCTTTTCCAATAGAGAATAAATCACCTTTGAAAAAATAAAAATGATTGTTAAATAATTTCTTAGAAGCTTGTTTATATAATATGTTGTATTGAAGATTTAAATAGGGATTACAATGATTTTGAACTAAGTAGGTTTGATTAAGGTAATATTTAAATCACTTAATTTTTTTAGTAAATTAGTTTATAATTATAATTAAAAATGATAGTTAGAAAATTTGAAATGTCAATGCAAGACAATTTTTATTACTGTAATGGGAATTATTATCAAATTTAAAGTTTTCAATGCCCTTTAAATGTCTCCTAGCTTATCATATAGAGGTAAAATTTAAAATATAATTAAAACAAATTAAACTTTACTATTCCCTGTAAATCAGAAATGACATATCTAAATCCTTTTAGTAAGAGTTCCATGTATTAAATTGCCCACGATATACCAATTTTAACATAAATTTGAAGTTTTTAATTTTGTCACCAATGATTGAATTACAAAGAAATCTCATGAAATATATTAAATTTTCTATTACCATTAAGGAAACTTCTATTATTAACACTGATTAGACATTATAATATTTGACATTAAAAGTGTCTACATTCTCTCTACTACTATCACTTAATATCAAAAGGAGTTAAATTGATTTTTTTTTAATTTCATAATTTAATATAATCATTTAAACTTGAAAGGTGATGTTTATGAAAATTCTTATTATAAAGGAAATAAAAATATTGGTAGCCTAATAAATAGGGTTTCATTATGATTATATTTTCCATTGAATTCTTATGATAATGTTGTTGCAAAAATCAACAAGAAATAGAAACCCAATAACATTTATGTCCTAAAATTCAAATCGTTTGGAGTAAGTATAATTTATATTTGACAAAGAAAAACATACATTAACATGAGGTATTTTTTGAAGAATATTTATCATTTATACATTGAAATATATTCGAGGAAAGAATAAGGTGGATAAATAATAAAGTCAACAATTTTAAAAATTTAAAACTATAATTTGAAAAAAATAATACATGTATTAGACAAACCCTCTCCAAAAAATAATAAAAAAAACATATTATAATAAGACAATAAACTAATTAAAATATAAGTATATAGTCATTTTGTTCAAAGAGGATTCATCATTTGGCTCATAATGGAATATATCTTTTTTTAGTTTACCTTCAAGCATTGCATTATATAAGTGAGAAGGGTTCATGTTAATTATATTAAATGTAAGGTAACCTCATAAGGACAAATCATAAACATCACATGTATAAAAACCCTTCACAATATTAATACTATGATGACTAAATTAGATTTCATATCAGGCAAATCCTAATTTCATAATGTAATGTGATACATAACACATGTTTACCAAAAATGGGTTTGAGTTCTTGTGTACATTTATGCACATTTGTTTTGAGGTGTGAAATTTGTCATCTCTTGCTACAATGTTATATGTATGGAGGAAGATCAATGTCAAGCTTAATAATATCATTATAAGTCCCAAATTTTAAGGAAGTGCATGAAGGATAGTTTCAGACATCTCCCATCGATCATAATGACATTTTGGTGGAAACATAATGAAATTATTACTTCGTGCAAATGGAAGTTTTAAAAATTTTGCTTGGTGTTCATGATGGTTTCAATAACCACCATTTCTTCTAGATGGTGGATATAAAATTATCATTTTGTGTTGGTGAAATCTATGAAATTTCTAGTTTGTATCAATCAATTATTTCATCCATGCTAAATAAATAGGTAAATTAATTAAAAAAATCAAGAAAACATGAAGTGTCAACCATTTTCAAGATAAAGGGACCTCAAAGGTTATAGTAGGATGTCAGTATTAAGCCATCAATATTTAAAAATATTTTTGGAAAATATTTGAAGAGTCAGTGTAGATCATCTAAGATAAATAATGTGAGATCAAGAAAGTTGGAAGAGAGAGGATCCTAGTTTCAAAGTAGAGCAGAGTAGAGAGAGAGTTGAAATGAACTCTAAGAGTGTAAGAGTAGAGTCAAGAGCCTATTGAGATATATGTATGTTCATTGTAACCCCATAATTAGAAAGAGGAAGTATTTTTCATAAACACGGGGGAAGGCTGTGTGTGTGTGTGTGTGTGTGTGTGTGTGAGAGAGAGAGAGAGAGAGAGAGAGATATATATATCTGAAACATGGTTGAACATTTTTAAATAGAGCTTTTTGACTCATATTTTGAGTCTTTTTTCTAATCGTTGAGACTGAAGGAAATTTAAAAATGTTGGGGATTAATATATCCATTATTTTGGCCCAAACATTCTTGTTTGCATTAATTGGGATCAAAATAAGGTTTAATTTGTTGGGTTTTGTGTGAGACTCTTGTTGAGTCATAATAAGTTGTGAAAGAGAAGCTTGTAGTGAGTGAAGATATAACACATAGATGTAATCCCACTAGAAGATTAGTAATACCAAGGGAACCTCAAGATGTAGACTTAGTATATATGATGAGAGGAATCTAGACAAGCTTGGATTCAATGGAGACACATAAATAATATAAACTCATGTTGAAGATGCAAGTGATGATGAATGAGTAGATTTTAATATATTGAAGTAAAAGAGATAGTGGATGACCTTAGATTATATTTATAAAGGATATTGTAAACATGGGTATTAAACAAAAGTTTTATATCCCTTGTTATAATGAAGTTTCATCTTGATAAGCTTCTATATTGGATCATGGACATGGAAAAGTATTTTGACTACAAGTCAATGGAAGGCCCTGAGAGTGTGATTTTTTCTTGTACTAAGCTGAAATATCATACACCCTTATGGTGGGATCGTATGCAGATGGAAAGAAAGAGAAAAGATAAATATATAATTAAAACTAGGGGAGAATGGTGAAAAATCTAAAAGGTAAATTATTGCCTTTGGATTATTAGTTGAATTTTTTAAACAAGTTATACAATTTGAGGTAAAATGAGTTGTGTTTAAAAAAATACACATAAGAGGTAAATAATAATTTGTTGCCTTTTAGATCTCACTACAAGCTTCTCTTTCATAACTTATTAAACACAACTTATTATTTTTTAAACATAAGAGATCTAAAAATTCAACTAATAATCCAAAGGCAATAATTTACCTTTTAGATTTTTCACCATCCTCCCCTAGTTTTAATTATATATTTATCTCTTCTCTTTCTTTCCATCTGCATATGATCCCACCATAAGGGTGTATAATATTTCAGCTTAGTACAAGAAAAAATCACACTCTTAGGGCCTTCCATTGACTTGTAGTCAAAATACTTTTCCATGTCCGGGATCCAATATAGAAGCTTATCAATATGAATCTTCCATTATAACAAGGGATATAAAACTTTTGTTTAATACCCATGTTTACAATATCCTTTATAAATATAATCTAAGGTCATCCACTATCTCTTCTACTTCAATAAATTAAAATCTACTCATTCATCATCACTTGCATCTTCAACATGAGTTCATATTATTTATGTATCTCCATTGAATACAAGCTTGTCTAGATTCCTCTCATCATATATACTAAGTCTACAACTTGAGGTTCCCTTGGTATTACTAATCTTCTAGTGGGATTACATCTAGGTGTTATATCTTCACTCACTACAAGCTTCTCTTTCACAACTTATTATGACTCAACAAGAGTCTCACACAAAACCCAACAAATTAAACCTTATTTTGATCCCAATTAATGCAAACAAGAATGTTTGGGCCAAAATAATGGATATATTAATCCCCAACATTTTTAAATTTCCTTCAGTCTCAACGATTAGAAAAAAGACTCAAAATATGAGTCAAAAAGCTCTATTTAAAAATGTTCAACCATGTTTCAGATATATCTCTCTCTCTCTCTCTCTCTCTCTCTCACACACACACACACACACACACACACACACACACACACACACACACACACACACACACACACACACACACACACACACACACACACACACACACACAACCTTCCCCCATGTTTATGAAAAATACTTCCTCTTTCTAATTATGGGGTTACAATGAACATACATATATCTCAATAGGCTCTTGACTCTACTCTTACACTCTTAGAGTTCATTTCAACTCTCTCTCTCTACTCTGCTCTACTTTGAAACTAGGCTCCTCTCTCTTCCAACTTTCTTGATCTCACGTTATTTATTTTAGATGATCTACAATGACTCTTCAAATATTTTCCAAAAATATTTTTAAATATTGATGGCTTAATACTGACATCCTACCATAACCTTTGAGGTCCCTTTATATTGAAAATGGTTGACACTTCATGTTTTCTTGATTTTTGTAATTAATTTACCTATTTATTTAGTATGGATGAAATAATTGATTGATACAAACTAGAAATTTCATAGATTCCATCAACACAAAATGATAATTTTATATCCACCATCTAGAAGAAGTGGTGGTTATTGAAACCATCATGAACACCAAGAATTTTTTTTAAAACTTCCATTTGCACGAAGTAATAATTTCATCATGCTTCCACAAAAATGTCATTATGATCGATGGGAGATGTCTGAATATATATATATATATATATATATATATATATATATATATATATATATATATATATATATATATATATATATATATATATATATATATATATATATGGAATATTATCAATAATTTTTTAAAGATATGCAAATGGATTTTGTATTTATATTCAATATGAGATTTGAATGTTTAATTTAAATTCAGTTAAGGAAGCCTATCAATGTGCATTGAATGCAAGGGAATTTTTTTAGAAGGTAGTAAATGAAGTCTAGAGTTCGATGAAAGTTATCAAGAGTAAGAGGATCCACTAATGGTGGAAGATGATAATATAATCATGAAGGTGAAGTAATTACTTCATAAAATTAGAGTCAAGAATCAAGAGGAAGATGCTATTCTTTTAGAGGAAGAGGTAGATGATTCATGGATAAGTGATTCAAATGTAGAGAGGTTTGGCATATAAAATTTGAATTCCATAAATAATTTCAAGCAATCATGTTACTATGTAGATGAAGAGAGTATTATATACCCAAGATATACAAAAGAATCAAAACATGGCAAATCTCTTATGATGAAGAGAACATTGTTAAAACTGGCCAAGGAAGAAGATGATCTAATGCAGTTTTTTTATCCTAAAATGTTTTCAAAGCAAGAGGTAAGTATTTTAAAGTCATTATTCATAATGGTAGTATAAATAATCTAGTTTCAAATAATATAGTGGAAAATCTTGGGCTGAAAATATTAGTGCATCCAAACCCATACATATTTTCTTGGTTACTTAAGGAACCGTCAAGTGTTGGTGAATGATTAGTGCATTGCAATTTTTTATATTGGTTCATATAAGGATGACATGATGTGTGATATTATGCACATGGATGTATGTCATGTGTTTTTGGGAATACCATGGTAGTTTTATATAATATTTGTGCATGATGGTAAATAAAACACATACACACTTGGGAAGGATGGTAAGACGCATCCCATTAAAATAAAGATTAAATAGGTGGAAAAATATACTAAATATTTAATGGTTTTTAGAAAAGAATTATTGAAGGATAAAAATAAGGAGAATACAATTTTTTTGTCATCCCAAAGCCAATGTAAGTTATGATCTCAAACAAGGTGAGTGATATTCATTTCAACTTTAGAATTGTTAAAAGAGATTGCTTATATTTTTTCAAAGTATTTTTTGGATAAACTACTATCTATGAGAATCATGAGTCATCTCATGGATTTAGTGTTTGGAGAAAGTTTTTTAAACAAGACAACATATAGGTTGACACATATAAATAATGAAGAAGTGAAGAGACAAATAAGTGAGTTATTAGATATGGGTTTAATAAAATAAAGTTTTAGCCCATGTGGCCTTCTAATAGTATTGACACCTAATATAGTTGGATATTGGATAATGTGTAAACATAGATTGATAAATAAGATCACTATAAACTATAAATTTACATTACCAAGAATAGATGACTTGATAGATTATGTGAGTGGAGAAAATTACTTCAAAAATATAGTTTTAAGTAGAGTGTATCACCACATTCAAGATGAATGATGGGTTATATGTATGAATTATTTTACAATTAAAATAGTCAAATGCACCTAGTACATTCATGCGACTTGTTAATGAATTATTACTGCCTTATGTGGATAAGTTTTTCATTGTATATTTATATAAAACTTTAATTTTCAATCATTCAAAGGAAAACAATTATTGAAATTAAGGTTGATTTTACAAAAGTTGAAAGAGGATAAGTTGTTCATAAAATTTAAGAAGTGTAGCTTCATGAAGAAGGCGATAATATATTTGGGATTTGTGATCTTAAAAAAGGTTTTAAAAAATATCCAAAAAATGTAATATAGTAGTTGAATGGCTATCATTTAAAAACATCTTTAACATTAAAAGTTTTCATGGGTTTGAAAGTTTCTATAAGAAATTTATTAATTTTTTTTTTGGTATATGTTTTTGTACAAGATAATTTTTAGTTTTGAAGAATAAGGTAATAGGACAATGATTGTTAGCATTGTTTGATTTCATTTAAGTGTTTCAAATTGATTGTGATGCATGTGTAATTACCATAGGAGTAGTGTATATCCAAGAAGATAATCCCATTTATTACTTTAGTGAGAATTTTAATGAAGTGAAGAAAAAGTATTCAATCTATGACTAATAGTTCTACTTTAAAATATAAGCACTTAAGAAGTGGAGGCATTCTTTGTTGCCCAAGGATTTTGTCTTATATACAAACCATTAAGAATTGTAGTTCATAAAGAACCAAAGTAATTTGAATATAAAAAAAAAAAAATAGATTTTATTTTTTTTAAATTGTTATTTTATTTTGAATCGTAGGGGTGATGAATCTAATAATGTTTCAGATACTTTAAGTAGAAGAGATCTTGTAGTGAATGAGTTGAGGGTATAAGCCATTGGGTTTGACTCAATGAAATAATTGTATGAGGGGGATTTGGATATCCAAGATGTGATATCAATATACATGAATCTATCAAGTATGGACATAAAACCATGGCTAGAGTATATGATACAAGATAAATTTTTGTTCATGGGAAAGAGGTTGTGCATACCTCAAGGTTTTATGAGAGATAACTTATTGAAGGAGAAGCATAGTGGATGCCTAAAACATGGTCAATTTGGCGATGATAAAACATTAGCACAATTGTGTGAGTATTAATATTAGTCAAAGATGAGCATGAATGTCAAATATTTTGTGCAAAGATGTAATATTTTACAACATACTAAAGGGTAAGTGCATAGAATTGAGGGACCAAAAGGGGGTCTTAAGTGGACACGTTTGTTCTTAAAAACAAGAAATATTAATGTGTACAGATTATTTGAGACACACTCAAAAATTGAAGATGTTATAAGAACATGAATTGTAGCATTTTTTAAATGGTTGAGTACAAGTAGGTCAAACATCATAAATTCAAAGAGGTACTACTTTTTTAGAAAAATCATAATAGATAGCCTGCTGTGTACCCCATCATTTTCTTAGCACCATTTACTTTTTGTAAACCTTTTTTGGAAAGTTAGATAACATCATATAGTTTATAACACACACACATTTTAATGAATATTTTATTTTTTTACTAATTTCACAAATAAATAGACCCTAAAATATGATCAATAATGCATAGCTAACTGTGCACCCCCTAACTACCTCAAAAAATATAAAAAATAGATTTTTTAGGAAGGTGTATGGAATTATGTCTAGTTTGTAACCCTATAATTTTTTCAGTTTGAATCAATGAAATGAAAAACACATAAACCAAGATAAACATGTATATTTGCGGCATATAATGCTATAAAAGATATACTTAGAAATAGATATAGATAAAAACCTTAAAGTAGTAAAAATAATAATATATTATATATTTACAAAGAGGAGAGTGTGATCGATGTTGTAGTCATTTTACAAGATTTTTTTAATAAAATTTATAATTTTTTGTATTGAAGAAGTTATATTTTATTATTTTTAATCAAAAACATAGATTTGCTTGTGTTTGCAGGTCCATGCCTTACACTCGGGAATCCAAGCCATTCATGAACCTTTAGACATTGTTTCAAATGTCAAACAATAGAACCACATTCACATATACACTAAATATGTAAAATTATCACACAAATAAAATATTTTACTATTACAATGACATGAATTTGGCCATCTTATTGATTTTATTATAATTTTTTTTAAATTGTCAAAGTTTATACATGGCCTCAGTCAATGTTAGTTGTTAACATTTAAATTTTATATATCAAAAAATGTAAACCTAATTTTGACTATAACATTGGTGTCATTTTACTGGATAAATATATTCATGAGTATAAAATATGATTTTAGGCTCAATTAGCCACATTGTCATCAAAAATTGAGCCAATTAGTTAATTGGGGTAATAAGTGATGATATTTGGGTTGAATCAAGACCTATGAACATAATTATTACTCAAAAAGATGTTAAATGGGGCTAAATCAATTGGTTTAGGGTTTAGGGCTTAGGTCTTAAATATTAGGGTATAGGGTCCAATTTTAAAGGAAATTAGAGATAGTTTAAGCTTTTTGAACCTATTTATGAATACAAAATGTGTTTTTGGGTTCAATTAGCCCTAATGTCATCACATGTTGAGTCAACTAGTCAATTAGGGCAATCAACGATGTGATTTGGGCTAAATTGAGCCATGCAAACCTAATTATTAGTCTAAAAGATGTTAATTGGGGATAAATAAATTGGTTTGGGGTTTATAATTTATGATTTAAGGTTTAGGGTTTAAGGTATAAGGTTTAGGGTTTAGGGTATATGGTCTAATCACAAAGGAAAATAGGGATAATTTAAGCTTGTTAAACCTTTTTATGACCACAAAATGTGATTTTGGGCTCAATTAGCCCCAATGTCCTCATATATTGAGCCAATTAGTTAATTGGAGTAATCAACAATGTGGTTTTGGAAAAACTGAGACATGTGAACCTAATTTTTATTCTAAAAGATGTTAATCAGGGCTAACTTGATTGGTTTAAGATTTGGGGTATAAGGTTTAGGGTATAAAGTCCAATCACAAAGGTAATTGAGGCCAATTTGAGATTTTTGAACCCATTTGTGACTACAAAATGTGATTTTGGGCTCAATTAGCCCTAGTGTCATCACATATTGAGCCAATTAGTCAATTGGGGTAATTAGTGATGCGATTTAGGCCAAATTGGGCGATGTAAACCTAATTATTACTCTAAATCATGTTCATTAGGGACAAATTTATTGGTTTATGGTTTAGAGTTTATGATTTAGGGTTTATGGTTTAGGGCTTAGGGTTTAAGGTATATGGTTTATGGTTTAGGGTATAAGTCCAATTGTGAAGGTAGTTGGGGATAATTTGAACTCATTAAACCTATTTGTGATTAAAAAATATGATTTTGGGCTCAATTTACCCTAATATCATCATAAATTGAGCCACATTAGAATTAGTTATAGGATCTAATGAATCTAATAGAAAGCATAAACAAGAGAAAAAATAGTAATAGTAATAAACAATAACTATATATCCAAGATAATAACAAAAATGAATAAATAACTCAAATATGATGAATTAATCTAAAAATTCAATATTAATCTGACGTAGAATACACAAATAGCCATTTCTTATATAGAGTAAGGCGTGCAAGATAAAGATCAAGGAACTCACACAACACATGTAGTTCAACTGATATCTGACTACAACAATAGTGGAGTGCAACTCCACACTAACAAAATAGGTGTCCAACTTATGTAAATTATCAACACAAGTTGACTATTTGTTAATCAATCTTATCCTATCTTACCTTGAATAGTGGAGTGCAACTCTATGGTAACAAGATAGGTGCCAAGTTGAATACTAGCTAAGCAAGCTTATCCTATCTGGTGTGAATTATTAATCAACATAATAAACTAATTGCAATAAGTAATTAGTGCACCAATCTAAATAAAAAATACAAGTAAATTCAATAAATCAAATAAATTCACTAACACCCCCCATACGCTAAGCTTAAGTAGGGCTATGCAGATAAGAGTCTCAATAATGGGTAGCCATATTAGGTGCTCTATACAGATAGATGAGGAAAGGAGAAAAATTGAAGGAAAAAAACTCCTTAAAATGAAGGTCTAAGAGACCCCTCCTGAAGAACTGATGTCCCCTAAAGAATGATGTCTTTCACCCACAAAAGACATTGTAAATGAAGATACTTGCTCTTAATGAAAGGTTTGGTGAAAATATCTACAATCTACCCCTCCATAGGATAATATTAAAGAATAATGCTCTCTACCTAAATCAGCTCCTTGATAAAGTGCATATGGATCTCTATGTGTTTGGTTCTTTGATGATGAATCAAATTCTTTGAGATTTGGATAGTGCTTTAGTTGTCATAGTAGATGACTGATGGATTTTAAAATGGAACACCAAGCTCAGTGAGAATATTCTAAAGCTAAATAGCCTTAGTAGTGGCATTAATAATGCCATGATACTCAACTTCTATAGATGAAAGAGAAATATCATGTTTCTTCTTGCTCTACCAATAAATACGGATAGATCCAAAGTGAATGATGTAACCAGAAGTGGACTCATGATCACCATAATCGCTAGCCCAATTAGAATCTGTGTATCCCACCAAGTCTAAACCTATACCTATTATATAGTGAATCCTGTATTTGATAGTGCCTTGAATGTAGCTCAAAATGCATTTGGTGGCCTTTTAATGAAGCTCATGTGGTTTTTGTATAAAGCATGAAACTATGCCAACTGCATATGAAATGTCAGGTCATGTATGAGTCAGATAGATGAGGCTACTTACAAGCTAGTAATATAATATGGCATCAACCAAGGGAGTGGAACAATGAACCTTAACCCTAACTCCAAATAAGAAAGGAGTCGATGTAGGCCTATGATCAGCCATGTGAAACTGAGTTATCAAGTCCATGGCATACTTGGGCTGTGAAAGTGTAATCCCAGAAGAAGACTATGTTATCTAAATCTTGAGAAAATAGTGCAATAGGCCCATGTCTATCATAAAAAACCTATCATGAAGTGTAGTCTTAACACTTATGATGATGGATGTTGTGCTTCTTGTAATAATGAGATCATCAACATAGAGCAAGAAGTACAATAGTGAATCCTCTTACTATAGAATATAGACATTTAAATCTAAGTGATATCTCAAGAGCCTAACTAAAAGAAGAAATATGTCGAGGAATTATGCATCCATATATAATATTTGATAGTTGGGTGGTGACACATGTTCAAACTATAATAAATCTATTGAATCAGATTAGAGTGTACAAATAATAATTATTGTTCATAAATAAATTATTAAAACCATACAAAATAAAGTGGCAAATCATATATTTGCATTAATGAAAATTACACAAATACATAACAAATTTTAATTTATCTATCATGCTGAAATTATATGTAAATACACAATTCCCTACCATTATAGTTTAAGAACTAAAAATTTGACAAAACACCTATTTCCTAAAGTAAACAATGATAATTTCCTTACAAAACAAAAACATAGTTTATTCATTTCCCATATAAATAATTGGTTTCAATTATAGATATCCCTCACAAGCCACTTAACATAAATCCAAACATTATACATGACATGCAAGTTTTTATTATGACACAAACAATCAATATTATCTTGCCAATATTTACAGAAGAGTATGCACTAGTCCCTTATTTCCCTCAGAACGACTTGCATGATTATGTATTTTTATTTCCAACCCATCAAATGAATTACCCTTTTTAATTCTCTCTTTGATATTTAAATTTCACCTTTTTATTTTTAGTTCCACACAACATTCTAATTTACATTGCAAACATTGATGGTATATATTACCTTCATTTTGATAAATTGTTTAGTGAGTGACCTTGATTCATCATGTAGTTTGATCATCTTCTTATCTTTGACATTACAATCACTGTTAATTTATTTTAAAATTAGTTGTGAATTAGTTTCCATCCATACCAAAACAAAACCACATGCAAAGAATGCACAAAGACCATTAATAAGTGATTTTAAATATAATGTGTTGAGTTTAATCCCATCTTTTGATGAATCTACTTAAATTGTATTTTATTGCTATGAGAGCCATATAAAACTTAATGCATACTTTAACTCACCTTTGTTCTTCAGGGAAGAAACTAAAATTATCATTTGGTATTTTATATACATACTCCAAAACTTGAAATAGTGGGAGGGAAAGATGCAAGAATTGCTACCAAACCGAGTTCCTCAATAATCCCTTAACATAATAATTTTTTTGTTACTAAGTACCTGATTTTGGAGTTTTGGTGCAAACTTACATTGAAAATTTAATTAATTCAATCCAATAATCCCTTAACATACCAAATTAAATTTTAATAACCCCATGAAATCAATTAGGTGCAGAGAACCCCCCACATAGGTAAATATGCATGCATAGAAATAAAATAGCCCTTGAATCATTATTGGAGTTCCCCTTGATCCTTCTTAGAGTTCCATCTATGATTAATTGAAAACCTTTGATATATTATGAGATTCACCTGAGAAGTTAAAGGCACATCATTTAGTAGTTTGATAAATAAAATGTAAAAATAAGAGTTTTGTGGTATCACATGATCTCCCACACATGCTTTATTGATTTATATTTCATGTGGGAACATGAATATTAGTGCTTATGAATTTACCTAGAAGGCTTGAATGATTAATTTAAGTGACATCTAAGACAAATTTGATGGGATTGACCATTAAACAAAAAGAAAACAACCCTTAACTTGATCATTCTTGGAGTTCCATCCACTATTTTGTGAACACCATCAATATATCATGGGGTTTGTTCAAGAGATTAAAAGGATTGAAAATTAGTAGTTTGAATTTAAAGCTTTGATCAATGAAAGGAAAAAATAAATGTATGTAGTGTTTCATCCATCACTACCTGTTGTCCCCCAAAAATATCACTCATTTTTGGGACAACATTTGAACTATTTTGGTCTTACAAACCAAAATTGTCTGTTCCATTTTCAAAATTTGTCTTGGGCATTCAAATTCCTCATTTTTTGGGCTTCACAACTTCTACAGGTGTGTTCAATCAAAAGAATTAGTTTCTAACAATTGGTCATTTTTGGAATTGGTTCATCGTCTTGGTTCAAATAGAAATTTCCATTGGCAAGCATCAACAGTAGGTTTAACATTTGGTTCATCTTTTGGTTCAATGTCAAATGGTTCAAAGGCGGGTTCAATCAAGTGGTTCAACGCTTTGTTTCAACATTTGGTTCATCCATTCAGCTTTAGCGCTTTGATTCATTCTTTGGTTCAATCAAACGGTTCATCAGTTGGTTCAAGGCTTTGTTTGAACCATTGAACCAAAATTTGGTTCAACATCTTGGTTCAATGAAAAGGTTCAAAGCCTTGGTTCAACGGTTAGTTCAAACACATGGTTCAAAGTCTTGGTTCAATGAAATGGTTCAAACATTTGGTTCAATGGAATGGTTCAATAGTTGGTTCATCGCCAAAGTTTAAAGAGTTTCTCAAAGAAGCTTGAAGGCCATTCAAAGACTGCCCGAAGTGTAGATACCCTTGCGGGAGGCTCTTCCCAACTCAAAACAGGTCATTTCTCAAGGCTTGAAAGTGCAAGTCCAATCTGGAAAAATACCAAGCAGAAAGCTGAAAGAAGACCAAGGGGTGATGCGCTCGAGGACATCAAATCAAACACAGCAAAGTAGTAATTGAAAACATAGTGATGGGCACGCGAATATAAAATACAAGACAACAAAATAACTATTGACCCAGACCAAAATGCATTCCCAGAATTCAAGGCCAAGACCAGCAAAAAGCGAGGAAGGAATAGAACATTAAATTGAATCTAGGACCCGATTCAATTAACCGGATAAGGAGGAATGATGAAGTTAAGATCAGATCGCCAGGTGGACATTGAAAGTTACAAACTTTCAATAAGTGCAACTTATTTCCTTGCATTGATAAAATCAAATGGGTAAAGCACCCCTAAGTTCCAACATGTCTTCTTAATAGATTCCAATGCAAAATGATGTATTGATTGTTCCCAAGTCCTTTTTAAAGAGGCTATATAAGGGACTTTCTTCTATTGTAATAAGGATCTCTTTTTTGATTTTTTGAACGAAACTCTGCCCTAATTGTAAGGAATTACTGAGACTTTGAGCTCAGATTGCCGATCATATTTTTATATTGGAATAAGAAAGCAAGTGATTTTTTAGACTTTATGCTGTAATATCTTTGTTATTGAGGAAATTGTTCTTATGTCTTTTTCTTCAATATATCTTCTGTTCCTTTAATTCAACAAGCAAAATTAGTGACAATAGTCAAGGTGTCCTAAAGAGTGAACTGTGGAGAGACTTTGTGCCCCCATAATTGCCTTTAGTGTGTTTTCTTTTCATTTCTGTGTAAAGGACCTTGAGGCAACTTTGTGCCCTCATTGTCCTTCGTATCTTACTCTTGAGCAATCCAGGTGAAGACTTTGTGTTGCATATCGATTTGCTGGTTATTATATCCTTTGCTACATTTTGTTGTTACTGCCAGGAGTATTCTTCTGGTTTTTTGAATAGTACTTCTGAAAGAAGAGGAGTACTGTCTGTCATTTCCCCTAAGTTTTTCCTTTGATCCACGCACATCATCTCTGAAAGAAGAGAGATGGATGGTTTGTCCCACCCATGAGTATTATTTTTTGTTTATATACATACATACATACATACATACATACATACATACATACATACATAAACACACACACACACACACACACACACACACACACACACACACACACACACACACATATATATATATATATAGCATATTCATAGGGAACCTCCCCTTGATGAGAGGAGAGAACAGTCTCCTTCTGATGTGATAAACTTACACATTAGGAAGACTAATCTTCTTACTTTGGTTGATAAGACCTATTTTGTTTACCAGTACGCTGATAGACAAAATATTACACCAACATTTTTTGGCAACTTTGCTGGGGAATACCCATTATCCATTTATAGTCTATCCATTTCATTCACCTCCACACCAACTGAGAAAGAATGCATAGTTTAAATCCCTAAGCTTTAACTGAAGCAATGCCAATTCTTTTCCACTTTTGTTTTACAATCTTGCAGATTCAAGGTATACATGAAGCCAAAGGGCTAAAGGTATCATTGATCCTATGTTCAAACTGGTATAACAAATTGATTTTGATCTATTCCCTTCACCATCTCATCTACAACGAACCAAAATCTTCCCTCCTACTAAAGCCAGATCCCCATTACCAGATGAAGTATCTACTTCTGCTATTGATAAAGCTGTGTCTATAATTACTCCTTTGAGATTTGTTATCCCTCCATTTCAGAATCCTATAATGGCAGTTCAAGGCCCCTAGAGTAATGCATTTGGCCCACTTAATCTTACTCTTCCTCTACATGAGCTTCCATGCATTTCTAGGAAGAATTTTCCTAAATTCTACGATGATGGCAAAGTTCATCCTGATGAACACATTGTAGCATTCAGTATAGCTTGTAGAGTAATCGAAGTAGAATTTGAAGACGTGGCAGTTAGGCTTTTCATGGAGACATTACAAGGTGCTGCTGTAAACTAGTTTTACCATCTATAAACTGGATCAGTGACTGGTTGGGACACTATCAAAGCCAAGTTTGAAGCAAGGTTCCAACCTGCAGAAGATGCACATGCCTTGCTGGCCCAGCTCACACATATGAAGAAGGATCCCCATGAAACTATGAGGGACTTCATTTCCAGGTTCAACAAGCTAAGGCATAGGATTCCCATGATCACCCAATCGACACCTTAGAATCTCATGTGTTTCTTCATTAATTCATGGCTGCTTGAAGTGAGTTTTCTATTGAGACGGGATAGACACATATACCTTGAGGCTGCTCAAGACTTGGCTACTAAGCTAGAAGATGACCTTATCTTGGCAAGAAAGATAAAGAGAGATCCTAACAGAAATAGAGCTTCATCATCTTCTGAATATTCATCTATAAGCACCACTATTCCAATGGTGCAAAAGCTGGCAAAAGAATTGCTAGCTTTGAAAAGGCAAATGGCACCAAGTATTTCTTCTGCTCCTCTATATAAAGATATACCAAGGAGGACATTCCCTAATCAACCATATCAAGGCAACACTGACAGAAGTCAAGGGCAACAAAATCATCTTCCTCCCCCACAAAGGAATCTTGCCCTTGAAGCACCTCCAACAAACTCGGTAGTTGGGTATCTAGAAACAAAGCATGTTTCCTATTTCCAATCTGAGTTAGAGTAAGAAAATGGTGCTGATCTCTTTAGGGAGGATCTAGAAGAATCAACTGGCAACTCCCACATTGGTTTCCTGAATTACCAGGATGAACTCAGAAGTGAAGGTGAAGTAGTCAAAGGATCATATGCAGTATTCACCAGGTCCCAGAATCAGTCATCCCAGTAGGCCAACAAAGAGAAGATGGAGGAACAACCCCAACTAGCAATTTCAATTGTTGAGTAGAGAACCCATCTTCTTTTTCAATCAAAGGACCTGGTGATTACCAAAGAAGTAAGTACATCAAACATCTCTACACCTTCTACTTCAACTTTGCAAACTAGTCCTCCCCCTCTCGAAAATCAAAAGGATGAACTCCCATCTTCTCTTCCAAGCCCATTCTAGTCATTTGACATGATTAATCGTGTCAAAAAATCCAAAATTTAGATCACTGAGTTTGAATCCTTGCAAGCTAATCCTGAGCAATTGGACATTGATGGAGAACCAAGGGTAGACTTGTCTGAGGTAAAAATTGTGGTCACCCAAACGTCAGCCCCTATAGCTCAAATTTTGTTTGAGTCTTCAGGCAGGGGTAATTACTTCTTGACCATAGAGGATGTTCATGTTTCTATAGATGAAAGTCCTGTAGCTGACAATCCAGGAATTGATCCAAACAAGACTTCAAGAGAATTGGTAGGATGCAGTATAAACAAGGAAGGATCTTCCATCTCTAATGAAGAGAAATCTGATAGGAGATCAGCTTTTGATGATGACAACAATTCTTCCACTAATGATTAAGTTAGAACTATGTTGATATCTCCTCAAGGAGATAGTCTTCCTTCATGCAATTTGCAAGTCAACAACACCAACAACACAGCTGGATGTGAATCTCTATTGCTTAAACTGAAGATTGCTCAAGATGAAGAAGTCAAACTCCTTCACATCAAAGGAGATGTTAATCTAATAGTTTGTCAGGAGTTTGATATGGACAATCCAATCATATGCTGGACTGAACCAAAAGAACAACCAATTATGGTAATGGACCATGTTGCTGCAAATCAAAATCAAGAAAAGGAACCCTTCACAAGGAGAGCAAGGAGTTATGGTTTTTAGTTTGAGACCACTTCCTACCATAGAGAAAAAATAAGGAAAGACCAAGAGGAAGATACAAAAAATTGGTTTCCTGGTGGAGAGCTCCATTTGCTCGTCACCGTTTCTAGGGACAAAATGTCTTCTTTCTGGTTTACCAAGATGGCACACTATTTTCACTATCTCTCAAGAAGCAGCATTTGAAATACTTTAATTCTTGAAGTATCAGATCATTGCATATGTATATATGTATATTTGTATAGTTTTTAATTTTTTTTTGTTTCTATTTTTGATGGCTTTCATTTCTAGGTAGCATGACTCTGTAACCCAATGGCATACTTGAAGACACTAGAGATTCTAGATTCTACTCCTTTCAATTCATTTTGCAATTGACAGAAGTTCCCCAACTGGAGCCAGTTGTTGTCCCCCAAAAATATCACTCATTTTTGGGACAACATTTGAACTATTTTGGTCTTACAGACCAAAATTGTCTCTTCCCTTTTCAAAATTTGTCTTGGGCATTCAAATTACTCATTTTTTGGGCTTCATGACTTCTACAGGTGTGTTCAATCAAAAGAATCAGTTTCTAAAAATTGGTCATTTTTGAAATTGGTTCATTGCCTTGGTTCAAATAGAAATTTCCATCAACAAGCATCAGCAATAGGTTTAACGTTTGGTTCATCTTTTGGTTCAATGTCAAATGGTTCAAAGGCAGGTTCAATCAAGCGGTTCAATGCTTTGTTTCAACATTTGGCTCATCCATTCAGTTTCAGCACTTTAATTCATTCTTTGGTTCAATCAAATGATTCATCAGTTGGTTCAAGGCTTTGTTTGAACCGTTGAACCAAATTTGGTTTAACGTCTTAATTCAACGAAAAGGTTCAAAGCCTTGGTTCAACGGTTAGTTCAAACACATGGTTCAAAGTCTTGGTTCAACGAAATGGTTCAAACATTTGGTTCAATGGAATGGTTCAATAGTTGGTTCATCGCCAAAGTTCAAAGAGTTTCTCAAAGAAGCCTGAAGGCCATTCAAGACTACTCGAAGGGTAGATACCCTTGCGAGAGGCTCTTCTTGACTCAAAATGGGTCATTTCTCAAGGCCCAAAAGTGTAAGACCAATCTAGAAAAATACCAAGCAGAAAGCTGAAAGAAGACCAAGGGGTGATGCGCTCGAGGACGTCAAATTCAACACAGCAAAGTAGTCATTGAAAACATAGTGATGGGCGTGCAAACGTTAAATCGAAGACAACAAAATAATTGTTGACCCAGACTAGAATGCATTCCCAAAATTCAAGGCCAAGACCAGCAAAAAACAAGGAAGGAATAGAACATTAAATTGAATCTAGGACCCGATTCAATTAACTGGATAAGGAGGAACGATGAAGTTAAGATCAGATCACCAGGTGGACATTGAAAGTTACAAACTTTCAATAAGTGTGACTTATTTTCTTGCATTGATAAAATCAAATGGGTAAAGTGCCCATAAGTTCCAGCGTGTCTTCTTAACAGATTCCAACGCAAAATGATGTATTGATTGTTTCCAAGTACTTTTTGAAGAGGCTATATAAGGGACTTTCTTCTATTGTAATAAGGATCTCTTTTTTAATTTTTAGAATGAAACTCTACCCAAATTGTAAGGCATTACTGAGACTTTGAGCTCAGATTGCCGATCATATTTTTTTTATTGGAATAAGAAAGCAAGTGGTTTTTCAGACTTTGTGCTGTAATATCTTTATTATTGAGGAAATTGTTCTTATGTCTTTTTGTTCAATATATCTTCTGTTCCTTTAATTCAACAAGCAAAATTAGTGACAACAGTCAAGAAGGTGTCCTAAACAGTCAACTGTGGAGGGACTTTGTGCCCCCACAATTGCCTTTAGTGTGTTTTCTTTTCATTTTTGTGTAAAGGACCTTGAGGTAACTTTGTGCCCTCATTGTCATTCGTATCTTACTCTTGAGCAATCTAGGTGAAGACTTTGTGCTGCATCTCAATTTGCTAATTACATCCTTTGCTACATTTTGTTGTTACTGCCAAGAGTATTCTTGTGGTTTGCTGAATAGTACTTCTGAAAGAAGAGGAGTACTGTCTATCATTTCCCCTGAGTTTTTCCTTTGATCCACGCACATCATCTCTGAAAGAAGAGAGATGGATGGTTTGTCCCACCCATGAGTATTATTTTTTGTTTATATATATATATATATATAGCATACCTATAGGGAACCTCGCCTTAATGAGAGGAGAAATCAGTGTCTTTCTGATGTGGTAAAACTACACATTTGGATGACTAATCTTCCTACTTTGACCGATCAGACCTATTTTGTTTATCAGTACGTTGATCAACAAAATATTCAGCCAACACTACCAACATAGATAGACACATGGGTCTTTATTGAATGTTAGCGCATACGGGGATCATGATATGTGAGTGTTGACACTCACTTTTTTATGGATGGCCCACCTAAATATGTAGTACTTTATTGAATTATATTTAATTCATGAAACATGAATTTTAGTCCTTACACATTTACATATGATATGCACATGCTTATGTTAAGTGGACTATATATTAAAAAATCAATAATTTTCTATTCTCCTATTTTATTTTCAAATATTGGATGCTAGAAGTGGACTACAACTATAGATAAATGAAAGCATTTTTTATTGATTTATTACAATATCATCACAGAGATTTAGCTAAAAATAAAATTTAATCATGGAAAAAATGAAGGTTTTGATGTCAAAGGTAGTTGAAACACCATTGCATGATGAGAAGTTGCGAGGGCTCATACATGATGACTTTACCCCAAAACTACATACCATCCAAATGGGGGTCACAATGATATTTGGTGTGTTATTGATGATTTAAAAACATTTATCTAATATGAGATATTGGTATATCATCCCCCCACATAATGCATATTGGAAAACTATTTTAAAATGAATATGAGCTTGGCTTAGAAAAGGTAGTTATGGTTTTATTGGAAATATTTCATTAGTTGATATTATGGAGTGATTTTAGATATGATTGAGCGAAGAAAGATGTGATATGACACATGGGTTGGGTGGTGCTTGATTTTAACAAGGATAAGATTAGAAATATTTTAGTCATGCATTGGGGAGCATTAAGGCATGACACAATCCCTATAAAATTAAACATATGGGACTACGATTTCATTTGGATCATAAGAAAGTTTTTTATAATCAATTAAAATATCACTATACAATTCTTTAAAAAAAAAATCCTCAAAGGACATTCACATTATAGTTTACATGGCAACATTTCAAGACCATTTTGAAAATATAACTTGTTTGTGATTTACTAGTTGTTAAGGGAAGATTCAAATGTAATTGTTAAGTGTCATGTATTGATTTTTTACTTGGCCCATAAAAGTATGTAAAACCTCATGTATTTTAATTTTATGTAATTTATATTAGAGATAATAGGTGAATAGTATAGTATATGTTTGGGTATTTTAATTTTAGGTATCTCTCATTTTTTACTTTCATGATTTATCATGATTTATTTGGGTTGGAGTTAATAAATGATTAAGAAGACACTCTATAAGAGTATACATAGTGTTAAGGGATAATAATATGAAAAATTAATCCCATTATTATTGTTACTTTGTGACGCCCATTTATAAGAGACTATATAGGGAAATAAATGTGAAGCTCTTTACTAGTGCTCAATCCCCACTCAGTCTTGGTGGGGTGTAAAATTTGAGTATCCTAAACCTCGATGATTAGTTTACTAGGATGGATTATGCATAATTTAAAAATATTTATTGAATATACTTACATACATGTTGCATATAAATCATACAAATAGACTACTAACTATTGAATATTTTAAATAGTTTTGTATTGTAAATGTTTTGTTCAAGGGACATAAGAAAATATGAATGTTAAAACACTCATTTCAGTTTGGTGGATATTTTGTTACAAATGGTGATGCTAGTAAAGATTATATGTATACAATCATTTGGAACAACTTGGGTTTGAAGTATCACTCACACACACACACACACACACACACACACACACACACACACAAAATGACCCTAATGATATATACACCAACATTTTTAATGTATGTGGAGGGGTTAAGAACACTCTCTTATGTTTCCATATTGCCTATGACATTGCTATCATAAATTGCATTTTTAATGAGGAATTAATTTTTAATACTAAGGAGTACCATATTAGAGATGTGATTGCTAAAAAAATGCATAAGGAAGAGGATGCTAAGTGGAAAGAGTTGAGGAAACATAACATAAACTCTCTGGACCCAGATGATGATGAAATATAAAATGAAAAATTGGGAATGGAGGTTAATAGTCAAAAAAATATAAAAACACTTATGGGTAACAATGATAATCAAAAGAGGTAGGATCATGGAACTGGATATGAAATAATTCATGGACAATATAGTACTATAGTGGTGTTATTGCATTGGATATATAGTGTAATTTAAAAAAAATGTAACAATACCCATAGATGTAACTAATAATTAGGAAAGAAAAAATCATGGAAGTGGAAAGAAAATAATTACTGCATAATTTAGTAATACATGTAGAGTTATTACATTGGCTATTTAGGGTAATTTTCAAAATAGTGTAACAAAATATATGGCTTCCATTGATAATCAAGGGAGGTAGGATCATGGAAGTGGACATGAAATAATTATTGGAAAGTCTAGGGATATATGTGGAATTACTAAATTAACTACATAACGTACCACTATTAGTATCACATAATATATGTCACACTTGGTGATTGGAAATGCTTCATCCTCTATAGTAGCTAGACATATAAGCTATTATAAATGGAAAAAATAGGATATACACCCAAAAGGTAGTCTAGGAAGCAATTTTGAATAGTCCTCACCTGACTTGATACTCAAATAGAGTTAATAAAGATTGAAGCATTTAGCAAATAATCTATTTCACCATTGCACGAACCCCAAAATTATATCATATAATTTCCACCTATCCTTATGATAAAGGATGACGAGTACATGGTCATTATAGAATAGGTGTACAGATAATTGGAAGATATTATTTACAAAAAAAGAGTGTCAATAAAATGAGGGGGGGATTAGTTACTTTTTTCCCCTAAACCTCCCAATGAAATTTTTTAGCCTTTAATTATTAACAATTTCAATCCCAAGGTGGACATACAATTTATTAATGTAATGAATAATTTCACCAACAAGAAAATTTTAAGCATGACCATTGAAGAGATATTACAACTTGGAACTTCAATTAAAATAAATAGTTGTGAAACATGTGATTTAAAACATCATATCAAAATTATGGTTGATACCTAAATTCATAAATTACAATAAGGAAATAATAAACTTAAGACTGAACACAAAAATTTCCTTATAAAAACCCAAAAAATGGAATAAGAACTATCTTCCAAAGATGCATGGATAGGGTCAGTGAACCAAAGGCTATCTAGTGTCAATCATGATATGGAAGTATATGGGTCAAAGAAGAATCATGCACAACCCCAAAAAATTAAACCTATGGTGATTTTACTCTAGAGGATGGATGACACCCATATAATGATTTCTACATTGTTTAATAAAAATGTTAATCAATACTTGCAACTAGTCAAAGTTTGACACAAACACATTGTTGAATGTCATGACTACATGGAAAAATTCACTATTTATATATGTGAGATCAGTAATAGGGCTAAAGTCCTTCCTTAAATAGACCTTCAGGTAGTTACTATAAAGGATGTGGTTATAGGAAAGTGGATTTGGTAGTCATAAAAAAACTTGCAAGGGTTTTAGAGATCAAGGTATCAATAAATATAATTATGAAAAATGTAGTAAAAATCAAAATTACAATGGATAAGTTGATGGACAATGGATTTCAATTTTTTTTTAATGAGAATGGAACCAAGGAAAAAAATGATAGAATTTTTAATGAGATCTAATGCAATCTATAGAGTGATAAAGTCTAATTTTTATTAGAATAACATCCCCATATTAAAAATTTGAAGAATACTATCTTTAAAAATTTACCTTTGTTTAGATGTGGGGGGATTAAAATTCATAACATTGAACGAAGATGATATTATATGTATATGCTATTACTCCCTTTTATAATCTCATTGCCATTACTATTTATGAATAAGTTAAGTGGGATTGTATCATCAATTCATACATACAATGTTAAAGGGATTCTTATAATCCTTGAGGCAAAGAATAAAATGTTTTTATCTAAACTCAACATGTTGAGAAAATATCGCCGAATCTCCCTTCCCATTATTACATCACTTTATCTCTATCCTATGGTTGAAATAGTATGAGATGATATATTTTAAATATAAAACAAATTCAATAATATAATCTTGCTCATCGGTTATTTGGCATAGCTGCCCATCTTAGTTTAGTAAATTATTATACTTTATATATTTATTTTTTTCCATCTCTCTCATCTTTATTTTATATATTTTTTTCATTTATATATTTTAATATGATTTCAATTTTGTTTAATAATATTGAAGTGGAGTCTATCGGCAAGGATATTTAGCAGGTTAGTTTACTATAGTTTAAACGATGTTATTTTATATTTAGTAGTTTGATGGTGCTCATTGTAATGAGTTTTATAAGTGAACAAGAAAATTTTATTATCATTTAAAATTTATCTCTTAGACATTCTAGTTTTAGATAAAATAATATTACTTCATACCTGTTTATCCTTTACTCATATTGTAATCTGTTAAAGTCTTTTGTATAGATATTCATTTTTAACTTCCCACATTTGGTCTTTCGTATCTAATTATTTATTTTATAATGATTGGTTGTAGATGATATAATTTATGTAAACCTCAACATATACACTTAAACTTTATTAATAATATATGTAATAATTTTATGAAGTAATATGGAATGCAACATAACAAGTTGAAGACACGCTGTAACCTCTAGAGTCATCTAGTTTATTTAATTCCCTATATTAAATACTATGAAATGACCTATCTCATTCCTTCTCTATCTAATTCCTTCTATAAGCACGAAAAATTATAAAATTGATTACCTCTTCAATTAATAAATCTAGTTACACAATCCCATACCTATTTTATTATGGAGAAAATATGAATTGAACTTGTTGAGCATAAAAAGTTGTTATATATATATATATATATATATATATATATATATAAAATGAAGATGCGAATATAAGTTTTGAAAAATGAATTAGTTCAATTTAAAACTTATACAATGGGAAAATTTTAAATATATTATTTCAAATAATAATAATAATTATTTTAGATATTTTATATTTATTACAGGAAAAATATATATTTATATGTAACATAATATGTTAAATATATGGATATGATAATATACAGTTTATTAAAATTTATGGTTTATTAATTTTTTTAATAATAAAATATGGGTTGAAACATTACAAACAAAGAATAGAGAAAATCTTAGATTCGTACATGAATATTTATATGATATGTGACTCATGGGATATGTTTATTTTGTCATGGAGAATCCTTAATCGATCATGGGAAATTGGGTTACCTCTATTATTTGAGGGATTCCCTCAAATTGTTGGGTCTGTGTGGTGTGGAGGATTGCTCATGTGCATAGGAGGAAAACACTGACATATGATAGACATGTCACTATTTGACACATGGAGACATAGTTAAAATTTTATGTTATTCTTAGTAATATACAAAATATTATGCACTTGCACAAGTATGATGGTGCTAACTTCTATGATATCCTTATTTTTTTTGGTAGAGAAACCTTGGTCAATCATGGGAAAATATTGATATCACGAGGATCATTTTTATTATTTGAGGGTATCCTTTATTAGATATTATGTTGCTTCAAAATATGTGGGGATATGCCATCAAATCATGGGTTAATTCCACCCTCTATATATAAGGACACATCATCGAATCACAAGGCACATTGTAAAGTTTTTACTCCACCCTCTAAATAAGTCATATTAACATAAATTTTTCTTTGTGTGCTTATCAATCATCATGTTCCATATAAAGGAAGTTGGATGAAACTATGGAATTAGCGTTTTGTCCCCACCATTTTCAAATTTCAAGGATAACCAAGGAATGTGATGTCTTTCATTCCAACATCAAATTCATCTAGCTACATTAGAAAATTCACTACAAAGTAAAATTTGGGTGAATTTCACACCAAGCTCCCAAAATATCCAAGTATACGAAATTTCATAGCCTAGAAAATGACATGGTAACTATAAAATAATTTCATGAGTCAAAGGTAAAGGAATGCAATCTTCCATGAAACATAAAACACCTAAAAAATAAATTAATAGAATTATAGGAGTCCATAAAATTAAATATACCTCCAATCATAGAATACAAAAATTAACAAGGGTTAAATATGAAGTTTGATGGGATCAAAATTAACCTATCTAAATGAATCATCCTTAAGTAATGGGGGCCAATAACTCTTGTTTTTGTTTCCCTAATGGTAGGAATAACCCTCCCAAAGATTTCATGTTAGTTTCACTACATTTGGTACTTTGATAGGTCACATCTTGTTACACATCAAAAGGAAGATGCAATCATGCAAGAATTATTGAATAATGGAAAATAATGGGAGACATTGTAAGAAAGTGCGTACCCCTCCATATGAAATAAGATACTTTGTACACAAATCAAATTATAAAAGTAGTTAAACGTAAAGACTTGGAAGAGAATAACCTATCTCATTTCATATGTGGGAATATAGAATATGATATATTAAAATGAAAAATGAGTGAAAAAAATTAAGAGATTAGACACCCTTTTCTTATACTATATAATAAACCATGTGAAAGAGAACAACCACCCTCAATTTTTATAGGACAAAAATATCGATACTGGATCTGATATGTTGGAATCTAACAATTACTTTATTCAAGGAACCTTAGATCTCACAAAAAACCCTACCCATGTTAACATGTGAGACCTTGATTTCATAGAAGGTGTTCTTTTGTTCACTCAATGTTTATGAAATTACAAAAATGAGGAAGATAATAATATATCATAAAATATGATGACTATATGGATTTATACTAACATAAATGAGCCATAAAATTAAGGAGGACCCAAGAATCATTAGGATGGAATTGGTCAAGATCAAATTAAAAAAGGGAAAGAAACACATGGTTGTAAATATATAAAATGTTCCAAATGAATAAGTGAATGCAATGGAAGATCTTACCTCTCCACTAACTATTAATAGTGGGGTAAAAATTTTGAGATATGAATCCAAGAGGGGAGTTAGTTAAGTGTTAGTATGATTAAAACCAATAAAAACACACTAATAAATCTAACACGTCAAGCCTAAACACTCAAGGAATAAGAGAATAATGTAAGTAACTAACAATGGAAGATAAAACAAGTATTCTTTACCTTCCTTAAAATAAATAATTGCATGTTGGCCATGGAGGAATGTGCTTGATCATGTTCTCAAAGATTATTTGACAATGGTGCTCCTTGAATCATTTCTCCTTTCCACCTTGGAAATGTTTGGCTTAGCTTTGGCAAGATGTAGCAATATATCAATATTTATGCATTATAACATTACAATAAAGCTTTGTCTCTCAACAATTGAATATTATAATGTTACACAAAAAAATCTCTCTTGAAATAATTCTTGCATAATAACATTAAATAGAAAAAATCCTTTAAAGAATGGATGAGGCCTTATATTTATAGAATTATAAACTAACCCTAACCCAAGTGTGGTTAGGTTTAGTTTAACCACTGTAAGGTTTGGGAGGGGACAAGCCATTAATATTTTCAATTAATAAGCATGGCTCATAAACTTAAATATTTATTAGATATTTTGTGAGTGTTTGACAACCCAGAAAAGATGATGTCATGATGGTGAAATCATTTCATATATTTATGTGATGTCATAATGATGTCATCAAACTAGATTTATGAATTTATAAAAATAAAAATTTAATAATTAATTAGCCATGGCTTTTTCACCTATGCGTTGAATTGGGTTTAACCAATTAAGCAATCCCGATCAAGTTAATTTCCATTTTTGAATTTTGATAATTTGTTCTTCACACATGGTCAAAAAGGTCAATTTTATAGGTCACAACTTGATTAGAGATGAATTAGAGGAAGATTATGACTACATGGAGTGTATTACCCTAGTTAAGGATACATTGACATGGTTTACAAGATGAATGTAATGTGTGCTGATGAATCAAATAATTCTAGTGATTTTTAGGTTTAAATTGCATTGTTTAAAAGAAGTTGCTCTAGTGTTCATGTAGACATAGAAGCGGCCAAAAATGAGTGTCTACAATTTTCCATTGTTTTAGAAGGAGTTATAAGACATAGACATAGTAGTGTTTTTTCAAAGAGTGAAAAATATTTTAATAAGAAAAAGAAGATAATTATTGAAGAATGACGTTCCAAACAAAATGTTGGAAGCCTATGATGCACCCTAGAGGGAGTGGCTGACACATACAATCGATGGATGGTCCCTCAGGAAGAAATAAGAAGAAAAATTAAATTAACCCACAAAAAAAATTAATCCAATTAAGACAATGATTACATGCATTGATTAAAATATTGATTTGACCAAAGGTAGTTACAATCAAGAAAAAAATTGAGATACTGATTTGCCCAAAGATGATTATAATCAACGGCATAGGCATGTGCCCCAGAAGGATAAATGTGTTAAAATAATGATTTTCCCAAAGATAGTTATTATGATTTTGATGACTTGGAGTGAAAAATGATTTTTGGTCATGCTGTAATGGAGTATATTGAAAAGCATAACTCAAGGATATAACCTATCACACATATTAAATATTAGCGGGCACAAACATAGGCATGATAGTCTAATGACTTTTCAATGATTGAAGAATCCATAAATAACTAGACACATAAAGATGTGTAAAGTGATGAAATAAATAATTAGAAGAATATTAATAAGGATGGAAGAATAATGGTGGTTGAGCTGACTTGAGATACATCATGTATCCAAATGCTACCTACATAATCTAAATAGACCTCAAGACAATGTAGTTCACCCAAAAGTGGGATAAAATAAAATGAGGAATATAATAGAAGAAGAATAATTGAGTGACATGAATTATTTGGTTGTACTTGATAATGTGGATATGCTCAACCTTATTATAATTAATACAACCAAAATCGTCAATGGGTTAATTTGATCAAGGAGTATGGGAGGATTTTCCAAAGTGAACAAGGAGAAGTTTCTATATAATCATTACTTGTAAGATCCCTTGACCTAATTTTTGTTATAGCACATGATATAAAACATCATGATGATCTGGCCATAATGTGTATAAGGACTAACTCATGATCCGATTAAAAAAAAAAAACATACCATTATAAAAACCATGATGAATATGTTGACATATGAATATGGATTCACTCAAGTACAATGCATAAGGAATCACCAAATGAATGTAAACACACTGAGTCAAGGCACAATAAAAAATAAATAAATAGGCAAACAAACAAACAAATAACTAAGCAAACAAGCACACATAAAGCATCCTATCATCAACCAAGTCAATACCTACATGTGAAGGCTTAATGGAATGGTAAAACATATGGTGCACCCAAGCAAGGCTTTATGAAAGGGAACAACATGAGGGGTTAAGATATCTTAGTATAAGTTACATGCTTTGGTATTACCCAATTGGGAAAAAGCTATGAGCTTAGACTAAAAGTGTGAGTTGGATGATGCCCCTAAGTAAGGATACATGCAAAGGGAAAGTTAGACCCCCCAGTGGTAGTGGAATGGATTGGAACCAAAAGTGGATTTACCCTAGTAAGGCAAATCGAGGATTGGTGACTAGGTTTAAGATAGGGCCAATGTTTTTGGATTTTGGGGTTATATCTCTCTCTAAGATATTATAAGACATTTCTAATTTTTAGGTTATTAAAATTTTTTGAATGTTTTTAGAATTTTTAGGGTATCTTAACTCACTGGAGATTGAAAATATAACAATTAAAACATGGTGAGAATGTTTTGGATACAAATCTATAAGAAGGAATGATCTAATAAAATGGTGACTAAAATCAGTCACCAAGACTAACTGAGCCAAATCTAAATGCACTAGGAAATTGGATGATGCCTACATAATCCCATGGATGTGAGGTCCAATATGAACTTCAGGTTGAATGTATTTCTCCCAAGAATGAGATGAAAAACTATCAAAAAATGAACTAGGCAAATGAAAATGGTCATGATGAAATCTATGAAAATACTTCATTTATACTAGCTAACTAGGAGATGCACATCCTGAGTGGCACATATTCAATTTGAATAGCCTATCATATAACCATATTTTTGGGTTTTTAAGGCATCTCAAATCAATGGATAATTATGAGACACAGAATGGGATAAATCATAAAATGGTGAGATCGAGGCTTAAATATGTTCACAAAACAATGAGAGCATTCAAATTTAAAGTCCTTATTAAATGATGAGAGCATTGGAAAAGGGGTGAGTAATTTGACCTCAATGTAAATTGAGTGCCACCTATATAGTCTCGAAGGACCTCAAGTCAATATAGTTCAAATTTATGTCAAGGTAAAAGAGGATGGTAAAGAGAGGCAAAGGACAAGGCAAGGCAAATGGAAAGGTAAGGTAAAGGTATGATTCTACTATTCCTGTTGATGTGGAGATGCACATCTTGATCAACATATGATATGACTAGAATAATCAATTTTTTAAATCACTAGCCCACACTAATTCTAAATAGTTGCTTTGTCAAGATCCTGCTATTAATTTGGACTACAATAACACCATTGTGATCTTTGTTAATCTTTAATTTTATTTCTTCCAAAATCCTAGACAATGTCTTGTAACCTTTGTAAAGAAAAGTGTGGCCAGGGATGGTAAAAATGGATAAATAGTGGATAAAAGGCCTAATTTGTAAATGAAGAGATGGATCATAATAAAATGTATAATGATTGGGCAATAAATGAAGATCAAGATTTTTAGGCACACATAATTTTATTGATTTAGATTTAACATGATTTTGGTTATGGTAGGGCCAAAGACTTTTAAATATGCTCTTGATAAGACCACCATATTTTTATATTATTTAGGTTTGATAGATTTTATCATCTAATTATGTTGTATATTATAAGTTGTATTGATGTTATCTTTAATAATGTCTTCATCAAGTAATGAAGAACTATTGTGTGAAAAGATAAATGTAATTTAATATGCATACATGAGATGGATCTATAAGTGTATATGAATAGAAAAGCACATAAATAACACCACAAATATTTAAGGTGGGAAAACCTCAAAGAGATAAAAAACCCACAAGATGATGATTACTTACATATGAGAAACTCTACACCCAATACATTAATTGCTTCTCTCTTCTTCACATAGTGCTTCACAAAACTCACAAATTGAATATGACCATTTTTTTTATATTCATGATATATTTCAAATAGTTTAAAGACCTTATTTATAGTGAAATATCAAGGGAGGTGATCGTTGTAAAAATAACGAGTCCATTCATCCCGATAGAAACCAATTAATTAATATTTGATAAATATTAAACTATAATATGATTATTTATTTACTCGATGCTTATACCTTGAGTTAATAAATAATATATTATTTATTATTTAATAATTATTGAGGCTAAGGGATATATAGGTCCACTAAGGATTAATTTCTCTAACACTCCCCCTTAATGCCAAGTGGAGATTAATGTCATAGTAACCTTAAGAGAAGGAATTATATTATATACACAATTGAAAGATTTAAGAACCTTCATCATGCCAAACATCACCTTTTAAAATAAAAGGAATTATAATGCATAAACTACTTGAAAGTAAGTTTAGGATAGCATGATCATGAGACTACATCTCACGTTTTCTCTTCAATAATCATCTAAGCACATTTAGAGCCTTTTATAACATAAGGACCTCCATTATAAATTATGCTTTTTAATGTATTGGGATACAAAATTAAAACTTCCACATGAAATTTACTCAAATCACATAACTTTCACATTAAGTTATAATGATTTACAATGATAAGAAGTATAGAGAAAGAAAAGAAACACATGGCTGTTAGGAAGTGGCATTGTCATACACACTTTCCCTAATGGTAATTTTGAAACATTGCATGAAACTGATAAAACTTGGTATCACTAACTTGTTTTGTAAAGATATCTACCCTTTATTCATCCATATTATATAAATGTAGATTAATATCACCATTGATGACTTTCTCTTAGATGAAATGCACATGAACTTCAATGTATTTAGTTATTTGATGCTGCACTAGATTTTTCACTAGAGTTATACACATTTGGTTATCACAATGAAAGATGGTAATTTGAGAAACATTCAATGAAGTTATCCTAACAGCCTTCACAACCACATGGATTCTTTATCAGCTTCCATAACAATTCTATATTTAGCTTATGTAGAATAGAGAGAGACAATAGGTTTCTTCTTGCTGCTCTAAGTGATAACACCTGCACCAAACTTAAACACATATCTAGAAGTTGATTTATGATCTAAAGTATCACTAGCATGGTCAACATCACAATAACTATATAAACTAGCATTATCAATGGGTGAATAAAATAAACCATCATTTATAGTTCCTTTGATATAACTAAGAATACATTTATCTAATTTCCAATGATCTAAATAAGGATCCTGCATAAATCTAGAAGCAACACTAATAGAATATGCAATATCTAGCCTAGTAATGGTTAGATAAATCCAAACTTTAATAAGTTATCTATACAAAGTAGGGTTAGCTTTTTCACATGTAGGTTTAGGATTAAGTTTAACACTAAATTCAATAGGAGTAGTGGTAGATCTATAATCAAACAAGCTAAAATTAACAAGAAGATTATGTGCATAGTGAGATTATGATACAATAATTAAATTTTTATCCTGAAATATATCCATTATTAAAAAATGATGTAAAATGCCTAAATTAGTCATTTCAAACATTTGATTTAGTTTATCCTTATATTTATAAATTAAACTAGTTAGATTTATAGTAATCAACAAATCATCAACATATAATATAATTAGAATCAAATGACCATTTTCAAATTTAATAAATAGATCATTATCTGAATAGTAGTTAAAAAACCCAATTTTTTGAAAAAAGAATTAATTTTAGAATACAAGATCAAGGAGCTTGTTTTAAACCATACAATTTTTTTTAACTTGCATCCATAATATTCTTTATTAAGATTAGTGAAACCTTTAGGCTGAGTCATGGGTATCCATATCTATATAGGGCAGGGTAGCACACCCACCAAGACAAGTTAGGGCACCAAGATTAGTTAGGGCTGGATATCTATTTTATATGGGAGATCTAAGATATACATAGAGGGGGCCACCTAAATAGAGTATTATGGGCCCATAGACAGTATATAGGAGAGATATCCATCCCTATAAACTAGTTCTATTCTATATAGAGGAGATAGAGATATTTTTTTCTCTTCATGGTGCTTTTGGTTTAATAGGATTCATGTTATGCCAAGATCACCCCATATAGATTTGATCTAACTTAGATATATAGGGCTTGGGGGGCCTAATCATGTTCCTCATATAATTAATTAGTTAGGGTAGTTAGGGATCAACAACTATATTATTGGATTAGGGGATAACTAAACTCCACTCCATAGAGTCAAGGATGGCTAGGGTACAGGGTTGATCTATAGATCATCATGCTTATAGCTCATAGTTTTTTACAATTCATGTTACCCCCAACTTGAGATTAGATTAGAGAGGGGGGTTGGATTAGTACAAGGAGAACTTTTTATTCCTCAAGAAATCCTTTTTAGGAGTTCTTGAGGATTAAAAAGTTCTTGTGAAAAATTAGGGTGCTCAAGTATCCCATATAAATAAAATATAGGGGCCCTGTAGTTAGGTTGAGTCAGGATCTAGTTGGGATCGAGCCTCTCTTATCACATCACAAACCCAAGGGTGACTTTCCCCATTTTGAGGGAAAGAGTTGATGGGATCGAGATTGAGGGGAAAGCAAAACTAAGGGCCATCCTTCCATTCTAGTTAGTTGTCCTATAGATAGATGGCCCCTTCTCCTCTATAGTAGAGTATAGAGATGGAACAACTCTCTATATCTAGGCCCCTAACTAAACTACCCCTCTATAGATATGGGAGATGGCATATCATCTCCACCCTTCCCCTCTCAGTGCCCTCTATTTGGTGTGTTGCCTATTTTATAATTTTTATCTATAGATAGGCACCCACCTAGATATCTATAGATGCGATTGGGGGATTGGGTTCAAGGGTTCGATCTTGATGAGTAACTTGACCTCCACTAGGTTTGGGTAGGGTCTATCTAAATAATAAAAAAAATGAAGTTTATAATATTGAATATTAGAAATGCACCTAGTTTTTGTGTAGTAGCTATTTTTTGATTTATCCTATTTTTATAGGGTTTTCATAATTGGACCTTAAATCCATTTCATATGATGGGATATATATATATATATATATATATATATATATATATATATATATATATCTCAATTGGCTAGATAGATATAGATAGATGCAGTCGTATCATGTGTGTTTGTGTGTCTATATATATATATACACACACACACACACACACATGACACAAATGCATCTATCTATATCTATCTAGCCAGTTGAGATATTTGGTATTCACTACACTCACCCCATAGATAGATATAGATCTATCCCCTCCCACTTAAATTAATAATTAGCCCATATTTATCTAATCTATAGGGCCCCATAGTAAATAGTTCCAACCGCCCACTTAAATTAATAATTAGCTCATATTTATTTGATCTATAGGGCCCTATAGTATATAGTTCCCACCTGAGCTATCTCTCTGGAGTTGGGCTAGATGGATATGGATGATTCATCTCATCTATCATATATATATACATGATATGATTCTATATGTATAGGATTAGATAGCCCATATATATACCTATCTATCCTCTAGGGGCCCATCTAAATCATAATTTAAAAATATAATATTGACATCCATTTGGTGGATAACCCAACCATTTTGGGTTGTAAGAGAAATAAGAAGTCCAATATTACTCATTTTTTCTATAGGAGCAAAGGTTTCAACCTAGTCAATCCTATTTTTTTGAGTAAACTCACAATCAACTAATCTAGATTTAAACTTGTCAATTTTACTAACTAAATCATATTTGATCTTATAAAGCAACCTACAACTGATAATATGCCTTTTAGGTGGAGGAGGGACAAGATCCAAAGTCTAATTTTTAATTAAGTCATTATATTTCACTACATAACAACATTCCATCTATCATCTTGAGTGGTTTCCTCAAAGGATTGAGGTTCACATTCATATATAGTCATAAAAGCATGATATTAATGTTGAATTCTAGTTAATTTATTAAGATTATCAACATCAGAAGATTAAATTAGGGATTATACCCATTTAGGTCTTTTAGATTAAACATGAAACTTAGGGGGTTCCTTACACTCTAAGTTATCCATAACTGGATCAAATTCCTCAAGGGCATACATTTCATCACAAGGAGAAACATGAGAGTCAAGTTAATCAATAGAATAACACTGAAGAGGATCCATAAAGGGATCACAAAAGGATTTTTCAAGAACAAGAACATTTATATTCTTAATAATATAACATTTAGAGGGATCATACACCCTTAACCCTTTTTTATTACCTCCATATCCTATAAAAATGTAAGAATAGGAAGTGGGGTCGAGCTTCTTTCTCTTAACTTTAGGGATAAAGAAGTAGGACTGCCAAAATTCTTAATATGAGCCACACTAGGTTTCTTTTGAGTCTATATTTCTAAAATGGTATAAAGATGCAAGGATTTGGTAGGGATTCTATTCAAAATATAAATAATAGTGTTCATAGCTTCAAACCATAATAACATAAGAATATTTGCAAATTGCAACATTGTTCAAGCCATTTCTATGATGGTGTGGTTTTTCCTTTCAACAATACCATTTTACCAAGGGGAATAGGGAGTTGTTAATTCCTTATAAATACCGTAACTAATGCAAAAATAATATTTTTTTTTACTAACATATTCACCATCATTATCAATTCTTAATCTCTTAATATAAAAATTAGATGCATTTTCAATATAATCTTTAAATTATTTAAACTTAGAAAAAATATTAGATTTATTTTTAATGAAATAAAACCATATCATTCTAGTATAATCATCAATAAAAGTAACAATATATAAATTACCATTAATAGATACAATTTTAAGAGGTCCTACAACATCACTATGAATCAATTCTAAAGGATGTGAGAAATTTGTATCATAATTCTTGTGAAAGGGGATAGTATGTTGCTTACCATGTAAGCAACCCTCACAAGTTTCATGATGAGAAGGGATAAAAGGAAGTCTAACAAAAACATTATTTGTATAAATATTATTTAAACTTATAAAATTATCATATCTTAATCTTTCATGCCATAATTGAGATTCAATCTTACTATGCGATGAAAGAAAACATGCAAAAGAAGGAGAAAAGATATATAAACGATTACTTTGAATACCTTCAACAATTAAGAAAATAAATTGATTTATAATGGACCAACTATATTTAATCAATGTTACAATTAAATTATCATTTGTAAGTTGAGAACAAGATAACAAATTATTTTTAAACTTAGGTACATAGAAAACATCATTAATAACAACACTTGTTGTTTTTCCTTGTTTAGTTGCTTTTAAAAAAGAATTGTCTCTTAAGTAAATTTTTTTAGAGATATATATAGAATCATATAAAATATTAGATATCATGTCATATGGTGTGATGCATCGCTATCTAAAATCCATTCATTTTCATTTGAATCACATAAATCAACATATAAAGCAGTAATATTTGGATCCTTATTGTTATTTTGATTAGGGTTTTGATTCTTCTACTTATTTTGATTATAATTCTTTCCTTTGTTATTTTTATAAGTTTGATTGTTATTTATATCCTTATTTTTATAATAGGTTTCCCTTTTATGACCAAATTTACCACACAGATTGTAATTTCTATTAAACTTAGGTGTATGATTCTTATTACCATATTTTTTGTTCTCATATTTACCTTTAGCATAATTAGGGTTAAATTTATAGTTTTTAGTGTTATCATAAAAATTATTAAGAGTGAGATTTGTCTAAGTGGCATTCTCCTTCGAATCAAAATTGGTCATCACTTATTCTTCTTGAATTATGAGAGCAGACAAGGTGGTAAGGTCAAAGATATCTTGCTCAATTTGATACTTACAATTCAAAATTGAAATAAAATTTATAAAATTTTCATGAATATATTAACTAAATGATAAAAAAAATCAATTGATCTTGAATAGAATTAAAATTATATCTATCTATATAAGATTTAATGTTTTTAATTTTAGAAAGAAAATTAATAACTTTTTTTATCACCCTTCATACGTGTAGTTATCAATTCAAGGATTAATTTAATGATCTTTGAAAGGTGAGTTATTTCATGCATGGACTCAAGGAGTTTCCAAGCATTGATAGGAGACTCCTAATTACCAATGTAGAGAAGGAATTCATCCTTAATACTTCTCAAGATAATGGACATAGCTTCATATGATTTTTGTTAAAATGCATTAGTAAGATTAGGGGTTAC
This sequence comes from Torreya grandis, assembly GCA_037957365.1. Lineage (NCBI taxonomy): Eukaryota > Viridiplantae > Streptophyta > Pinopsida > Cupressales > Taxaceae > Torreya > Torreya grandis. The sequence goes on along the minus strand of JARHVA010002270.1, from coordinate 440,504 downwards.
ATATCGTACAGAAGGAGATTTTTTGGTCCCAATGACAATATTCCATAACTTACATGTCATAAATTTGGATTTAACACAAATTTTACATATATTATATTTATTTACATTAATCATTTGAGATTTATCTAAGGAAAAATGAAGCAAAGCCATAGCTTATCTTTAAATAAGATAGTAAAAAAATGCTTAAACATAAACTATTTTAAATTAATTTTTGAACTATTTTTAAAAAATAAAGTGAATTGTACATTCAACTATACTTAATTACATGATTTAGATGACAAATAATGCAAAAAAAATGAATTAAAGTTTCACTAATCTAAGTGTCGAAAGAGTCGCACTTAAAATGACCATTTAAACACTATTATTAAAAAAGGTGTAAAAGCTTCAATAAGAGGCTTAAAAAAATATTGGACCATCCCAATGCATTCTAAAATTTCCAAAATATGGAGATTGATTGGTTAAATGACTATGCTCATTAAAACATTCACTAGGTCAAAAGTCAAAACAAGTTTAACAGGTCAACTAAGGTTTTGAATGCATGAAACTTGGCGTGCAAATAAAAATAGATTCTCTAATTAGTATTTTGACTAAAAATAAATAAAATTAACCAAAAAATAAAATAATTTGAATGATTTGAAATATTGAATTATTCTTTACAATTTTTTACCAAAATAAAGCTAACGAACTTATATAGTAAGCTTATTCAAACATTTACATGCACACATTTATATTTATTTCTTTTTAAGGATAATTTTTAAAATAAATAATATACAAATTTATATATCTATGCATGTAATTTTGAAATGGTAAAAAATATTTTTGGCTTTTTATCTTTTTGGTAAAAAAATTAAACAAAGAGTGGGACCCTTTTGACATTTTATGAATTAAAAAAAAACAATTATTTTTTAAATATTTTCCAAAAAACTTTATTACTTGTACAATTATTATATTTATATATGGTGCCCATGTAGTAGCATAGGTGATGCTAAAGCATGCCACAGGTCATTAGAAGCCCTAAAAACTTGAGGATCTTTGTGATTTTGTCTCCAAAAAAAACAAAGATGTCTTCAAAAGATAATTTTGATCACATTTTGAGTTTTAATTCCAGTGTTGTACAAGTGCATTAGAGTTACCCAAGAAAAATTATAGGGGTGGAATAAAGCTTCTTAGGCCTTGAAAACAATTTGAGACTGCTTGAATATAATTATCTTTACCTTTGAAAGTTTGTTTTAGTCTTTTGCTAAGTGTTATCTTTTGGGCTTTCATTTGGTAGAATTCCTTTAGAAAATGGCCCAGACAAGTCTTTCAAAGGGTATGTTTCCCTTTTAAAAGGGACACTTTAACTTTTTTGAAGGGTACTTTGGCTTGATTTAAAATTCTTGAAGGGTATTTTCCCTTCGAAAGGGTCCTTTACAAAAAATATGAAAGGGCCATCCTAGAGTTCCAAAAGATACTTTACAATTTCTCTAAAAGATATATTCAAGCCAAAAAGCACACTTGATTTTCTGAAGGGATATTTTAAAAAATACAAAGGAAGGAATTGTTTTAAACTTTTTATCCAAAACAATTTTTTTGAAGGGTTCTTGTAACATTTTCAAAAGGCACTTTAACTTTCCCAAAGGATTTTTTTAAAGTTAAAAGACACTTTCATTTTTTTGAAGGTTATGTTTTGTTCGGAAAATGACCATTTCAAAAATCCCAAAGGACACTTGTAATTTATCTGAAGGGTCACTTGCTTTCTTTAAATGATCATTTCATTTTTCTTGAAGGACACTTTTAACCTCCTGAAGGGAATTTTTCAAAAAGTTTGAAGGATTGTTTTGGGGAAGAGGTGGACCATTTCAAAATTTTTGAAGGATCATTTTCAATATTCTAAAGGATATGTGATAATTTTTATGAAGGGTATCTACAAGAAAGCCGAAGAGAAAGGGTTCTTTCTGAAAAGCCAAAGGGTTCTTTATAAATAGCCAAAGGGTATTTTCAAAGGAAAAGGCTCAAGTCCAAAAGAAAGAATTATTTAAAAAAAATTGTCCAAGGAAAAGTTGAGGAAAGGACGAAGAACCCAAAATATTTCTTTTAGACAAATTGTTTGAAAGAATGATGAGACAAAAAAATTGAAGGGAAAGAAAAGTTTGAAGACCAATAGCTGTAGATAAACTGTCTGAAGGAAATAATTAAAGGTGATGGCCGATGAAACATCAAGTTTAGACTATGGAAATTGGCCATTGGCATTCAAACAAAAGATGATGGCCCATAGGTAGTCAATTTTGAAATATGAGGAATAGCGGTTGCTATTCAAAAGACTTGATAGGAACCTGAGGACAAATATGGAAATGATAAATGGCATGAATCTTAAGCTATGATGTATAATAAACATAATAGGTAGGTTGATGGTTCAAGATTATTACACTGTTATACAGTTCTATGAGCCTGTAAAGAATAGATTGCATCAAAATGGCATTCCAATAGATGAACCCATCTATAAAAAAATGTAATTTAGAATATCTTGATTCTATTGGTGTAATTGTAAAGGGAGCTTCTTATAGAATGTAATGTAACTATTTATTTTCTTGGGGTGACACATGTCCAAGTGACCCTTAAACTTCCTTAGCTTGACCTCTCTCTCTAAGACTATATATGCATTCTCTTGGCTCATTTGGAATCCTCCACTAGTTATTAGGAAAACTATATCTAGATTTATACTTACAGAACTCTCAAAGAAATAATACAAATTATTTACCACTCACATGATGCATTTTTGTGTATTGATCTAAATTGTGTTGTTTTTATTTAGTGAAAGTTATCTTTCCTAACATGTTATTCTTGATTGCCTACCAAATATGTAAAAAGAGTGTTGTTACAGGTCCTTGTTAGTATTGTTTCATAAGTGTATAGACATTTTAGAAGTGGTTTAAGACTATATTCTTTCCTATAATTGTTTGTTACTCTCCTGAATGTCAAATACCTTCTTAAATCTAACATGTGAAACACTGATGTGATAATGCACAAAAGTTATGAGTTTTGTATGAAAAAACTTTGTTAGTCTTTAAGTAGTGATTTTAGTCAAGTGAGAAGATATCAAATATTGGTGCATCATCATTTATTTACTTATTTGTTTTCTTTCTCCCTTTTCATACACAGTGTATAGTTTAAAAGAGCTTCAAAGGTGCATCAAGGGGAGCTAGCCCCTAATCTAGAGATTCATCTCAATAGAATTATCACCCACAATAAGAGAGATGATTTCATTTTTGTGCCTAGATGAGGAGAGCTGAGGATCTCCTCAAGGGTGTACATCTAAGCGTTAATAGTTTTTGGCACATCTAGTGGGACATCTAAGTCCTAGAAGATTGTTTAAGATTGGTGCTAGTCTTGACACAGTTGTAGAAAATGAAACATAAACATTCAGTACCTAGTGACTCCATTGAATAATTGAAAGTATTTGGTTGATGATTAGTCCTTATTTCCATTCCAAGGTGAACACTAGGTCTACTTCTAAAGGTGTACCCTTTGAGTTTGTGGAATTAGCTCCATATTCCACCAAAAGGTCCAGGTTTGTCAACACTCATCCCTACAAAAGAGAGTTTATGTTTAAACCTTCCAAATTTGTGTTACATACTATTACTAATGTCTATAGTAATATTCCAAATATAGATATAAGACAACATTTTATGCATTTCTTGGGGGCATCTACCTTACAACTTGCTCAATATGATCAAATCCCAGGAGCTGCTCTCAAAAGTGTCCCATCTTTTAGTGGGGATGGTCCAATTACTACCATTGAACATATTCAAAATATAGACAACTTTTGTAATATCCATAATATTACCCAAGAAAATGTAGCCATTAAGTTGTTGGCCTTGGCTTTCAAAGAAAAAGTTTTGGACTGGTATGGGACCCTACCTGTAAATTCTATTGGCTCATGGGATGAGTTGGGGACCCTATTAACTGATAGGTTTGGGGAAAAAAGTGATCACCTATCTCTTGTTGAGAAATTGACCATAATAAAGAGGGAACCACATGAATTCATGCAAGATTTCAATACTAGGTTTCAAAAAACTTGGGATAGAATCCCAATTCTTGTGAGGCCAGCTGTAAATTATGCATTTTTATACTACTTAAAAGTGTTGAATAGTGACATTGCCATGATGATTCAATAAATGGGTTGAAAAACATTTCATAATACATATGAAATAGCCATAAATTCTAAGAATTTTCTTGTACAAGTGATAAAGACATCTCTTAGACCTCCAATGCCACTATTCCCTGATTTGTATTCTCCTAGTCAAAGTGAATTGCCCACTTTAACTCCTTTGCCTGGTCAAGAAAAATCTGCCATTACCCCTAGAAATGAAATGTATGAATTAAAAATCCTACTTAAAATTGTTAATAATGAATTATTTTATCTCAAAATGCAATTATCCCAAAGCTATAGGACTTATCAGTCCTACAACCAGTTTGGACAAATAAACAAACCTCCTTTTTAGGGCAATATTTAGGGATAAGGTCAAATCACCCATGCCAAGCCTTATCAAAGTTATAATCCTAATTCTCCCTCATATTCCAAATCCCTTATCCCCAATCAAAATAATTTGGTCTAGGAACAACCCAACTACCCTTCTTTTGAGTAAGGTCAAGAATAGGTTGCTTATGACAATGAGATGCAAAATCAAGGCATGACTACACAAGGTGATCAAACATCTCAATTTTCAATTTTTGAGATAAAAATGAAATTTGGGATGGAGATTAGATAAATTAAATATTATTCCACTCTCATGAATCATTTGGAGGGTGATTTTTGTGCCATTAATTACATGGGGAATATAAGCAATCAGAATGCTAGTGTGGCTGCTAACATTAGATCAAAGAAAAGGGCCATTGAAGAAGTTCAAGGAACCAATAAAGGAGATATTTTTACTCCTAAATCATATCAGATGGGAGGAGGGCATAATTAATCTCCTAAATCATAATAAAATTAGATGATTCCAAATTTTAGGACAACTACTACAACCCTGCCTTTACAAGCTACATCACAAGGTACAAATGTTCATAAAGAGAACCCCAAGGTAAGTAATCCTTCCATTAATGTTGTGAACCAAATGAATAATATTGATATGAAAATATAATTATGGGATTATCTAAAATTACTAGGGTACAAATATATAATCCAAAAGGAATTGCATGGATTGGGTACAAAAGTTGACCCATTTAGAAGTGATAATGTGGTTTTTGTCAATAAAACTCAATCTATAGATGGTCAGGAGAAGAAAGATGATAAGACTCATATTTTATACCTATATTTAATTATTGGTGATTTATTGGTTCATAATTACATCATAGATAGTGGATCAAACACATCAATTATGCCAAAATACATAACAGATAAGCTAGGCATCAAATACGAGCCAATGCCTAAAGGAGTTTTGTAATTAGATGGATCACCATCCAAGACTTTGGGGGTTGTGAAAGGTTTGAACTTGATCCTTCCTGATTTTCTTACCTTTTCAATTCTTCATGATGTGGTGGTAGAAAATTTACCTCCTTATTTTTCTCTTTGCTTGTCAAGATACTTTACATCCAAGATATGTGGATACTTGACAACTAATTGGTCTTACATGGTGTTTAGAACAAAATATGGCACTAAAGTGAAGATTGAGTTATAACCTATTAATATATATCACTTGGAACCATATTAACCTAAGGTATTAAATGTTAACTATGCTATCATTGATGAAAAGTATTTTCACATTGATCAATCCCCATCCTCTTCCCTTGAAGGAGTTTCTAATTTGTTCCTAGATGAGTGGGGAGATGACAACTATGTGTATGATCCTTAAAAGTTTATTGAGGAATGTAGTCATAGAGTATATTATATGAATGAAAAGGATTATTTCATTCCCAATTTAATTAAGTCAAATGAATATGTAAATGGCTTGTGTTATTTTTTCTTTGATGGGTCTAGAAGCAAGATTGGGGCTGGTAGTCGAGTGATGTTGATTTCACCTTCAAAGGAAAGGTATTTTTAAAATTTTATATTTGAATTCTCTTGTTCTTGTAATGTATAAAAGTATGAGGCCCTCATTAATAGCCTCAAGTGGGTAAGGAAAAGAGGTGTCAAAGAATTACAAGTGTTTGGTGATAGCGAGCTCATTGTCAATCAAGTTAGAGGGCAGAATTTGACCAAGAACTCCTTGCTCAAGTCTTATAAGAATAGAGTGTGGGACCTTGTAGAATACTTCATGGCATTTAATATCACTTATATTCTAATAAAATATAATAATCATGCTAATATATTGGCATCTATTAGTGCTTAATTTGATGTTCTAAAAGGCATAAAAGAAGGCAAGAATCAACCTCATCTAAAGATGACTATGAGACATTCTATACTAGATAATATCACCAATTAGTAAATTTTTGAGAGTGATGAACAAATAGATATATTACTATAAGAAGAGGCTGAATTCTCTACAAAGAATTAGTCTAAGCTTTAACAATAATATGGAGGGTAGATTGTCTAATTGAAATCCAACAAGCTTCCCAAAGGCCTAGTAACTCTTGAAATCATATTCAATGAGAATGACCAGCTCAAGAAGGAGAAGGTAAGAATATCAACCAACAAAGAGAACTATGAAAGGGTAGAGATCTTCTAATATAAGCTACTTGATCTTGGAAAGGTATGCACTAGTCAAGAGAAGCATGATTTCACTGAACTATGCAAGGAGTTTAGTGATATTTTCGCATGGGAGTATAGTGATTTGAAGGGTTTTGATCCAAGATTGGCTCAACATACCATAGAGATAGATGAAAATTACAAACCCATTAAGAAAATAAATATTTTAATCAATCCCAATATTGAGCCTCTCATGAGGAAAGAGCTCACTAAACTAATTGACTCTAAAATCATCTTTCCCATCAAGCATTCTTCTTGGTTGGCCAACTTAGTCCATGTTAGAAAGAAAAATGGGGAGATCAAGTTGTGTGTGGAATTTAGAGAATTAAAGAGAGTGTCTTTGAGAGATCATTACCCCCTCCCTTATATGGAGAAAATTTTGTAAGTGATGGCAGGTAGTGAGAGGTTTTCTCTCCTAGATGGTTATTCTAGGTATAATCAGATTTTGGTGAAAGAAAGTGACCAATATAAAATATATTTCACCACCAATGTGACACATATGCCTATAGGAAGATGCCATTTGGATTTTAAAATGCTGGAGCTAATTTATAATGTGTAATGGATATAGATTTCCAAGGACTAATCAATGACATTTTATTAGTTTATCTTGATGATGTGACAATTTTCTCCAAGGGTATAAATGATCATTTGAAACACCTGAGGTAGATTTTTGAGAGGTGTAGAGAGTTTTGGATCTCTCTAAACCCAAATAAGTATGTGTTTTATAATCATGAAGGTAAACTCTTAGGACATATTATTTCCAAGAAAGGTCTGTCTATTGATCATGGAAAGGGTAAGTGCCATCTTGGCATTATCTTTACGTAAACATAAGAAGGGTCTACAAAACTTCTTTGGTAAGATAAACTTCATTAGGAGGTTCATCCCTAATTTTTCTAACCTGGTCAAGCCCTTGACATCTATTCTAAGGAAAGATGAGATATTCACTTGGAAAAGAAGGAGAAAAGAAAGTTTTGAAAAGATCAAGCAAGCCATTGCCCAGGTTCCTACTCTTGTAAGTCCTAACTTCTCCAAGGATTTCAATCTATATACTTTTGGGAATGAAGAGGTAATATCTACCATGCTTACTCAAGCTAATGATGAAAGTTTAGAACAACCTATTGTCTTCTTTAGTCAAGGTTTGGAAGGATATGAGACAAGATACACATATGTTGAGAAACAAGTGCTTTTAGTTATAAGGATCTTAAAGAAGTTTAGACATATGTTATCTAATAACAAGATTCAAATTTTTGTGCCTCATCCTAGTGTGAAAATTTTTATTTTGAGTAAATATTTGAATGAAAAAATCATAGTTTGCATTACTAAAGTGATGGAATATGATGTGGAGATCAAAACAACCAAGTTAGTGAAAGGAAAAGGACTATGTGAGCATCTTGATTCAGATTTGAAATAGAAAAGGGAGGTTATTTTGGCACTTCATGATGATCTTACAATAGATATACCTTTAACCATAAGGATTTGGACACAAAACATGATTTATTTTTTTCAAACTGGTGAGTTCCCATAAGGTCTTGATAGGGACAAAAGAAGGTACTTTAGGCTACAATCCATTCTTTATGTATTTATTGATAAAGTAATTTTAAGAAAGGATTTTTTAGGTGTGATTTTGAGGTGTATTGATTTGATTAGATTGACAAAGTGTTGCATGAGTTTCATAATGGACCAACTACTGGTCACTTTGCTCCAAGAACCATAACTGCTAAGATTATGAGCACTGGTTACTTTTGGCCTAGCCTATTCAGGGTCACTCATGCTTGAGTAAGGAAATGCCAAAAGTGTGCTCTTTTTTATGGAAAACAAAAGATATATACCTTTACCCTTCATCTAAATTAGGTTGAACAATTTTTTATGCAATGGGGTCTGGATTTCATAGGCCTAATCAATCCTCCCAGTGTTGGCCACAAGTGGGTGTTGACTACTACTGATTACTTTACAAGATGGTTGGAGGATGTAGCTCTAAAGGAAGCCAATGAAAGTTTAGTCCTTGATTTCTATGAAGGTGTAGTAACTAGGTTTGGATCTCATTCAATAATTATCTGAGATAATGACTTGGCTTTCCTAACAAGAACAAGTGAGTGGGCTTTGAAGCATGGTATTTATCTCAGCACCTCCTCCAACTACTATCCTCAAGAGAATGGACTAGTTGAGTGTAAAAAAAAGAATTTGATCAAGATCATAAAGATAACTATGGAGGAGAATCAAAGGACTTGACATATCAAGTTGAAGATAACCCTTTGGGCTGATAAGATCACCCCAAATAGAACAATTAGGAACTCACCACACTTGTGTATGGAAGGGAATCTAGACATCCTATCTCACTTGAGTTACCAGCTTTAGATCTTACCTATCAGCTATAATTGGTGGATAATGATAGTATGGAGGTTAGATTATGTGAATTGATGGAGCTTGAGGAGACAAGAGATCAAGCTATGCAAACTATGACAACTCAGCAAGAGTAAATAAAGAAGTATTTTGACAAGAAGTCCATGCCAAGAAGCCTTAAGGAAGGAGACACTATCCTAAAATGGGATGAAGATATAGCCAACCCTAGAAGACACACAAAGTTTGATACTTTGTGAAGTAGCCCATATGTGATCACACAGTGCAAACAACACAATACTTTCCAACTCTCAAGGTTGGATGGAGAGGAGTTGCATATCCCAATTAATGGGATATATCTAAAACATTGTTTCTAAGTTTCTCTTTCCCTTTGTACATAGTTTCCTATGTTCCCTAAGTGATTATGCACATGTTTGAGTTTATCTTTGTCTTTGCTTGGTCTTGTTGTTATTGTGTGGTGTGTTGAATTGTGCTTTGTTCTGGCATAATTATTGTTAGTCATCTTCAAGAATCCATTGACTCCATTAGCCCTGAGTTGGATAAGGCTACTGGTCTAGTTAGTATAACAGGCATACTACCCCTGTGAGTCACCAATTTGTTGATCAAATTTTTGCCCTTCAAGATAAAATTGGGCACCCCTTTTTTGCAAAAAACATCTGAGTTTATACCTTTATCCAAGTCTAGTATGTAGGTTTCATTTGAAAGAAGTGTTCTTATACAAATCTGAAGTCTTTTACATATAAAAAACCTATGTGTTTTCCTTTTGAAAGCTTTATTCTTTAGTTTTTTGGCTATGTCATTTGTAATGAATTCTTTAGGAAAGTTTGTTTTGGTCTTTTCCTAAATGGCCCAGACAAGTCTTCTGAAGGGTATATTTCCTTTCAAAAGGGATACTTTAACTTTTCTGAAGGGCACTTTGGCTCAATTATAGTTCCTAAAGGGTATTTTTTCCCTTTGAAAGGGTCATTTGTAAAAAATATTAAAGGGTCATTCTAGAGTTTTAAAGGGTACTTTACAATTTCTCCAAAATATATCTGTAAGCCAAAAAGGACACTTGACTTTCTGAAGTGATCTTTTCAAAAATCTAAAGGAAGGAATCATTTTGAACTTTTTGTCCAAAACAACTTTTTTGAAGGGTGCTTGTAACTTTTTTGAAAGGCACTTTAACTTTCTCAAAGGAACTTTTCAAAGTTAAAGCACCCTTTCATTTTTTTGAAGGGTATATTTTGTTTGGAAAAGAACTATTTCAAAAATCCTGAAGGACACTTGTAATTTCTTTGAAGGGTCACTTGCTTTCTTCAAAGGATCATTTCATTTTTTTTTAAAGGACAATTTCAACCTCCTAAATGGACTTTTTCAAAAAGTCCAAGGATTGTTTTAGAGAAGAGGTGGACCATTTCAAAAAATTTGAAGGATCATTTTCAATCTTCCAAAGGATATGTGACAATTTTTCTGAAGGGTATTTGTAGGAAGGCTAAATAGAATTCCTTCAAAGGGTGTTTTCAAAAAGTTGAAGGGTATTGTCAAAAGAAAAGGCTCAATACCAAAAGAAAGAATTCCTTCAAACTTTTTGTCCAAGGAAAATCTAAAAAGAAAGGAACAAGAGCCTGAAAGAATTCTTTCAGATAAATTGTTCGAAATAATGCTGAGACAAAAAAATGAAGGAAAAGAAAATTTTGAAGACTGATAGCTATAGACAAATTTTATAAAAGAAATACATGAAGGTGATGGCCCATAAAACATCAAGTTTAGACTACAAAAATTGGCCATTGGGATTCAATCAAAAGATGATGGACCGTAATAAATTAATTTTAAACTATAATGAATAACCATTGCTATTTAAAAGACTTGATGGGATCTTAAGGACAAATATTGAAATGACAAATGGCATGAATCTTGATCTCTGATGCATAACAATCATAATAAGTAGGTTGATGGCTCAATATTGTTGCACTATTATACAACTCGACAAGCTAGTAAAGAACAACTTACATCGAAATGACATTCCAATAGATGAACCCATCTATAGCAAAATGCAATTTATAATATCTTGATTCTGTTGGTGTAAGCGTAAGGGGAGCTTCTTACAAAATGTAATGTAACTATTTATTTTCTTAGGGTGACACATGTCCAAGTGACCCTTAAACTTCCTTGGCTCGACCTCTCTCTTAAAGGCTATATATATGCATTCTTTTGGTTCATTTGGAATCCTCCACTTGTTATTGGGAAAACTCTATCTATATATGTACTTGTAGGACTCTTAAAAAAATAATAAAAGTTATTTACCACTTACATGCTGCATTATTGTGTGTTGGTCCAAATTGTGTTATTCTTGTTTAGTGAAATATATCTTTCCTAATGATGTTATCCTTGATTTCCTACCAAATGTGTAGAAAGAGTATTGTTATAGGTCCTTGTTAGTATTATTTCATTAGTGTATAGACCTTTTAAAAGTGGTTTAAGACTATATTATTTCCTATAATTATTTTTTACTCTCCTAAATGTCAAATACTTTCTTGAATCTAACATGTGAAACACTAATGTGATAATGCACAAAAGTTGTGAGTTTTGTGTGAAGAAATTTTGTTAGTCTTTAAGTAATGATTTCAGTCAAGTGAGAGGATATCAAATATTGATGCATCACTGCTTGTTTCCTTAGTTGTTTTCTTTCTCCCTTTTCATACATAGTGTATAGTTTAGGAGAGCTTCAAAGGTGCATCAAGTGGAGATAGCCCCTAATCTAGAGATTCATCTCAACATAATTGTCACCCACATCTAGAGAGATGAATCCATTTTACCACCTAGATGAGGAGAGCTGAGCATCTCCTCAAGGGTGCAAATCTAATTATTAGCAATACCATGATAAAATAAATGTAATGTAATATGCATACACATGATGGATCTAGATGTGTATATGAATAGAAAATTACATAGATAACACAACACAAATATTTAAGGTGGGAAAACCTCAAAGAGGTGAAAAAACCACAAGATGATAATTATTCAAATTTGTGAAACTCTGCACCCAATACATTATCTTCTCCTTCTCACTTCTTCACACAATGCTTCACAAAACTCACAAATTGAATATGATCAAAAATTCCATTTGTGATATATTTCACAATAAGGTAAAAACCTTATTTATAGTGAAATATCAAGGGAGGTGACCATTATGAAAATAACAGGTCCATCTATCCTAATAGAAACCAATTAATTAATATTTGATAAATATCAAACAACTATAATATGATTATTTATTTACTCAATGCTTATACTTTGAGTTATTAAATAATATATTATTTATTATTTAATAATTACCAAAGATAAGAGACATATAGTCCCACTTATGATTAATTATTCTAACATTGTGCCTAGCTATTGGGGCCTTAAAGAGGTTTTCACCAATAAAGTTATCTTGATTATCCCATAGCACCTCTAAAAAGGTTTCACTAAGTAACATTGAATTTTAAATTTGATTGTCTTTAAGTGCCTCAAATAAGGTTTCACTAGAAGGTGTTGAGTTTAGATTTTGAACTTAACAGGGGTAAAAATTTATTAAGAAAATGGAAAGACCGGATTACAATTCATTTTCCTGGTTCACCAGCTGAACCATCCCCTGATACATACTAGCTGGGAGCATTCTCGGGTCAGTAATGCTCCACATGGATCCATTTTCCGAAGCCCATTTGGCAAGGCGGTCAGCTACGCCATTCCATTCACGCGGAATATGTTTGAAAGCAATGGAATTCAATGAGATACTTAACTGTCTGATCTGAAGAATAATGAGATTAAGATGCTAATCCACTTTACCTATAATATCGTTGTTCAGCAAATTAACCACAACTTGTGAATCTGATTCGCAGATGACATTATGACATCCACATTGACAGCAAAATTTCAAAGCTTCCAAAATCACCATGGCTTCCATAAGATTGTTTGTATGACAGCCTTTGTAAATCAAAAATAGAAATTGGATTCTCCCAGAGCTATCCCGAGCAACACCTCCTATTCCAGCCTCACTTGGGTTACCCCATGAGGATCCATCCGTGTTAACTTTAATAATCCCAGGCTCAGGTCGCTGCCAGCGTCCTTCTCTATTAACAGGCCACACTTTTTGTTTGTTTCCTTGCTGCGCACCTCTAGCCGGCGCCAAGTCACTGTAGGGGTTTAAAACCAAGCCCAACCATTTAAATTGTCTAACCTCCTCGGCGTCCAAATCAGCTCCACTCAGACACTTAGCGTGCAAAGTCTCCTGCAATGAATTTAACATTTTTGACCACAGCTGTCTCCATTCAAGCCACTCTCCCCTGAATATTCTCCTGTTTCTTTCTAACCACAAATTCCATAAGATAAAAGAAGGGCCAACAGCCCATGTCTTTTGCAACAGCGAACTCCTTGCTGGACCCGCCCTGATTTTGTTCCAGAATTCGCACAGCGAATGCACATGGTGACATGGGGTGACCCAGGCAGACCACCACAGGTGCCAGACCTATTTAGCAAGGGGACATTGAAAAAATAAATGCTCCCTTGTCTCCTCACTGCTATAGCAAAAGACATAGACAGATGGCCCCTGAAAACCACGTTTACATAAATTCTCCCAGGTGAGGCATTTGTTGTGTGTAAGAGTCCACAGAAAAAAGTTGCATTTGGGCCAGGAAATCAGGTTCCATACTTTTTTCCCCCACAAGAACTGCTCCTCATTGAAAATTTGTTTAACCAATAGCGTGTATCCAGACGAAATAGAGTACTGTCTAGACGCATCTCCACCCTAGGCAAGGACATCACGACCCTGAACAGAATTGCATCCTCTGGACTCTAGGATATGGTGTAGCTCATTTCTATCCTCAGCAGATCCTCCTGGTGGCCAGTCAGAAGAATTTTTCCACTTATATCCAATAGCCAAGCCCATGCTGATAGCCTCCTTATAATGCATCACAGTGTTCCAACCCGCTGAGAGAAAGAATTCAGCAAAAGGCTATAAGTGAGGATGTGAATCTAACAGGGGAGGCTCACCATCCCAAGAGTCTTCCCAGAACAAAGCTTCAGAACCACTGTTGCACACCCAGAAGAGACTCTGCTTCACTAATTGTGTGCCAGCCTTAAGGGTGCTCCAAACCATCGATCCTTTGCCCTCAAGAGGAAATCTAGAAATGTCCTGAGGCACAGTATCAGGAAAGTACTTGGCTATCAAAATTTTGGCCCAGAGAGCAGATTGATTAGAGCACCATCTCCAATATAACTTCGCAGCCAAGGCTTGGCTGCCCAAAATAGCTGAACGCAATCCCATGCCTCCTCCCTGCTTTGGTCTACACACCATCTCCCAGTTGATTAGGCTCCACTTGGTGTTTTGGAGATTCTCGCTCCATAGAAATCTCCTGGAAAGGCCATCATATTCTTTGAGAAAATAGGCTGGGGTAGTTTGAATCATGCACCGGTAAATGGGCAAAGCCTGAATAATAGATTGCAGAAGAATCACATGACTTGCAGTGGACAGCCATCTATGGGTCCAATCGCTGATCTTTCATATTAGCTTGTCCAAGACATTCTCCCAAAAAAGCCTAGGCTGCCTCCCCACAACAATGGGAATGCCTAAATAAGTTACTGGGAGTGTGTGAATTTGGAATCTCAGAATGGCAGCTATTCTTCTCTGAATAGAATCTGGCTTGTTGAAGAAGAAAATAGAAGACTTGTGATCATTAATCTTTTGTCCCGAAGCCTCCAAGTAATTATCAAGGGTGTGACGGAAAGCTTCCACTTCACGGATCCGCGCTCTACCTGCTAAAATAGTATCATCGACAAATTGTAAATGAGTCAAGGTAGTGATCCCATTTCCCCAATTCCAACCCTATAGAGTATTCTGAGAGGCCCAAAATTTGAGGAGCCGCCCAAGCCCCTCGGCCATAATGATGAACACGTATGGTGAAAGCGGATCTCCTTGTCAAAGGCCACGTGAAGCACCAAAAAGTTTCGTAGGAGCTCCATTTATAAGGACTAAAAAGGAAGGTGTTGTAATACAACTGAACACCCAGCTGATCCACTCCTGACTGAATCCAAACGCTAGGAGGATTTTGCTCAGAAATCTCCAGCTAACTCTGTCATAGGCTTTGGCAAGGTCAAGCTTTATAAACATAGCCTTCTCCTGAGAAGTGCTCATAGAGGGAATTACTTCAGCAGCGATCACCACTCCGTCCAAGATCTGCCTTCCAGCAACAAAGCCCCCTTGCTCTTCCGAAATAAGGCCAGGGAAGAGTCCTTTCAATCTATGAGCTATAATTTTAGAAATGATTTTGTAAATAACATTGCAAAGTGCAATAGGCCTATACATCTCAACTTATCAGCCTGTTCCTTTTTTGGAATAAGTGCCAGGAATGTAGCATTTAAGGCTTTAAGCATTTCTCTGCTGGAATACGATTCTTGAACCACCTCCATTAAATCCTATTTTATAATATCCCAAAAATCTTGAAAGAATTCAGCCGGGAATCCATCAGGACTAGGGGCTTTACCTCTCTTCATGCTAAAGACAACCTCTTCCACTTCTAGCAAGGCAATTAGCCACATAAGGCATTCATTCATTCCCTCATTTACTAATCGGGGAATGCATGATATGACAGTATTTTTTGCCCCTTCATCTAGCATAGGATCACTAGCAAAAAGTTCATAGAAATACCGGACAGCTTCTCCACTAATAGCTTGGGAAGAGGTTAAAACAGTTCCATCCTGAGTAACAAGAGAGGTAATAAAATTACCATTGCACCGAGCTTGCACAGACTTATGGAAAAATGCTGTGTTCTTGTCTCCCTCTTGAAGCCAGTCATTGCGGGCTTTCTGCTTCCAGTATATTTCTTCCTGAAGTTCCCATTTCGCTAAAGCATTGGCAGCTCTAGCTTCCTCAGAGCGAAGATATTTCGAGAACCCACAGTCTCTTATTTGCCTGGTTATTTCATCAAGCTGTCCTTGAGCTTGCTTTTTCCTGCATTGTAAGTTTCTGAAACAAGTCCTGTTCCAGCCCTATAACTTTCTTTTTACATACTGGAGCTTTTTGAGAAAGGCATACATAGCTATGCCATACGGAGGCCCGCCCATTCTCCACCACTGAGCCATGAGGTCATGGAGAGAAGTGTCTCTAAGCCACATCATTTGAAACTTGAAAGGAGGCTTTTTGGGCCTATCAATATAGCCAATGGATAGCTTGATAGGCCAGTGATCGGAATCCCTCCAGTCTAAAATTTTAGAATTGATAGAAATAGCACTAGATTGCCAAAAACAAGAAACTAGAAATCTATCAAGGCGTTCAAAAATGGCAGTGTACCTGCTCTTTTGTTGCTCCATGTGAACAACCCATTTAAGGGTCTAACATCAGATAAGCGCAGCACTTCCACATTATGGCGAAGACATTCAATAGAAGGACCAAGCCAATTCAAGCCTCCTCTTTTCTCCTCAAGACTTAGCACCACATTAAAGTCACTAGCCACTATCCAAGGTAGGAATGGGTGACACGATCGGATGTAGCGAATGTGCTCCCATAGCTACAGTTGTCCATCAATATTGATAGGGGCATAAACATTGGTGATTAAGCATTGTTCCTCGGATTCAAGAGAAGAAGCTATCATTGTTAGAGCTGATATGTTTAACATCCAATGGCTAGGTAGAATTTTCTTTGGGTCCCATCCTATAGCTAAGCCTCCAGCACTACCACAAGCTCCAATACATTGCCATTGTCCTCTAGACCAAATATTTGACATACAATCAGTAAATGCTTCAACCGAAAATTTAGTCTCCTGAATACAAAAAATATCCAGAGAATTGTCCTAGACCAAGTTACTCATAGCTTTCCTTCTAGGGGAGCTATGCAATCCCATTACATTCCATGATAACACAATCATTGGGTGGGATGGGGAAAATGTTCGTCCAAGGTTTTGACAACCCTAGCTTCCACCAGCAAGTCACCAGTAATTTTCAGTCTATCTTGATCCTTTCTTCTTCCAGCTTTGGAAGGAGCAGCCGAATTGGCTTTCTTGAAATGCTTTTGCATGAGTCCAAGGGCACTGCTAGAACCTTTTTATTTTTTCCTAGACTCCCCTTCCTTGACCAAATCCGCCCATCTGACTTCCTTCTCAGGCAACTTGCACTGTTCCTCGATCATGCCTCTTTCCTGTTGCAGAGAGCAGACAAGAGGCGCTTGACCCTACAAATTTGGGACTTCGTTACAATCTGAGAACTGACCAAATTGCTCCATCCCTATCCCCTATTCTTCCATTGGGATGCCATCTTCTATAGCCATACAGTCTAGGGCCTCAAATCTATTAAAGCCCAGGTTCGCTTGTCTATCAGCATTTCCACGCCTTGGTCCACGTCCTCTTGCTCTCTTTTTAGCAGGTATGAAACCATCCATTCCTATTTGAAAATGGTCTCCTGACCCTTGCGCCATGCTTGAATTACTTACATTTTTCCCTTTGCCTAGTTTATCAGGTAGGGGTTTAGTGTTTTCGGCCTAAGTTCTATGCCCATTTTCCTTCCTACCACCAGCTACCTTTGACATTTGAAATTCTAAACCAGATTCATTAACTTTGGCCGCCTGAGGGCACTGCTAGTGCAAGTGGCCATATACATGACAAATTTTGCACCCGAAGGGAATGGATTCGTAGTCAAGCTGTTGTATCCATGACAGAGAACCCATGCAAATTTCTAAGGGATCTGGTAGTGGGTTATTTAAGTCTATGTCGACACAAATATGAGCATACGAGATGATCTTCTTATCTAGTGACTGGTGTGCAATAGCCGTTGGCTTGCCCAACATAGCCCCAATCTGCCTGAGAATATCCTCCCACCAGAATTCAAGTGGAAGCCATGGAAGACGAACCCAAACTAGAACACAAGCTGGGAGTTCATCAGCTGAATTAAACCCGATATGCCAGGGTTTAAGAAATAGGCCCACCCGCTCATAAAAGTAAGGGCCTCCTTCAAAAATATGATTTCTGTCAGATACAGAAGAAAAACTTACCAAAAAATACCCATTTCCTGCCAACATAATGTCAAAATCTCCTTTAATGGCCCAGGAGCAACGAATCCAAGCTTCTAGAGCCACCAAAGGGATCTTGATACCCAGAAATTTACAAATGAGTGTGTGTGATGACAAGTATTCTACACCTTCTTGGACAGCTTCCTGAGGAATGACTAATACAGGTCGATCTTGGCTTCTCAGGAGACATCCATTTATTTTGCTGAGCCTAGAGTGCTCGCTGGTATAAAATTTGTCTTGGCCGTGAGAGCTCGCCCCAGGTGCCTCTGCCTTTGTCCTGGGGCCTATCGACGGGCCGCCGGTTCCACCTTCACTCGCAGCCATTTCCAGCCGAAAATCCATTGAGTTTAGATTTTGATTACCCCTAGCACCTTCGAAAATATTTCACTAGGAGATTATTCTTATTCTACTTGAATCTGGTCTTGTTCCCCCTGATATTCTATAACTGATATATCACCATGGATGCAGTTCAAAAAGGTGTAATTATGTTTGTCCCAATCAAAACTTGTGGGAGGTGGAATGCCAATATAATGGCTAGGTTGGTTGGTGTTAATAGATGTGGAATAGTAATGGAATGGGAAGAGGTAACATAATCCTCATAGAAGATACTAGGATAACTTATGTCGATGCTAAATTAGTAATCCTAAAAAATTATGAAAGGATCACAAATGTATTCAAATTGATCTTCAAGGCATTTTTAACCAATGTCATAAAATTCATGAATGCATTTTGAGTTTAAAGATGAGTTTGACGCAAGGGACTTTAAATTTGATGTTGAGACTGACATTGATTTTGACTCTAATGCTAAATTTGATATCTGTTCAAGAATAAAACCTAAATTCACTATTGATTCTTTATTTGGTGTTATGATAAATATTCTATATTGAATGCTTGGTATTGAAATAGTAATAGCTTGGGGCTGAACAATGGGCTCTTAAAAAATAGGCTTAGCTAAGAAGGACTCCACAAATACTGGCTCATAAAAGTGAGGCTTCTCAACAAAAGTGAAATAGTAATAGGAAACTCCATAGAGACTGGATTATCAAATTGAGGCTCCTTAAAAACATGGCAATAGTCAATATAATGATTTTCCCAAAGGTAATTGTAGTCAATAGGGGGTGACTCAACAAAGACTAACTTATCAAAGTGATACTCCTCAACCAAAGGGAATGGTTCAAATGGTGATTCAACATAGGTTAATTCATCATAAATAGGTGTTTCAAGAAAAACATCATGGATTGGTTGGTTCTCTTGACCTTGGCTTACCCTTGGTTGTAAAATATCAAATTTGAACACATTTTGGTCTTTAAAAGATATCTCTTTGGCTCTATTGTGGCTCGAAGACTAACTTGGATTTTTTAAAGTGGGGGAAGGTTGGTAATGGATGACTACTAATTTTTGGTTTGATAATGAGTCCTTTTTAAATAAGCTCATTTAAGATGGGCTCAACAAAAACTAGCTATGGGTTTGGGATGGTCACTGTGATTTGTCTAGTTGTAATTGCATAACCTTGTTGGGATAATGAGCTATTGGATTTGGAAGGGCCTAGAATGGTAATGAAAGGGTGTTATGAAGCTTGGTTGCTAGTGTAAGACAAATGAAGAGGGCATGAATGTTAGGTTATGGAGCTAAAAGCTTCACTGATGCAGACATGGAGGAGGTTGCTGAGTTACAGAGAAATCGACGTCGACAGCGCAACCGACGTCGGTCATATTTAGTGCAAAGGGTAACTGACATCGGCAGGAGTCGGCTGATGTCAGTCACCTCCAGTCAGACAGTGACCAACGTCGGTCTCCTGTGTAGTTCCAAAACTATTCGTTGCACGAATAGTTAGTTTGTTGAACCGGTTGTTTGCATGTAAAGACTATTTTGAGTCTTGAGCTACGTGTCTAATTATTGTAAATTAGAAGTCTAAGTTATTGTTTAGTATGGGATCTATTTATAGACTCATTAGCATGTATTGTAATTAAGGATTAAGGCAAGGAAGAGATCCTTCCAATTGTAAGAATAGGTTGATCTGCAAGTTGTTGCAAGATCAGGAAGAAGTTCTACATGGTAAGTAAGATCATTTGAGTTGCAGGTTGTTGCAAGTTCATGGGAGATCTACTTGAAGTACTTTGAGTACTTGTGTACTGGCAGTAGTGATACTGACTGGTTGGAGGTGAACAACAACTCTGTGTTTGAGTTGATTGTTGTGACCATTTTTGGTAGGAGAGAGAACTCTTGATTGAGAATTACTGGGAACCCTTGAGGTGTGGGAAGCCTTATAGAGGTGTGAGAAGAGTGTGGCATCTTCTTTATTATATTTTCTTTCTAGATGAGTTGAATACAAGATTGTGTATTGTCTCTCATATTCTGTGTCATTTGTGAATTCTAGTTACTTGTTAATTCTGGTATAATTCTGTATTTAGTTGCTTATACAAGGTAATCATATTGTACTCTTATTGAGGAGTTGAATCCTGACAAGTGGTATCAGAGCTTTTGGTTGGGTTACTAACAGGTTGTATCAGATCTGGTTAGTGTTGTTGATTACAAGTCACTCACAGGGGTTTCTGTTTAAGTGGGAGTATAGCAATGGCAGAAGAAAGTAAGCTACGAATGGAGAAGTTTAATGGCAAGAATTATCAATTATGGAGGATGCAGATAGAAGATTATATGTATCAAAAAGATTTGTACTTACCGTTGGGTGGGGTTGCATGCAAGCCCATAGATATGAAGGATGAAGAATGGAAGGTTCTTGATCAGAAGGCTCTGGGATCTATAAGATTGAGCCTTGCATCGTCTGTGATTTCCAACTTATCACAGGCTAAGACAACGGTAGAGTTGATGGAATCTTTGGAAAATTTATATGAAAAACCCTCAGCTTAGAATAAGGTATTTCTTATGAAGCAATTATTTAATTTGCAAATGTTGGAAGGTGGATCTGTTCATAGTCATCTTAGTGATTTCCATGGTTTAGTAAACCAGTTAAATTCAGTCAATATTATTTTTTATGATGAAATTAAGGCTCTCTTAATCTTATGCTCATTACCTGAAAGTTGGGAGAGTTTGGTAATGGTAGTTAGTAATACTGCGTCTACTTCAAAAATATTAAAAGTGGATGATGTTGTGAGTGTAATCTTGAATGAAGAAATTCATAGGAAAAGCACAGGTGAATCATCAGGGAATGCTTTGAGTGTTGAAAGCAGCAGAAGGCAAAGAGTAAAGATCGATCATGGGAGATCAAGGTCAAAGATAGGCAGGAGGTCCAAATCCAAGTATGGCAGAATAACCTGCTAGAATTATGGAAAGCAAGGGCATGTAAAGAAAGATTGTTGGTTGGTTGAAGATCAACAAGAAGAAAATAAAGAAGCAGATGTTGCAGATATTGTTGCACATGATGCTCTGGTATGTTCTTTGGATAAATTAGAATCTTGGGTTTTAGATTCTGGTGCCTCTTTCCATGCATCCCCAAATAGGGAATTTTTTCATGAATATGTACAGGGAGACTTTGGAGAAATTTATTTAGGGGATGGTAAGCCTTGTCAAATGGTTGGCAAAGGGAAAGTGAAGCTAAAATTGCAGACGGGCAACACATGGGTGTTGAAGGAGGTCATGCATGTCCCAGTCCTGAAGTGGAATTTAATTTCTATTGGAAAGTTGGGTGATGAGGGTTGCATAGTAACTCTCACAACGGAATCTTGGAAAGTTTCCAAGGGTGCACTTGTTTTAGCAAGAGGTAAGAAAGTAGGTACTCTTTATCTATCTACTTGTATTACTGATTCTCCTTTTGGTTTATCTACTTTAGTTGTAGATTCAAAGATGTGGCTTAATAGGCTTGGTCACATGAATAAGAAGGAGATGCATGTTCTTGAGTCAAAAGGTATGCTTTTAGATTTGAAAAGTATGGATCGAGATTTCTGTAAGCAAAAGAAGAAAGTGACGTTTCTTGACACTGGGTCAACAAAGAAGGTGGTAGCTTCTGTTGGAGGATCACAATATTGTAGAAGGAAGAAATATGATGTTCATGACAAGAACAAGAAAGCCTTGGTTTTCAAGGAGAAGATGACAGATAGAGATCAACGCAAGGGGTTGAAGAATTCTGAGTAGAGCAAGGTTGATTTGGACAAGGTTTTGATCCAAAAGGAGCTCGCGGGTAAAAGTCATCGCTCACAAGTAAAACACAGAGACTAACATTGATTAGAAAATTGATGTCAGCTATGTGAAAAACAACGTTAGTGACTCTAGACAAGTAAAGACTGACATCGGACAGGGAACCAACATCGGTGATGAGGTCAGTCGCATGGAACCGACGTCGGTCAGGTGCAGACTGAGAGATGACCGACATCAGTCATTGAGATAGATTTTGGGTGGATAGCAAGCTGTCAGGGAGTCTCAAATGCCCATATGGAGGACTAAAAGGGTAAATAAGCCTCAAATTCATCATTTCCCTTCTTTACACTACTTGTTGCTCACTGATGGTCAAGAACCAGGAAGTTATTAAAGAAGCAGAGTAGGTAGAATCTAGGAAACAGTGGGAGCTTGGCATGGATGAGGAATGTGATTCCTTGGAGCATAACCAAATGGGAGTTTTTTGGTAGAGTTGCCAGTTGGAAGAAAGCACTGAAAGATGAATGGATTTTCAAGATAAAGAAGAGAGGGAATGGACACGTGAGATAGAAGGCCAGGGTATATGGTCTTGTGTAAGCTGCAGGACAATGGATGTTTAACCATTGTGTTTTCTTTACCAAGTTGGACAATATTAGCTACATTATCCTGTTACTATATGTTGTGCTTGTTGCAGGGTCACATATGCAGGGAGTTGCTAAACTAAAGGTAAAGTTAGTTTAGAGGTGTGTCATAAGGAATCTGGGAGCAGCAAGATTCTTTGGCATGAGTGTGTTCTAGAGACATGGAGGGTCACAGGTTGATTTTGTCTCCAGATGATTATGTGAAATCGGTTAGCACACTGATGGTTGGATAGTTTTATGAATAGTGTCCTGATTCACATGATGAGGTTTAGTACATGTGTACTAAACCTGAGTTTGCCCAAGCAGTGGGAGCTGTTAGCAAGTTTGGAGTCAATCTAGGAAAGAAGCACTGGAGGGCAGTTTAGTGGATTCTCAGATATCTAAGAGGGACCAGCAGTAGGTGCACATGCTATGTAGGGTCAAGTTCTTTTCTACATGGGTTTGTATATGCAGATGTGGCAGGTGATTTGGATGACAAGAGGTGCACCACAAGATTTGTGGTGGTTGGTCTTCAAGATTGATCTTGAAGAGGGATACAAAGCCAGGAAACAAACTAGATGATGTACAGGTATAGGTATAGTTGCAACTATTTATCTCCAAGTGGGAGATTGTTAGGTTGTGGAGCTAAAAGCTTCATTGATGCAGACATGGAGGAGCTTGATGAGTTACAGAGAAACTAGCGTCGACAGCGTAATTGACGTCGGTCATCTTCAGTGTAAAGGGCAACTGACATCGGCAGGAGTTGGCCGACGTCGGTCACCTCCAGTCAGACATCGACTGACGTCGATCTCCTGTGCGGTTCTAGAACTATTCATTACACGAATAGTTAGTTTGTTGAACCGGTTGTTTGCATGTAAAGACTATTTTGAGTCTTGAGCTGCGTGTCTAATTATTGTAAATTAAAAGTCTAAGTTATTGTTTAGTATGGGATCTATTTATAGACTCATTGGCATGTATTGTAATTAAGGATTAAGGCAAGGAAGAGATCCTTCCAATTGTAAGAACAGGTTGATCTACAAGTTGTTGCAAAATTAGGAAGAAGTTCTACATGGTAAGTAAGATCATTTGAGTTGCAGGTTGTTGTAAGTTCATGGGAGATCTACTTGAAGTACTTTGAGTACTTATGTACTGGTAGTAGTGATACTGACTGGTTGGAGGTGAACAACAACTCTGTGTTTGAGTTGATTGTTGTGACCATTTTTGGTAGGAGAGAGAACTCTTGATTGAGAATTACTGGGAGCCCTTGAGGTGTGAGAAGAGTGTGGCATCTTCTTTATTGTATTTTCTTTCTAGATGAGTTGAATACAAGATTGTGTATTGTCTCTCATATTCTGTGTCATTTGTGAATTCTAGTTACTTGTTAATTCTGGTATAATTTCGTGTTTAGTTGCTTATACAAGGTAATCATATTCTACTCTTATTGAGGAGTTGGATCCTGATAATGAAATGGTAATGAATGGGTGTTTCAAAGCTTAGTTGATGATACAATCCAAATGAAGAGGGTTTAGAATGGTAATGAATGGTCATTACGAATCTTGGTTATTGATGCAAGCCAAAGGAAGAGGGCCTATAATGGTAATATTTAGGAACTGTGGAGCTTGGTTTTTAATCTAGGCCAAAGGAGGGTTAGTGGCATATGTAGGGGATCAGGGACCATTATCATTAAAAGGGCAAACTTGGTATTTTAATTGGCCCAAAAAAGGGTGATTTTGGGATATGATAATCAACAAGGTTGGGTTCATAAATTAGACCAAAGAGGGAAGTATTTGTATATGAAAATGGTCTTGAACATGGTCTATGGAACTTGGCATTGGTTTAGACAAATAAAAATTAGTCTTGAAAACACACATGGGCTAGGTATTTGAAAATGAACTCAATCAAGGCATGTTCAGATCTATGACTAGGTCTCATGAAAACAAAAGGTCTAAAATTCATAAAACACTTGAAACATGATCTAACAGATTGGTTGATGTTTACAAGCGTCTTGAATCTTTATCAAGATGGAAAACTTGGTCTATTGCTACAAATAGTTTAAAATTGACCTAGAATGGAAAGTATAGACAATAAACTTGGTCTCAAATATCTCCACATACTCTAAGGTCTTTCACACAAATGGTCAAATGAAAGGCAATTTTGAATCCTAGTCTTGGCAAAGTGTTTCAAAAAAATATAAACTAGGTCTAAAATGGAAATATGCTAGGTCTTCGATAAAAAAACAAAAAGCTAGACTTAAAAAGGCATGAACTAAAGTTTAAAATTGAAAAGGCAATGCTAGATATTTGGTAAAAAGACACATAACTAGACTTTCAAACAAATTTGGTCAAGGTAAAAACTTGCAATTAATCTAACTCTAAGGCAAATAATTTAAAACACTCTAACTCAATCTTGGCACATGGATTTTAAAACAACCTTGACCTTGGTAGAAAAACATTCACTCTAGGCATATGATTAAAACTAATTGAGAAAGTCAATCTTAAATAATGAAAATAAGAGTGATGAGTAAAGCATTCAATCCAAAGTGATAAGCAAGGATCCAATGTAAACTAATCATGCTTAAATTTGTACTTAAAAAGAGAGTTTTGACCTTAGTTTAAGGCAACAAGTCAACTCGAGGCACAAGAAAAATAAACCACTTCTTAGATATAGGAAAAGGGGTCCTTAAAGCAAGCACGGAAATAGTCCAAGTTAGATAATTCAAAGGTAATAAGTAAATACTTGAGCTGAAATTAAGCAAGAATGAGGTGTATAAAAATCAATTTTGAATCTAAACTTCACAAGACAAATTCCAAACTTGGTTTAAAAGACTTGGATTTTTCAAATGGAGAACATCCTAGACCCAAATGGACAACATAATGACACCATTTTTAGACCAAAGGTACACATAATTTTGAACTTGGTTTGAACCAAGGCAACATTTTTGGAATAACATGAGAATAATAATAATGCTCCTTTAATCAAATGGTATGACAATAGTGTTGGTTTCAAAAACCCAAGGTAAATTTTTGGGATGAAATGGGTAGTGTAATGACACCCCACTTACACAAGTGACACACATGTTTTTAGGATAATAATTCCAAGGCAAAATGTGTGAGAAAAAGTGGGTAGGATAACACCTCTTAGGTTAAATTGTGATTAAGACACGTGATTTTTATGACTCATTTCAAATTTTAAATAAATAAACAATTTTAGTCTCAAAAAACACATGTAAATTAAAGAGAATAGAAATAACACAAATGGATCTCCTATCCCTAAAACTAACATAGGTGTGTGTAGATGCTACCAAAATTTCTACTGATATACCAATGCTTGTGAGGAATTAAGTGTTAATCCAAAAATTAAAGAACAGGTGTAGGTAGAGTTTTTATGCCCCCTCTTTCTCTCAAGAATTTGTATGTGGAAAAAACTTAGAGTGAGTAGCACTCAACATTTGGTAATAAATTCCATGGCTAAAAGGGTTGACTAAAAATCTACAAGTTTTGATTGCACTATATGGTCTCAAGTGTGGCTAAAACAAGGGTGCAATCATGTTAATTGGGTTCATACCTACTAACTTACTGTGTAAGGGTATATTCATTTACATAGTGAATCTAACCATGTACTGCTTAGTAGAGTTTGATGTTTATCAAGACCCGACCCAAGTTTTTTAAGGTTTAGAGAGGCTACCTGCTCACCCTATGGAAATCTTAGTAACATGTGTCCTAATTTATATACCTTATCATGGAGTGAGGTTTATACGATATTGAGAGATGAAGCCCTAGGTCAATGCACCCCTAAAGAACTTGTGAGGAGGTGATGAACTCCTACCTACAAGACAAATGAAAGCAAAAAAATAAATGAAAATTGGAAAGACTTTAGAGGTCACTTTTGAATCACCGAAGTCACTTGGAGCTTGGGGAGAGCATAACAATATTTAATAAATAACAATAATAAACCAAATGATTTTTGTCATCTGAGTTCCCTAAATGGGATGGGAGGAGAGCATGCACACTATATTTTTTGTTTTCCAAAACAAAGAATTTAATCTAAGCAATTGAAACTAGCTAAAATAAATAATAATTAAAAAATACCTTAGCAGCTCTAACTAAAATGTAGGTTTTTTTTTGTTAGCACCAACTTGAAGTGTGTTTGAAATTTTGGACCTTGGCCTTGTTTTCACTTATCAAAAGCTTGGAAATGATAAAATACAAATTTTTAAGTTATTTGAAGGACCTTAGCCAAATTTGAATGAATTTTAACCTTTGTTTATGAATTTTTTGACTTGGTAAAGGAAATATTGATTTAAAAACACTTAAACTTCCTCTTTCTTGGCTCAATTCTCTACAAACATAATTAGTGGATTACTTTTTCCTTAATCCAAGGTGAAATTCCTATAAGTTATCTCAATAAAACATAATATTTAACTCTAGGGTTTCTTAAAAAAACATAGAGAAATTGTTGATGATTACTGTAATGATCATTGTTAGTTTTAGTGATGAACATCAATTTGTGATAATTGTCACTGATTCCTAAAATCAAATTAAAGACAAACATGTTTTGAAATAAAAATTCTTGATAAAAATGTTTCAAACTCAAATTTATTACTTACCTATAAGAAGAAGGTTAGATAATTAATAATCATATTGTTAGGCACCAAAAAAAATAAAGAATTGATTTTTACTATGTTTCTAGTTTATTGTGTTTTGATGCATAGATCCTCATTGATTACTATAGTGATCATTTTCAATTCCTATGATAGAAGTACATTTAATATGATCATCATTAATTTAAAATAATCATCATTGATCCTTGTAACTTTTGTCAACTATGTAGTTTTCAACTAAGAACTCAAAATTTTTCACTTTTTTGACAATTAGATCAAAAACATAACACAAAATGGTAATAAGAAGATTTTAATAAGTAATTATAAGAGTTTTGTGGGGTGAAAGATCCACTAGTCATGATATTATGTGAGATATTAATTTAAAATGGGAGTTAGTCAAGTGTTAGTATGATAAAAAACCAATAAAAATGCAATAATAAATCTAACACCTCAATCCTAGACACTCAAGAAGCAAGAGAAAAATGCAAGTAACTAACAATGGAAGATAAAACAAGTAGTCTTTACCTTATAAATTTTGACAATTTATCCCTCACACATGGTTAAAAAGGTCAATTTTCTAAGTCACAACTTGACCAAAGATGAATTAGAGGAATATGATGATTGTGTGTAGTGTATTGCCCTTGTTAGGGATACATTGATGTAGTTTAGAAGATACACATGATATGCACTGATGAATAAAAAAATTTATATGATTTTTAGGCTTAACTTACATTATTTATAATAAGTCACTCCAGTGTCTATTTAGACATGAAAGTGGTAAAAAATGAGTGTCTACAAAAATTACTCCATTGCACCCACATCCAACCCAAGAGGAGATGTATACAGAATAAAATTAACTAGCGGAAGAACAACCCCAACATGTAATATTTATAAACAAAAATGAACCAAAAAATAAAAATTAGTTTAAAGACTTGGAAATTTTGTTAAACCCTAAAGAATATTTCTCAACCCTATCAATCCATGCAAACCTTATATACCTAGTCCTAATAAAATTGATAGAGGATGAATATGAAGTTGGAGAATGGAATGAGAGTTA
Organism: Torreya grandis; assembly: GCA_037957365.1. Classification (NCBI taxonomy): domain Eukaryota; kingdom Viridiplantae; phylum Streptophyta; class Pinopsida; order Cupressales; family Taxaceae; genus Torreya; species Torreya grandis. The sequence continues at coordinate 412,094 of JARHVA010002270.1, read as the reverse complement.
CATATATGATTTGAGAAACAAGACAAGAATTATATTTTCTAAAAAGGAAAAGGAATTTGGAGTAGAGGAATAAGATTACATTTCTGACCTCAAAAATAAAGCATATACTCTACAACTTGCTCAAAACAAAAGGTAAATTGAACAATCAAAGGCCCATAATTACATATCTCATCTAGAAGTCAAAATGCACATGCTAAAATATGAAATTGAACATATTTGGGCATGTATCTATATTTTAGTAGATTTATTCCATTAAACTATAGCTATAATAAAATAAGCATATTTATGTGTAATAGTAAAATTTTAGGAGATACATGATAATGAATAGGTTTTGAAGATAAATGAGGATAAGTTGAAGATAAATGAAGACAAATTTTTGAAATGGGTAGAGAAATTAGCTATCAATGAGGAGTTGACTAAAAAGGAAGGGAAGTTATCCAAGCATGGTGGATGAGATGAATTTTAAGGTGATTAAGAAATGAAAGGTATGGAATCTCTGACCACTTATTTTTAAAGCATATGAGTGCATACAAAATATTCTTTTATTTTATATCCCTTACATTAATTATGCTTAATTCTACACTTGATGCAATAGAAATTGGAGCATATTCATCAAGATTTTTTTACATAAGAGGATTTTAGCACAAACATATTACCCTTTAAATACTACAAATATAATCACTTGTTGAACTCCTTTTTCAAAGTTAAAACACTTGGAAATGTGTTATTATATTTCAATATGTCATGAAACAAGTACATGAACTTGATATGTCATTTTATAGGTTAATATATAAATAATGAAATCGACATTGTAATGATTATACACTTGATTTAACTTATATTATTTACATTGTTAACATAAAATTAATTTTTAATTCCAGTGGACTATCACTTATATTGAAGGGTAGTATCTTAATGTTCATCAAAATATAATCAATTATCTTAATGTTATTTCATATTAGTTTCTCAAATAAATTATTTTCCAAATGTTAATGTTGTCTTTGACATTGAAAGGATACACACTTGTTATAATACCATCACATTATAATAGATTATATCTTTCTCATTCTAGTTTTTAAAAATTCTTTGAGAATGTACCAAATATTCAGTTACATGGAATTGTTATTAATTATATCCATATACACATAATTTTTTAAAATGGAATATTTCACACACATAAACAATCATGTAATAAGATAAGGTTTTTGACTTTGTCTATGATATAAATAAATAGAATAAATGTAAGAAATTTAACATGAGCCACTAAAAATCTATAGTAAAATATAACTCAAAAGTTACTACCTTTGAACCTCTCAAGAAATGCTTTGTAAAAATTATATATATTGATTTACAGGGTATAATATAGATTAATGTGACAAATTTTATTAATAAAGAATGAATTTTTACATTTCTAGATGGGGCACACCAATACTCATACCTAGTCTAGAATAATGACAGCTAGGATCCCATCAATGCACATCTCTTGAAAATTATATAAAAAATCGAGACTGAATGAAAATTTGAGAATATATAAATTTAAATATTTTTCCTATTCACCATTAACTAAGAGGTTGTGTATAGTGAAAAAAAAAAATCAAATGTTGACTAAAATCTATTGTGAAATGGGGTTTATGTATAAAATATAGACTCCTTGATATTTTCATAGCCTTCCATGACAAAACCTAGGCAACGGTTTTTGTTCACAATATCTATATATACAACATGAAAATTAATTAATTATTATGTAACCATGAAGGTGTCATATGAATAAGGAATCTCTATATAATATTCACTATGTATCGTGTTATGACACTCTAGGTGATTGAACATCTTGTGTGATATTTACATAACATTATGGCAGTGTTGTAGATGTGGTTGGGATAATATAAAGTATGAAGGTAATGTGTTTCTTGTGATATACTTTATAGATGTAGCTAATTTGGTAGTCACAACTTCATGATCACCTTGTGTTGTAAGCATTTGAAAGATTATGTGATTAACATTATTCATAATGATAAATTAGGAAAAAAATGATTCCTATTTTTGCATTATTGGTATTTATCTTCAAATGGATGTCTTAGTGAATAAAACATAAAAAATGATTTAAAAAATGATATCATTTAGCATTATAATATTTTATGATTTTTATAAAAATTAAAATGGTAAGTATGTTTGACTATATAATAGTAAAAGAATCATATAATGTCAATGATATTCAATAGTATCAAGAAAGCCTACTTTGTAAACACTTCCCCAGATGCAAATTCACAAGTTTGGGAATTTTTTGGTCTCTACCAACAATATCCTTATTAATTTCAAACATCCTCACTAAATAGGATATGTTACCCCTACAAACATTTGTTAATAATTCAAGCACTTTGAAAGGGTACACAATGCACTTAGGATCCTCTATAGATAATCCTAACAAGTTTTAGTAATAAATGCATTCATACATGCCTATAATAATGATATAATGAAATGGTTGTGTGTTATGTATCAAAATAGCATCCAAATGCATCATCTGACATTTATCAATCATAAAAAACAACAATATATAGTTAAAGGATGCACATTCAAACTACACCCTACATAATAAGTTTTTTTAATAACTCTAATATGTTTGGTTTCATCTACCTAATTTAAACCAATAGGAAAAACATGGTTTTTATTTTGGTTAGGGAAAGGTGGTAGAAGTGAGCTTTCCTTACTCATTTGCATACACCATAAACATAAGCAATGAAATATAAAGAATATATATCCAATCTAGTTAGTTGAAGGTTTCCTATGTGAGATTATTCAACAACTTGTCAAATAAGGATTTCTTATGACCCATTTTATCCCTTCTTGGAAAATTTAATTGCTTCAAAAGAGGATAATTCTCCCTTATGTTGGTGTATATTTTAATAGGTATATTTTTTTTTTGATATTTATCTACCATTGATTGAACTCTCCAATAAAGTTTACTCATTAACTTATCATGCCATTGGTTCCTTCAAATAGACTTCATCATGTGTTATATGACACCAAAGAATCCAATAAAAAAATACCAATGAACTCAACCATGTGGATGAAAGGCATCAAGGTATTTAATATAATTTTAGCCACTTAAATACACCATTGATGTATACAATATGGACTCAACCATGTGTTGCATGTCATCAATGCATTAATTTAGACACAACCACTTAAACATGCCATTTTCACTTATAATTAACTCATCCATATAGTTTTATCTTATGCATAAAATAAATTGAACTCAACACTTAAAAATATACCATCCATGTTTTCCAAAATGCATGCAACCATATAAACATGTCATGAAGTGCATAAAAATGCACCCAACTAAGATATTTAATAATAGTCAAGTTAATTAATCCTTTCAAAGCATATAAAACATGTAATTTGCCACATAAGGTATACAAATTTAATGATTTGAAGTGTGTATTCATTTATCCATGGGATGTGTATGTAAAATTGTATAAGTAAATAATCATCCAAGTAATTGTATGAGTTAAATCACGCATCCATGTTTATATTCTCAATTTCACAAATGCATATATAACCATGTAGAATTCAAAACTACTTAAATAATAAATCATCCATCTTAAATGTGTTAACCCAACCATGGTTTTGTATGCACTCAATCATATAATGGATAAAATGACACTCGTAACAATAAAGCTGAAAATACACTTAGTGTGGATGTTCATATTCTTGTGAAGGCTTCTTTTACATTAATATAGATGTGCATACATTTGAATGGATGAAAATACAATTAGTACATGCATACTTTTGTGAAGGTTTATTTTTTAAGGAAATTACTTAGATGATTTACAATAATAGAATTATATATGCTAGAATTAAGAGCAAAATAAGGAGATCCATAACAATAAATGGTACAAGAGCAAAATACTTGTATATTATGACTAATCCACTTTGAGGAGGCAACCTCCACAAAAATGAAATAATAATAGAATTCACAATATGATGATAAAATAATAACCAATACATTCTATATATACTCTACTTAGCCATGGTTATTCCATAGGCTGACCATACTAAGAACATTGAGAAATGCAACAAGCTAATATGAAGGTGTGTAATCCATAATCTGGCCACACATATCCCTAGATACACTATAGGTTAATGGTATAACATGACCCTCCCATTCAAAACAATGTTTTATTCAAAATTGAATCAAACCATAATGTTTCTATAGGAACGCTTCATCCTCCCATGTTGCATCTTCAGAATGCAGGTTTTTCCATTTGATCAAATACTACTTAATGGCTCTAGTTTGCATTTGCTTAGAGTACATGTGAATGATATCCTTAGGATCTATAGTGAATATAACTTCATATAATTCATATAAATCAATTGAGTGTGTCCAAATACTTTCTTTAGGAAAGATACATGGAATATCAGATGTATGTGAGTGGCTGGGGGTGATTCTAACTTGTAAGCCACACTACCAATTTTCTATAAGATCTGGTAAGGGCCATAATAATTATGTGATATATTTTTATTCTTTTTCTATTACTTTAGATACATATGCTTATATGGGTGCAAACACACAAAGACCCAATCACCTATGTTAAAATTTCACTCACTATAGTGTTGATCTGCTTACTACTTCATTTGATTTTGTGTTATTAATAAATTCTCTTGCAAAATGACTAACACCTCCTATTGATGATGAATTTGTTTCTCAATATCTTGAACCTTAGGATGCACTATCAAAAATGAAGTGATGGATGGGGGGTAATACCCATTTAATGCCACAAAGGGAGACATCTTGGAATAAGTGTGAAAAGATGTGTTATACCACGATTAAAAAAGTGGCAACCAATGAACCCATTTATCTTGTTTGCTAGAAACAAAACAATGAAGATACCCTTTAATACATTTTTTTACTACCTATGTTTTTCCATCAGATTGAGGATGATAGGATGATCTATGATCTAAATGGGTACCCAAACATGCAAATAATTTAGTCAAAAAATTACTAGTAAATATGGGATCTCAATTACTTACAATGATCTTTGGAGTGACATGAAATTTTTGAACTGTATTGAGAAAAGCATAAGCTACTCTACTAGAAAAAAATGGCTAGGATAAGGATAAAAAATGAGCATACTCGGTAAGTCCATCCATAACTACCATGATAACATTTTTAACTTCAGACCTTGGTAACCCTGTAATGAAATCCATGAAAACCTCTTCCCAATGCTATCTAGGGATGGATAAAGGTTTCAAAAGACATGGGGTCTTAATGGTTTCACCTTTATATTGTTAGCATACCATGCATTCAGCCACATATTTTTAAACATTCCTTTTGAGTCCTTCCCAAATGAAATCTTTCTTGATTCTATGATATGTTTTCAAAAATCCCAAGTTTCCTCCTAGTGGAGAGGCATGAATTTCTTGAAGAATTTTATGTTTGAGGAGAAAACACTTACAAAGGTACTATATGTTTTTATAACATAATGTGTTCCCCTTCCATGTAAATTTTTTAGATTCATTAGAACCCTGCTGAAGATTGTGAATCAAATCTTTGGTAGCACAATTAGTCTCCCATTCTGATTTTACTTCGTGTAATGCCCCCAATTTTGATCTAGAGCTTTGGAGGACCCTTAGGTCATTATTGTTATGATAACTAAGGGTGAAAGAGGAAGGAGTAATTTAGTTCACCACTTATGAAATGACACTTCAAAGGAAAGGTAATTTATGATTCTAATTTTAAGTTATGTTTTATATAAAATTACTTTATGTTTATTTCACTTAAGTGGGGGAATTTATGGGTCTTGGATTATAAGACTTAAGTTTTTTTTAAAAAGATTAACCCTATCTTTCTATTTTGGAGTGCTACACTTGGAGGAGGGTATTTAATAACAAAGAGGTTTCAATTGAAGATTATGTGCATATGATAATTGAATTTGGTGATCAAGTATGTCAAGCTTGGTTATTGAAGGTAGATGTTTGAAGAATGTTACCCTTCAAGTTCTAATGATTGTTCTACAAATGGTGTCTATCAACACCACCCATTGATTGGAAATCATTCTAAATCCTTTGAAGAATTATTTTAGGTTTTATCTAATACTTATAGCTTGTATTGGATTAGTTTGGAGGACTAAGATGAACCACCTAGAGTTTTTGAGGTCACTAAGAGTTGGCGAATTGCTTGGGGAATGAAAGTAGCTGATTTCTCCTTAGGCGACTTGTTTGGGGACTTGGAAAACATATTTCAGAGGCTTGTTGTTGGTGGAAACCCTCTCCTAGGGTCTTGAATATTTTGTACAATTTTTCCTTGGTGGAGTAAATCATTTTTGAAGTATGTTGGTGAATTTTGGGCTGAATAATGCTTGGAAATTATTATAAAATTATTTACATAATTTTATCTAGTGGGATGAATTGTTTGGAGGGATTTTTGGGGGTTGTGAGTAGATTTTGTGAGGGGTTTAATATTCAAAAATTTATTCCTTTATTTATCATTGGTGGGTGATTAGGATTGGAGTGTTGTGAATCCATTTTATAAGGGTTTGACACTCATACAAATATTCTCTATTTTCAATGGACCAGTGAATTAAATTGAGAGATTGTGAGCCCTATTTGGTAAGGATTTATGCTTTGGAAATATTTAGGATTATTTCTATATTTTTCCCAAGAAGAGCGAATTAATTTGTATGTTTGGGAGGCATTGTTGATAGTTTAATTCAAGGGTTTTATCTCAAAAAATATTTATATTATTTTCCTTGAGTTGGGTGACTTATGTGAAGGATTTGAAGTGGTCTTTATTATCTAAATTTTTATCTTTGGAATATTTGAAAATTTGTAGGGTTTTTTGGCCTAATTTTCAAAAGGTCATCCAAGGGTTTCAAGGCTGTTTTATAGAGTATAGGACTAATGTAACAACATTTAATTATCAAAATTATTACATGTATTTCTAGTAGCTACATCCTTCATTAATACTATAAAAGGTACACAATTATAGATTTATATTTCTTATTCATTAAATCAATTGTGGAATATTATTGTAAGGATTCAAGGAGGTCATTGTGGCTAGGGTTTGTTGGGTTTATAGGCAACATACATTTAATTTTCAGATTGGCTTGGAGTTTAAATAAAATTACTTATTTTAGCTTGAGATCCTATTTGGGGTCACTAAAGTGGTATTAGAGCCATATCTTGGACATTTTTAGTGGGTGTGAGGGTTTGGTTGTATGAGTGGTGCTAAGAAATTTTTAATTTATCAAAGGAAGAAAGTTTAGACTTCAATCCTTGGGAGGTTAAAATCAAAATAGGTATGGGTGACATAGATCACCAAGAGACAAAAAGAGAAGGAGGAAGAGGATAGAAGATGATAGATCATATAAATATGAGTAGAATTAGGAGAGGATAGCCATAGTTTTGGAGGGTCTCCTATGCACTCTTAGTGATAGGAGTGATTAGAGGGAGAATAATGGGGATAGTGCAACTTTAAGTAGTAAGATAGATTTTAGGAATGGGTCATCTATTCTTAGGCCCACATTTCCTACTTTCATTTAGAAAGAGGAAACCATGCCTAGGAGGGAGGGGTCATATAACCCCCATGAGGAGATGAACAAGGAGATAAATGAATATGCAACTTTGGATGATACAGTGAGATAGGTTATGACCTTTTATTATTTTTTATCTTGGAAGAGGGGATATAATGGTCTTAGGATCAGATAGAGATTTAGAGGCACTCAGGGAGATCTCCAACATCCATTGAAGAAGTATCTCTTTCTACTTTTGATGGGTCACATAGGAGTTCAATGAGGGCTTGGATTTAGAAGGTGTTTCTTTTTCACTTCACCCTATGGTAGAGGATGAGGATATTTAGTTTGTAACATTGAATTTAGAGGGGAAAACCCATGATTGGTGGTACCATAGATTGATCATGTAGGGGCATCAACATATACATTTATATGAGGAGTTTAGTAAGAGGTTGATAGAGTAGATCCCAAACTTCATTTTCTAGATCTAGTTCAATTATATAAAAATTCCTTAGTTGATGAATATGTTTTAGAGTTTCAGAGACTTGTAGTCATGGTGACTAACATTTTATATAGGAGGCTTATGGTTTTATTCATTGAAGGCTTGGTTGATTCTTTGAGGGGATTGGTCAAGGCATTTGATCCACCATCATTAAGGGAGGCCATCCAAAACGCCTATGATTTGGAGTCATCTACTTCTAGAGGCATGTTTACACCTTTAAAGCAGCCAAAGGGACATTTTGTACCATCTACAAGACAACCTAGAGGTGGTGGTTTTGGGTAGACTAAGGGCCACTATATAGGGCCTCCTAAGGACAATTTTGAGGGTCCTTTGACTAGACCAAATCCTTTAGATTTGGGGCAGCCAAGGAGACTACCTCAAATTAATTTTGAGGATATGAATGAATTAAGGAGGAAGGGACTTCAGTTTGACTACAAGGATTCTAGGGTGAGAGGCCATAATTGTCATGGCAAGGGAAAATTTCATTACATAGAGATACTTCCAAAAGAAGAGAAAGATGGAGAAGAGGGTGGGGTAGCTACCTATGAGGAGGGAGTTTTTGAGATTGAAGGGGAAGAAAAGTTGAGTGGCACATTAGCATCACTTTCAGGAACTCCTAGGTACTATCCCTTTAGAGTGAAGGGGTATTTGAAGGTCAAGCCAATTACCATACTCATTGATAGTGGGGAAACTCACAACTTTATTGATATAAGGCTTGTGACTTATTTTAGTCTAAAACCCATTGAGTTCAAGGGGTTTAGAGTCATAGTGGTGGATGAGTTCACTATTATTTACACTACCAAGGTTCCAAAGCTTCGTATTAATTTGGAGGGGAACATGGTAGAGGATGATTTATATGTATTTGGTATTGGAGAGACCAATGTGTTACTTTGCATCTAATGGCTACATTCCCTTGGTGAGTACACACAAAATTACCAATCCATAGAATTGAAATTCAAAGTAGGAAATAATGAGATTGTCTTGCATGGTTTTAGTGAAAGAGAAACACCTTCACCTTCATCAAATAATATGATGAAAGGGTGCTTTATGAGCATGTTATGGATTGAAAAAAAGATAACAAGGGTAGGATTTTTTCTAGACACTATGGACAACCATATACTTGCAAAAAAGAATAGGTAAGGATGCAAGAAATAAAATGAATGATTCTGATTTTTGCTTGCCACATGATGATTGGATAGATGAATTTGCTTGTTCATGAGGGCATCCCAAAATTTGTTGTGAACATAACTTCATTCGTAAATGTAAAAGTGATATGAGGGCTCGTTGTTACTTGAAAAATGATGATTTGAAGGGAAAAGTACAATAATATGATGAAGATGAAAGTTCTGATTTTGATTGCATAAAAAATTATAAGCTGCTATGGAAAGTACAGTCACATATTCAAGGTAAAAGTTCTGATTTTCCTAAGAATATTTTTGAATTTTATGAGAAGTTACAACCATACAACAAAGGTTAAAATACTAAAATCTATTGCATGAAATTTTTTAAATTCACATGGGAGGTACATCTATGTATTGGAGGTATGGATTCTAATTTTTTTGACCATTTTCAGCATATGTTATGTTATGAAAATATTTATCATGTGAAACATGACATGAAAGGGGGATTTGGGAATACATGTTATGAAGGTATTCTCTTTCCAATACTCCTTAAAGGAAAAAGTCTGACCATGGATAGCCTTATGCACTATGCAAAATTAATTTTGTTTGGCAGCCCTAACTCTATTATTAAAATTTTTGAATCATGGGATGATTATTAGAGAAATATAGAGTGAAAGGGGTTGCTAAGGGGTAGTTTGGTGTTGAAAATATTGAGAATATGGGATGGAAGCATGCCTGTACTTCATTATTACAACCCAATTAGATACATATTTATATTTTCAAAGGAAAATACATCCCTTGGTAAGGTAAATTTGGTCAACTTGGAGCATGATGGTCTTCATGCTAAGTGGCATGATTGTTTGAACAAGGTAAGGGTTCAAATTGAAGTATCTTCTTTATGGGAAATTATCCCAAGGAATGTGTGTGTAATAGAGGACATTGGAATAGCCTCATGGTTGTTCCAATTGCTTGAGGACAAGTAATTTTGGGTAGGGAGGACTGTAATGTCTCTAATTTTGATCTAGAGATTTGGAGTATCCTTAGTTCATTATTGTTTTGATAACTAAGGGTGAAAGAGGAAAAAGGAACTTAGTGCAGCACTTGTGAAAGGATATTTCCAAGGAAAGGTTCTTTATGATTCTAATTTTAAGTTATGTTTTGGAGAAAAGTACTTTATGTTTATTTCACTTAAGTGGGGGAATTTATGGGTCTTGGATTATAATACTTAAGTTGTTTTTTAAAAGATTAATGCTCTCTTTCTATTTTGGAGCACTACACTTGGAGGAGGGTATTTAAGAAGAAAGATGATTCAATTGAATCTTATGTGCATATGATAATTGGATTTGTGGATCAAGTATGTCAATCTTGGTTATTGAAGGTAGATGCTTGAAGAATGTCACCCTTAAAGTTCTATTGCTTGTTCTACAAATGGTGTCTATCAACACCACCCATTGATTGGAAATCATGCTAAATCTTTTGAAGAATTATTTGAGGTTTTATCTAATATTTTAATCTTGTAGTGAATTGGTTTGGAGGATTAGGGATAACCACCTAGAGGGTTTTTTAGGTCACCAAGAGTTGGAAAATTGTTTGGGGAATGAAAGTAGCTGATTTTTCCTTGGGCAACTTGCTTGGGGACTTGGAAAACATCTTTCGAAGGCTTGTTGTTGGTGGAAACCCTCTCCTAGGGTTTTGAATATTTTTTGCAATTTTTCCTTGGTGGAGCAAATCATTTTTGAGGTATGTTGGTGATTTTTGGGTTGAATAATGCTAGGAAATTATTATAAAATTATTTACATAATTTTATATAGTGGGGCAAATTGTTTGGAGGGACTTTTGGGGGTTATGAGCAGATTTGTGAGGGGTTTATTATTTAAAAAAAATTATTCCTTTATTTCTCCTTAGTGGGTGATTAGGATTGGAGTGTTGTGAATGCATTTTACAAGGGTTTGGAACTAAAAAAAATATTCTCTATTTTTCGTGGACCAAAGTATTAAATTGAGAGATTGTGAACCCTATGTCACAAGGATTTATGCTTCAAAAATATTTAGGATTATTTATATATATTTTTGAGGAAGAGTGAATTAATTATCAAAATTATTCATGTTTTTCTAGTAGCTACATCCTTCATTCATGATACAAAAGGTACACAATATAATTTTATATTTCTTATTCATTAAAGTAATTATGGAGTGTTATTGTAAGGATTTTGGGAGGTTATTGTGGCTAGGGTTTATTGAGTTTATGGGTAACATACAATTTATTTTTAGATTGGCTTGGGGTTTAAATAAAATTACTTATTTTAGCTAGAGATCCTATTTGGGGTCATTACATTCCTCTAGCCAATTTGCCTACCACATGGTCATGGTGCATAATATTGCTTCAATTGATTCATCCCATCGAGAAAGGGCATCTACCACCACATTATCATTTTATTTTTTTATACACTATTTCAAAATCATATCCTAACATTTTAGTCACCCATTTTTATTGTTTTTTTGATGACAATCATTGTTCCAAAAAATATTTGAGTCTATATTGATCAATTTTACCTGAAAGTGAAAACCCATCAGATAAGGTCTCCATTGCTTCATTGCATGTAGAATAACCATCACATCTTTATAATATATAAGTTTGAGCCTATTTCCCCCTTAATTTTGTGACTTTCAAGTGCTAGTGGTCTACCTTCTTGCATGAGTACAATCCCCATGCCATATCCTAATGCGTCACACTCTACAACAAAAGTTTTTGAAAAATCAAGAGTAGCTAAAATTGGAGTTATGCACATAACCATTTTCAACTATTAAAATTACTTGGTATCTAAATTAATATACTAGAAGGAGTAATTCTTCAAAAAAGAGGTGAGTGGCATTGTAATGCTACCATAATTTTTGACAAACCTATGATTGTAACCAGTTAGCCCTAGAAATATGTGGAGGTTCTTAAGGGTCTTGGGAACCTACCACTCCATCATTGCTTGGATTTTCTTAAGATCAAATTTCACTCCATTTGAAAAAATATGACCTAAGTAATTCAACTCCTAAACACCAAAAACACATTTGGAAGGTTTGGCATAAATTTGATGTTGTTCTATAAATGAAAGCACCTATTTCACATGATTGAAATGGCCTTCCCAATTTTTAATGTAGACGATGATATCATCAATAAAAACTAATACAAAATTTTAAAATTTCTCAAAAATGGCCTAAAAACAATATTCATCAAACTTTGAAATGTAGACGGTGCATTTATGAGGCCAAAAGGCATGTTCATAAATTCATAATGGCTTTCATGAGTTCTGAAATCTATTTTAAGTATGTAATCATTGTAGATGCAAATATCATGATATCCATAGTGAAGATCTAACTTGTTAAAATTAATAGAACCATGAAATTCATCTAAAAAATCATCAATTACTGAAATAGGAAACTTATCTTTGATAGTGTATTTGTTTAGTTCTATGTAGTTTGGGAACATCCTATGACTGTCATCCTTCTTCCACACCATGATTGTCAGGGAAGAATATTAAGTTTGACTATGTTAGATGATTCCTTCCTGCATTTCTTATACCATATTTTCAATTACACTTGTTTGGGCATAGGGATACCTATAAGGTTTGATATTGGGTGGTGTACTTCCTAGAATAAGTTTGTTGGCATGATCATGTGCACAACTTGGAGGAAGTCCTTTTGGTATATCACTAAAAATAACATAATGGTCATCCAACACCTTTTGCAATTTAGTATGTATAGATTCCTTGGTTGGTTTAAACTCCATGGAAAATAAGCGTGCCACACAACCTTTTTCACATTTTTTAAGAATCTTCATCATCTAGTGGGAAATAACTAATTTTGAAGATTTAGAACATAATCCATGTAGTTCAAAATTCCTTCCTTATGAATGGAACCTCATGAATAATTCCTAGAAATTCATCTCAATAGTGCCCAAAGTGGTGAGCCACTACACTCATAACATAATGTTAGCTCCTCCCATAAGAATAGCAAACATAGGTGAATCTAACAAATAGTTTCCCATAGAAAGCTTAATACTATGACATTTTCTAGAATAGTCAAACATACCACCATCTATAATCATGACCTGAAAGTTTGGAGATGGGTAAATGAAACAATTCAAACTAGCAACCAACTTTCTATTGATAAAGTTATGTGTACTCCCAGAGTCAATTAACACAATCACCTTCTATTTCTTCAAGAAAAACACCACCTTAAGAGTTTTAGGAGTACTAATTCCTAAAAGTGCATGAAAAGAAATGGTAGGTTGAAAATATTTAGATTCATCTTTAGGTTATTCTAACCATCCCCTGAAGCCTCCTCATCTTATTCCTCATCATTATCACAATCAATGTAAAATAACTTATTTTTATCACATTGATTCCTTTTGCTCCATTTTCTATGACAACCAAAATACAAACCTTTTGAATGTTTTTCTTCCACTTGCTAAGGTGTCAATCTAGTAGAGTGATGAAATGATGGTGTTAGAAATGTGCATTCATGAACATTGGTGAAAGGTCTTTGTATGATTAACTTTTTTTCCTCAACCATGCATGCCCTTGGTATGGCCTCAAATATAGTACTATGATGAAACATGTGAACCTCTGATTGGATGCTATATTTGAGGCCACCCAAAAATAGGTCAGTTAAATTTTTCTCAGTGATGTCTACCACATGTAAGGAGAAATTTTGAGATTGATGAATGTAGTCCTTGACATTCCCAATTTGGTGTAACTTGGGTAGCTAACTAAAGTAGTTTTAAAATACACTATTGTGATAGTGGAGCTACAACTCCTAAGAAAATACTAACCTTGAAACTAGGACACCCTTATTTTTATTTTGATCACACAACCAATGATGCCAAATGAATGGTTATGGGTCTAGATATAGAGAGGCCATAACCAATTTTTGTGAACATGGAGTTTGATGTAGATGAAATAAAATTTCAATTTGAGTGAGCCAAGTGAGTGGATAATTACCATCAAACTTGTGCAGGTCCACTTTTGGCAACATTGCGTTAGGGCCAGAATTGGTGTTGTTATTGTTTAGAGTAGGATAACCAAACTAAAGTGGTGGAGGATTATTTTGTAGTGGTCAAGATGATAATTTGGACAACTACATAGATATTTGTTATAATTTATCCTTCACACTATCCAAGTCCCCTCTCAACCCTGTAATGCCCCCTTGAATCGTATCAAAATCATATTTTTTCACCATGACCTAAAACTTTGACTTAAGTTACTAAACTACCTTTGAAATAGATAGATTAGAATTTTTAGATTCCATGCCATCCTTGTGAGGATTTTTTGGAGTTTGTTTCCTTTTCTTACATCTACAAGTGTTTGGACCAACCATGCACAAACTCTAGGAGGGTTTCAACCCCAAAAATAATGTACCGATGGAATACACCATTGTGATCATCTCATCGAGATGAATCCAACTACTTATATTGTACACAAGGGTGAAAATTTTCAAACAAAAAAATTGTACCTGTAGAATATACCATTACGATCATCTTGTAGAGATGAAGCTAATGATTTCTAATTTTCATAAGGTAAAAAAATTTCCATATTTTTTTAAAATTTTTTTACTTAGAAAAAATATTTTTTTCTTTTTTTGTAAGAAAATCCTCATGAACAAAACTATGGTGATGAAAAAAATCAATTCTTCCCAGATCACACATTATGTTTTTTCAGAGTTTTAGTGCTTAAGACTCTAGATCCAAAAAAAATTATGTCTTAGAAACATGCCCAAATCAAAGCTATGATACCACTTGTAACAAAATTACTTAGGTGATTAGTAAAAATAGAATTATATATGTAAAAATTAAGAGCAAAATAATCAGATCCATAACAAAAATTGGTAAAAGAGTAAAATACTTGAAAATTATGACTAAGCCACTTTGAGGGGGAAACCTCCATAACAATGCAATAAGATTAGAATTCACAATATGATGATAAAATACTAACCAATAACTCATATATATAATATACTTATCCATGGTTATTCTATAGGTCAACCATACTAAGAACATTGATAAATACAATAAGCTAATATGAAGGTGTGTAAGCCACAAGTTAGCCATACATATCTCTAGATGCACTATAGGTTAAGGGCATAGCATATTTTTCATTATTGGATATTCAATGAGCATACTCTTGTGAAGTAATATTTTACATTAGTATGAATGTGCATACATTTCTATGGCTGAAAATACACTTAGTATAGATGTGTATACTTTTGTGAAGGTTGATTTTTGCAATAGTTTGGATATGCATACCTTTGCCAAGATTAAATTAAAATGTTGTATGGTTGAGTGCATACAAAACATGGTTGGGTTTACTTATTTAAAATGGCTAATTTCTTATTTGATTAGATGTGAATTCTACATGGTATATATGAATTCGTGCAATTGAGAATATAAACTTGGATGTATGATCTAATTCATATAGTTACTTGGTTGATTATTTGCTTGTACAATTGTACATACACATCCCATGGCTGAATGAATACACACTTTAAAATTTTGAAGTTGTATACCTTGTGTGGCCAATTTTATGTTTTATATTCTTTAAAAGGCTTAATTAACTCGACTATAGTTAAATAGTTCAGCTAGGTGCATTGTTGTGCATTTCATGACATGTTTATATGGTTGCATCCATGTTTAGTATGTGAAGGCTAATTTTTGCATTAGTTTGGATATGCATGCCTTTGTAAATATTAAATTATAACATTGTGTGATTGAGTTCATATAAAAACATGGTTGGGTTAATGCATTTAATATGATTGATTTCTTATTTGAGTAGTTGTGAATTCTACATGGTTATATAGGCATTTGTGCAATTGAGAATATAAACCTGGATGCATGATTTAATCATACAATTACTTGGATGATTATTTTCTTGTACCATTGTACATACACATCTCATGGATGAATTAATACACACTTTGAATGGTTGAAGTTGTATACCTTGTGTGTCTAATAATATGTTTTATATGCTTTGAAAGGTTTAATTAACTTGATTATTGTTAAATAGTTGAGTTGGGTACATTATTGTGCACTTCATGACATGTTTATATGGTTGCATGCAATTTGGAAAACATGGATGGTATATTTTTAAGTGTTGATTTCAATTCCTTTTATGCATAAGAGAGAACTATGTGGCTGATTTAGTTGTAAGCAATAATGGCATGTTTAAGTGGTTTCATCTAAATCAATGCATTGATGACATGAAACACATGGCTGAGTCCATCTTGTGTGTATCAATGGTATATTTAAGTGGCTGTAATTATATTCAATGCCTTGATGACTTTCATCTACATGGTTGAGTTCATTGGTATGTAATAAAATTTACTTAGCTACTTATCATTCCATTGGTGCCTTCAAATGAACTTTGTCATGTTTTGTAAATTCAAATGCAATTTTTCTTTGTCACCATTCTAAGAATAATTCTATATTTGTATATTGTATTAATTATTTTTTCCAACATAAATTTATGATCCCTTTCTTGATCTCATTCTAAATAACCCCTATTAGTATTGGTTCATGTCATTTTTTATTCCATTTTTTAGGCCTACATTGACACATAACATGCAATTATGCTTCACACCTAGATAAATATTTATAGTTAAACTTTTTTTAGGTGGTGTTTTTGTGCCTATACACTCAACAATGATAAACATAAAAACCATACAACTACAAAATGATATAGGTTATATAAGGCTTTGTTTTAATTCAAATTGATTGTGTGGAATAAAACTTAAGACATAAAAAACCATTTGATAAAATTCCTAACTTAAACGTGACCTACATATGAGGATGCCTTGAAACACCTTTACCCAATATTTTAATTTGAAAAAAAAGTATTTTAATAGGCATGCTTTACCATATGAAAGCCGACTCAAACATGGAATGAAGTTTTCAAATTATATATATATATATATATATATATATATATATATATATATATATATATATATATATATGTAAGATACATATTTCAAAATGAATAGCATTTGCATTTTTCAAAATATTTAGACATATAATTCTGATAAATTGTTCCTAGGTCATTGGTCATTGTAGAAACTGGTGCTAGTTGATTTTTGAATTTATAAATGATACAAATGTTCAACATCTTTAGCATCCTTAATACATTATAGAGACCTTGAAGGAATAGGCCTTATTTGTTTACAATGCTATGTGTGTGTGTGTGTGCGCGCGCGTGTGTATATATATATATGTATGTATGTATATGTATATGTATGTATACATATGTATGTACATATATATATATGTATGTATATGTATATATATGTATATGTGTGTGTATATATGTATATATATATATATATATATATACATATATACATATACATACATATACATACATACATATACATATATACATATATGTATATGTATGTATGACATGTGTGTGTGTGTGTGTGTGTGTGTGTGTGTGTACACACACACATATACATATACATATACATATATATACATACACACACACACACACACACACACACACACACACACACACATGATACAAATGTTCAACATCTTTAATATCCCTTAATACATTATAGAAACCTTGAAGGAATAGGCCTTATGTGTTTATAATATTGAATTGTAAACACATAAGGCCTATTCCTTCAAGGTTTCTATAATGTATTAAGGGATGTTAAAGATGTTGAACATTTGTATCATTTATAAATTCATATATATATATATATATATTTCATTGTAAACACATAAGGCCTATTCCTTAAAGGTTTCTATAATGTATTAAGGGATGTTAAAGATGTTGAACATTTGTATCATTTATAAATTCAACAATCAACCAACACCAGTTCCTAAAATGACCAATGACATAGGGGCAATTTATCAGAAGCATATGTCTAAATAGTTTGAAAAATTCAAATGATATTCATTTTGAAATATGTATCTAATTACATAATTCATTTTTTATTGAGCGTAATTTATAGTATTGGAGTTATCTTTATTTAGATGTGATTCTAGTGGACTCAAATTAATAATTATACCTATTTATAACTTTGTTTAACTCAGATCTTTAGTATAAAATTGTTTCATTTGAAATAAATTGAAGTAATTGAAAAAACACATAATTTAAATATAACCTTGATAATAAAAAAAATATTTCATGAAAAACCTCTTGTTGAAGATAATTTTGATTATTTTTACTTGACCAATTTACAAAATTGAAATTCAATACACAATCCTTATAAAACTATTTAACATTTCAAAAATATAACCCCCCCGGCCCCCCCAAAAAAAAAATGAATAAATTTTAAAAAGAACTTGTCTATGATCACTTTAAAATGAAGACACATCTGAGCACATAAGTCAGATTGAGTAACATTTATGATCTAGATCTAAGTGTGCATGAATCAAAGTACCCATGCAAATGACCATATTATGAAAAGAGGCTCAATATATTAATGCTACAGAATTTTAGACATTACCAGTGGTGGAATAAACATACAATGTATCTTTTATGTATAAAAAATCTATAGTTTCCATTGTTTCAATGTAGTTGACTAAAATCCAAAATATTTTGCTTGCACCATTGGAATCCAAATTTAATTTTTGGGGAAAGTATTAACCATTATAGTTTTGTCTTGGTGTTCACATCTAGGGTTAACCCTAGTCACCTGCACTTAACATTATTGATGTCTGAATTCTATTTTAGGTAGATGACTTGGACAAAAAAATAATATGGATAATTTTAGTTTGGAAGAAATAACTACAAGATAAAGTTTACTTAATCATTAGTTAAATTAAATAATTAGTGTTATTAAGTTTCTAATTTTAGGAGAGATTTAAGGGTTGTCATAATGTTATGATCTCACTGAATTCAAATCTTAAGGAGTGCATTGGGATTGGGGTGAACCGATTCATTGTGCTTTGTGAGAGTTACATTGATGATTATATGTTATATATGCTTTCATTCATCATCATCTACTCATTTTGAACTCAATTTTGCCATACTATCGCCATTCCATCCTCTTCATATTCACATTTTTTTCCTTGAGTGATTTAGTTTGGTTAAATAATTATCACCATGCTTCCCCTTATGATAAACTACTTTGGCCAAGTTTAAGCATTATTATGTCTACTAACACTTTACATTCTAATTTAGCTAGGCCAAAGATATTAGCCTAGTTTGATTGGTGAATTTTAAGATTTGGATTTGTATATATAGGCTTCTTGATTTTATATTTCTAATAAGTAATACATCTAATCTACTCCACTTGTGCACACAATTCTACCTCAATAATAAGAAGAGAAACTAGGGCTTAGGAGTTTACATCTATGAAAGGATATTTCACACAAGGTTCGTAAAGATTCAAGGAGATAAGCTTAACTAGTAAGGTAAAAAGTTTTTGGAGTCCCTGAGTAAGGATACTTAGGTCTTATTATTTACATCTTGATCTTCACCTTTAACACCTCTCATAAAGTGACACTTGAGCCAAGGGAAGATTGACAAGTCAACCCCATGTGAATATCTATTTTTTTAATATAATTAGGTAGATATATATATGTATGCATGTGCGTTTTATGTTGTGTGTGTGTGTGTGTGTGTGTTCGTGCATGCTATATTGGTAAATTTTTTTCTTCCATGTTTAAATTAGTATATTTTTTTAGTTTATATTATTTTTTCATGCTCTGTTACTTTGTTTACACCTCTTAATTATAACCCTTAGTTTAAAAACCTCTTGGTTAGAATCCCTAGTTTATATGTTAGTAAATTAGTGTTCTCATGGTGATTCGTGATTTATCATGTGGTAAAATAGTAGTTATGATTATGTTATATTATTAGTATAATATATTACAAAACTATATTTTTGATATATTATTATTTGTGTTTCAGGTCTAATAATCACTTGATTCTACGAGAAACTCATCGTTTGTTGACTCCCTATTCATAGGTTTTCATTTTATTTTATATTTTAATCTATACCTATGGGTATGTATGTAGTGTGTGAAATATAATATCAGATCTATATTATTATTTTATCATTATATTACTAATAATTTCTCTCTTGAGATCCCACAATCATTTCAATTAGTGCCAGAACATGGACATGGATGTCATACATGTGAAGAGTTAGACATGAAGGTGTTGTGTTAAGAAGTCATGAAGACTAACTATAATATTATTGCTCATGCAACCTATGCATCAAATTGAAGCTATCTATTAGGGAATGTAGATATGTTCAAAACTCAATATCAGAGTAGGTATTATATAAATAAGCATGTATGTAATATATGGGAAGATACAAATAGATAGAAAATTGTGTCACTCTTTAGATTTGTTCATTCATTATTGATCTACCTTTTATGGGGTTGAAGAAAAATAAATCTCCATCTCATGACTTATATAGGTTAGCACCTACATTGTCAAGACAACAACAATGGGTTAGATCTCTACATTTTTTAAGAGTGAATTTATGGTGAATCCAACTATTTTGATGTAGATAATGTCTTCTTTGTTAGTAGACACCTCCTAGTGATTTATTTGTGAGAGATCTAAATGAATCCAACCCTACCTTGGATATTTGTCACCGTGAAACTATCTAAATTTGTAGATGTGTAATTCATGACCATTCCTAATAAATGCATAGTTCAATATGTAGTGTTATACACATGATTCAATGTGCATCTAGGGATTCTTGTCAGAATCATGCAAAATACACATGGCAAGTTTCTTGGTGAAAGTTTATTATTTTAAATGTTATTTTGTAATGATGGTAGGAGTTTATATCATTTAAACAAAATAATAAAAAATAGTTTTTTTATGTTGTATTGGTCAATAATCTAGTTCACAATAAATTAAACAAAGTCCTAGAAAAAGTATTAAGTTTTATTTATTCATAAATTAGTTGGTATTTCAAGGAGTCAAAACATCAAAGATTGTGACATTACAAAAAAATTGGTCACTATTATACCACTATAATCTATTAAAATTTTCAATGAGTTATTTATATAAAATAATTATCAACTTATCTCTATTTGTAAACAGATGCATTATCGATTGAAACTGACATCCTTTTATGGTCTATCAAAATTATAAGAAAGCCATAAGGGAAAAATTTAGTCACATCAAAAAAATTGAGGGAAAATACTTTCACATGTGGCAAGTAAGAACCCAATTACTTATAATCAACAAAGACCTATGGGATATTATTGATGGAAAAGTAAATAAACCAAAAGATGCAGATGAAGCAAAAAAATTATAGAGAAAAGATATAAAAGAAACAAAAATCATTGGATGGGGTTATCTGATGCTTATTTGTATCATACAGACTTGTCTAAATCTTCTCATACAAATTGGGAGACATTAAACAATTTGGTTGGTTCACAAGTTGGAAGTGCAGTGAAAGATTTAAAGAAAAGATTATTTGGTCTTATGATGGAAGAAAAAGACATCATGGTGCAACACATTAGTAAGTTTTGATCCATCTCAAATAAATTATATGGAATTAAAATTGATTTACATGGTTATTATGCAAAAACTATTTTACTGAATAACATGCCAACAAGATATTTTAATATGGTTTTTACATGGAGTAAAATTAATCCTAGTTTATAAGATCTTATTTCTTCTCTACTTGATGGAAAAAAAAACTATGATTGTTGAACTAGAGGAAAATACAATGTATGGTTAAAAAAGAAAGATAATACATTTTTTAATAAAAGATCAAAATCTTATTTCAAACAATGATTAACTTCAAAAGATATAAATAAATGACTCACTTGTTACTATTGCAATCAATTTGTTCACATGTTTATTAATTATAGGAAAAGATCACAAGATATAATTGATGGAAAACTATAGGAAAATGCCATTGATACTAATAAAGAAGAAGTAAATACTACTTACATAGAAAATATAAGTGATGAATATTATCTCTATTATATGATTTTCTACTAGAGGATGAAAGCATTGGAGGTTGGAGGACTTTTTTCATCCTCTCGTTAGTCCCTAGCGATGGGGTTTCATTCTATTTTTAGTGATAGTTTTTTATTAGTTGTTGTTGTGTGTGTTTTGTAACAAGAAAATAGGTTCATTCATATTTAGATTTATATTCCTATATAAGTCCCTAATGTAAACATATAGTATAAATATGAAAACATAAAGGAAAAGCAACATCATGATACTTATAGAGGTTAAACAAATGAGTGTGTCCCTGTTCATACATAGGTTTATGGTTAACCTTTGTAAAACCATTGAATTATTTTTAGATGGTTTCTACTTGAGCTCCCACACTAAATAGGTTAGATTTGTCCCTATAGTGAATGGTTGATAAGAAGATGGTTCTTGTACATGGTTCCCATACTAGTTTAGTTAGATAAGTTCCCGACAGTGCTAGATTAACAATAAGATGATGAGTTCCTTCTCTACCTTCATTTGAATTTGAATGCCAATATCATGAGTGATCAAAGGTGAGATAGTTATAGAAGAAGTGTGAATGTTTTTAGACCACATTCACACCAAGGGTGACAATGTTAGGAAATTAGTGTTCTCATGGAAATTGGTGATTTATCATGTGGTAAAATAGTATTAGTTATGTTATATTGTTAGTATAATATAATACAAACTATATTTGTAATATATTATTATTTATGTTTTGGGTCTAACAACCACTCGATTCTAGGAGATAATCATGGGTTCTTGACTCCCTATTCATAGTATTTGGTTTACTTATATATTTTTATATATACCTATGGATATGTAAGTAATGTGTGGAATATAATATTATATATATATATATATATATATATATATATATATATATATATATTATTTTCTCATTCTATTACTAATACTTTATCTCCTGAGCTCTCATAATAATTTCATTAGATTGCTCTTGGTTACACTCATTAGTATAGATACCTATTGATTAATATGTAATGAAATTTATTTATCTTTATCTTACCCTTTTACATCTCAGATCTAGGTGAGTATTTATTTATTTTTTACGTACATATAATTCCTAATTATATCCTTATTATAAATAACTCTTGATTATATCCTCATTCTATATACACATAATATTTCCAAACTTTTATTGATTACTGACACGTTGTATCTTAGAGGAACTCATTGAGTGTTAATCTCTTTGAGTGCATGCCTTAAGAAGTGCACTGGGAAAGGGGAGGATAGACCTTCAGTGCTTCATAATATTATTTTTCCTTTTTCCACTTTCCATCCACACACTAGCCTCCTAAAACCATTGAACCCAAGCTTATTTTTCTTAGTTATATTCATTCCTATCATTTGTTATGTCTTATCCCTCCTTTCTTGTCTTAGTACCCTTTTGACTTGTCAGTTGTGCTATGTCAACTAGGTCAACCTAGTATAGTTTAGGTACTTTTTCTCTCTTTTGGTTTGTTGGCCTCTCACTGACCTAGCACAAACCTAGTGAGATAGACCTGAAAATGTGCTAGGTCAATCGGGTAGACCTATCACAGTCGACATAACCAAATAATTTTAGGGTAAGATATTACTATATATACAAGTTCATTTACCACCATTTGTATGAATGAAGAATTAAATGAAGAAGTGAGAATGAACATTTTCCTATTAACCATTTTACTTGGGGAATAAAGCTTTAGGGTTCAATACTTTCTTTAGAGCTCTGATCTCATTTCGTGGATAAGTCTGTTGGATGCTTGGACAGGTTGTGTAGCTTAAAGATAGTTTATCTTAATTATCCTTACATAACATGACAATCTCTTACAAAACACCTTGGCCAAGGGGGAGATTGAGACTTAGTGGGTTCATCTTCAAAGATAAGTATTCCTAACTTTATTCCTCCTTTGTGAGATTAGATATATAGTGCATTTGTATTCTTGTCTTCCATGTATTAGGATTTTGTATACATTGACATGAGTATATGTCTCCTATACATGTTTAGTTTAGTTGTTTATTTTTTTTGTTCCTAACCCCCACTTTGTGCCACAAGATTTGGTGTGCACTAGATTAGATTTACTTTTCTTATTATTAGATTAGTGAAATATTAAATCATAGGAATACTTTATGGGTTTTGTGTGATTATGTTAGACTGTAGGCTTTGGAACCCTACCTTACACGATGTGTTGTGACAAGTGATCCCATAATCGTGTCTAGTGGATCCTAACATTGGTCATGCTCCCACTAAACAATTATATGCCCCTAATCACAAGTGTAGGTGTGCTCTATCCCATCTGATCCAAGATTAATTTATGGACACGATGCATTTTCAATTACATACATTCTAGTGAACCTAATGTGAAACAAACCCTTGTAAAATTTCTCACTTATTTCATTTTTATTTGTCATTATTTTTACTATGTTGGATCGACCTTGTCGACCCAGTTTATTTATCTCTATGCACAAGTTTGAAAGAATAGGAAACTAGCTCAATCATATTGACCCAGTACAAGTTTTTAAACTTGAAAAATTATATTCAGATAATTGGATTGACCAACTCAACCCAGTACAATATTTTTAGGTTTTTAGACTTATAGTTTAGCCTACTAGGTCAACTAGGTTGACCCTGTGTATTTTCATTTTTTTTAATAAGTTCTTGTATAGCTTGATCGATCAAATCAACTTAGTTTACAAGTTATTACCAATTTTTTCCAAGGTCTCAGATCATCAATCTTCTCCTTTTCATCTCTAAACCATTTAGGTTATTTTTTATTTCTCTATATCTTTCCTTTTTTGTATTTCCTTTCATAGTTTATAGTCTTTAAAACTACCCCTACATAGTCAACTAGGTTGACCTTGTGGCCTAGTTCTATGTTATGTGTTTTTCAAAATAATTAGGTCGGCTTGACTAACCTAGTTCACTTTCAGACTTTGTTTCCATAGTACAGGTTTGACCATGTTGACCTTATTTTATATGATTATCTATATAGTTTCTCAACTATACCTTGTTTCAAAGTTGGAATAAACCTTATATATTAATCACATATTTTTTTAGTTGTTTGCATGCTTAGAATATTACACATAGTCTAATTAGGGGATTTTAAATCAATCACTTAGTTACACTATTTCTATTCTTTTACACACATGGCCAAATCACATAAGCATCAACAAGAATTTAAACATTTGACTACCCAAATCTACCTACTTGGATTTCATCACCAAGGGGGAAACCAACTTGATGCTCTATTCAAGTATAAAACATGGTTAATGGTATATTTTGGATAAGTACCTGATACCCTTATCATTGCGATTTGTGAAGTGAGCAGGTAGGCCCAAATACCAAGACTATATTATTTCCACTATAGTCCCTTTCATCTTAAACATACTTAAAACTATCCATAGATTACTATCTAGTACCTTGTTTATAGCCAATATCCCTTTCACATTTAAAATAATTCTTAGTAATCTAATCAACATTATAGGTTGACCAAGTAGTTAGCTTTACTTTTAAGTTATTTTCTTGCTCTTTAATCAATTCTATGTTCAAAATCTTACATTAGCCAATGTTAGTGCAAGATTTTTCTTTGTGTGCATCAATTGGATTGGCTAGCATCAATTCAATTGACTATTTGTTTCATTTTTAATACTTGCTACTTTCTTACATTACTTGCAATTATCTTGCTTCAATTCATAACTTGTTATTAGATTTCTTTTCTTCCCTATCTGTTATACTTAGTTGACCCTGTCGACCCTATATCTTTTTCAACCCTTGTATATTGTGCTAGGTCAACTTGGTTGACCTAGTACTATTTACAACATCTTTGCCTCTTTTTGCTAGTCACTATTCACTAAACTAGGTCAAACCTGTGGACTCTATATAATTTTATAGTCCTTGTTTTGCACTAGGTTGACTAGGTCAACCTAATACTATTTTAGTCATTTTTTGATTCTTTGCTTTCTCATCTTGCCTCTTTTCCTTTCATCATGGAGTTTTTATTTCATGACAACACTGAAGTTTAGACAATAGACATGATGGAATTAACCAATCCTAATAGGTTCTCCCATAGACAAATTAGGGATCCTTTCAAGAATGCTAGGAATGTTCATATTGCAACCCACATGATGAACTATGGGACCCCTACTCATACCTATTTTTAGCAAAACCCTCCTCTTCTCTTAGAGAATCAACTTGAGTTAGAGTGTCCTCTTGAAATTCTCTTATTTATCACAAAATTCCCTCAATATAGAGGGAAGGATCCTTCCACCATCTATAACCTAATGATTAGCCTTCAAGTTAAAGAACCTCATTCTCTACTCCCACTTTCTCAACTAAATTTGGGGGTACCAATATCTTTGATTCTCAACATATTATTTCAATCTTGACTCTTTATGCCATGATATCTTCTTCTACCTCTATGCCTAGTATCTTAACTAACATTGCAAGTTCTACATTTAGTGGGTCTCTCTTAAGATCCACCATCCTTAATCCTTCCACTAGTTCATCGATTGTTACCCAAGGTACTCATGCTTATAGTGCTTCATCTTCTTAACCATTTAAGAATCTATCTTTTGCTTCATAATAAAAAATTTCCACTAGTGCCTCAAATTCTCATAGCTCTTCCCAAGTTCATATCAATGCTAATTGTGGTACCTAAACCACTAACACCAACACAAACACCAATACCACTTCTTCTAATAATGCTAATAAAAAACATCAACTATTATTGAAAACTCTCAACCAAATGAACACATTCCAAGCTCATAATATGAATCAAATGATGAGAATGCAAAACCACCTTCTTAATCTTCAGTCTAATCCTTAACCAATGAATTGGGGCACACATAACCCAAGTGTTCCTCCTCTTCCTCTTAGATATTCTCAAGGTAAGCTCATTCCTCAATCTCCATTAGTCAACAAAGTTATCAAGCATTTAAACAATGAACCTCTTACCACCCAAATTTCTAACATTGACATTGGAGGTATAACACCTATAATTTCTTACAATATATCAACTGATCCTACTCTTCACATCAAGACATTTGGAAATCTTTATGAGGATTGGGTCAAGTTAAACACCTTTACTAATACCAAACTCCTAGCCAACACCCTTATGGGTGATTCCTTGGATTGGTATAATCAACTTAGAACACACTCTATCACTGGTTTGGAGGACCTAGTAAATGCTTTAGTGCAAGAATTTCAAACTAGTGATCTTTCAAAGAACACTTTGGCCCATTTCATCAACTAAAAATAAAATAAAAATGAAACTGCCCAAGCCTTTGTCAAGAGATAGAAGACTTTTTCAAATAAATTTGAGCATAACATGGTAGATGATAATCTTTTTTAGCTCTTCACAAATGCTTTATTTCCTAAATTATAATATTGAGTTTGTACCCTTTCTCCACATACCTTGGAGGAAGCTATCGATCAAGCTAAATGACAATATTTACTCATGCATCAATTTGATCCACCCTAATCTTCCATCGGCTCTCACCTATTAGTAAAGAACAATAACCACAATATTACCAATGATGGTCTTATCGATTCATTTCACACCATTCATAATGTGAAAACTATCATTCCTACCCTTTTTTTGGAACCAACTTCTTCTCAACAATTTACTAATCCTCATTTCTCACCAAATAACATTAATGTCCATAAGCCTTTATCCTTAGTTAAATTTATTAAATGTCTACCCAAAACTCTTCCATGAGAGCTTGACCCTGCTTGACCTATGAAATTATGGTATTATCCTAATAAGTTTTGTTAGTTTCATGAGAGTTGGGGTCACTCTCATGAGAATTGTAGATAGATCTATAGTTTAGCTATGGATTTTCTTCTTGGACCAAATTTTGATCATGATTCCATTATCCGTAAGCATCAACAAGCTTATAAGATTGATTTCAAAGAATATAAATCACATGACAAAAATAAATCCTTAAATCAAGCAAACACTCATTTAGCTATCTATAAACACCCCTTGCCTAATCATCAACCAATCCAAGAAGGTCAAGGGAAGCCCACTTCTTCCACCAATAATGTAGAAAGTTTTTCTAAACCAAATTTTTAAGAAAATGTGGTTAGCATGAACAATATGTGAAGAGTGGTAGCCTTCATTGATTCACAACCCATCTACACTCCTCCTTCCCATAAGACATATCATGTTATGTAGGATTCTTCTCCAAATCATTTAAATGAGTTGGAGAAAGAAGATATTATTTATTTTGACAATCCAATTTATGATTCTCCCTTGGATGACACACCTCATACTATTTCTACTTCTCTCCCATCATCTTCTAATACTAATAACAATCCAATTTCTATTAACACTTCTTCTTCCAAACTTCAAGATCAATCTAAACCAACTACTTCTTCATCACCAAATGATTTACAACCTTCTTCTCAACCTTCTCATTCTTATCAACATAAATTTAAATGCTTTTCAGATCCACCTTCCAAAGACATTATTAATCATTATGCACCTATATCTAAAAATATCCTTATGGCTTATGATGAGTGAGATCTCATTGTGGAACTCAATAATGTTCATCTCAATCCTTTTCTTGAACTCATGAGGACATCTCCACATTATAGAAACTGCCTCATGCAATTCTTATTCAAGATGAATATCCCTCATCTTCCTCTAACAAGATGGAGGCCACTTTATTTGGATTTGAGGATAGTATATTACAAGAATGTGAAGAGATGTCTCTTAAAGTTGATGAAACTTTAGACACTTCTCTTTCTCTAAAATTCCCTATTGCATCTATGATTCCTGATGAGATTTTACTTTGCACAAATGATCCTCCATTATAAATTAGTGTCCAAATAAGTGATATCAAAGTTAAGCATGCCTTGATTAATGAGGGTTCAGGAACTTGTGCCACTTCACTTGATTTCATTAAGACCCTTAGGTATCTTGAATGTAATCTCAAGTCTACATGCAACACCTATCAAGGATATGATAGAAGGAAAATGCCTCCTCTAGGGTGTTTGTGGCTTCCCATTACCATCCCACCTATCACTATTAATGTGAAGGTGATGATATTCAACTTTCCCCTTTCATATAACATCTTGCTTGGTAGGTCGTGGACTCATCATATGTGATATATTACTTCTTCCACCTACCAATGCATTAAATTTCCTCAGAATAGAGCCATTTACAAGATTCAAGGAGACACTAACCCTTAGAATTTTGAACAATTTCAAAATCGTGGTATCTTCAAGATTCCTACTCTCGAAAATTTTCCTAGTGTTCCATTCCATGAGTCATAGTGTCTAAACTTTCCTATCAACTCCACCAGAGGTTACAATGGGTATCCTGAGCTCATTGGTAACATTCCTCTCAACCTTTTAGACTTTGATGATGATGAACTTGATGAGATTAATCTAAAGATAAAAACTTTCAATCTCTCACCTCATCTCATCTCTCATCTTTTTGCCTCATTACAGCCTCGTTAGCATAAACCTCTTTGAGATGACATTCCCATAGTCTTAACTAAGACTAGGCAATCTATTCACCAAGTTACCTTTGATGATAAAGTCATCCCAACCTGTGTCATCAATCTTCATACTCTAGATTATGATGATGGATATTATTTAAATGATCCTCTTTTAGTCAGCCTTGTCTAGGCCTATGATGTTGAGATTATTCATTATTGCTCTTCTTTACTTGACTCTTTTCATGCATCTCATCATTCTCTTTCATTTACCAAATTCTTGTATTTTTCCTCTTTATCATAGGGTAGAGATGGAATCGACACCTCTAGTTTATGGGGAACTACTTAGGACCATGTTATGACTAGACCTTATCACTTTTCCACACCTAGGGTAGTTCTCCTTAGACCTTCTACAAATATCATCCCTCTTTCAGTAGAGATAGCTATAATTAAGCTTGTTCTTTTTTCCACTATAGTTGAACCTATTTCTACTCCTATTATTACTGAGCCTCTTCTTGATACTCACCTTATTGATCCTCTTATTGAGACTTGTTCCATTCCTTCCTCATCATCACCCTCCCTTGATGATGGTTTGATTCTATTGCCTAAGATGGCTCATTTTCCCACCAAATGGGTTGATGAGTCCTCTTTAGATCCTTCTGCTTATATTTCACCTCCTTTTGTGAGAGCTCATAAAACCACTCAAAATTGTATCCATTGCTTCTATGGGATATATAACCACTCTTCTACCCATTGTTGTAAGTTGTGATAATATCTTGATACCTTGCATCCTTCTTCCCTATCATCAGATAAAGACATACCTCCCCTGAAGGTACTTCTTAAATATTTGGTTAAGTATGGTGAGGTATATTATTTGTGGCACCTATGTGGCATGCATCACACCAAATAATTCCACATTCTACAACAACATCTCAAGGATCACCTTGTAACCATCCCTGAACCTTCTACCATTCCTCTCATAGGTCATTCCCATAATAAGACTCCTCCTTCTTCTCCCATGAATCCACTTTTAGTGGTTCCATCACCTCCTATGGTCCCTTCAACACCTTTGATGCCTCCACCTATAATTCCTTCACTTGTGGACCTTCCCTCACCTATGGATCCTTCTCCACCCATGAATCATTCATTCATAGATCTTTCTCCACCGGTGATTCCTTCTTCTCTCGTAGATCTTGTTTTCACACATTCCCTTGACCAACCTTTGCCTAACTTTCCTCCTTATCACTATCCTTTGATCATTCTTATTTTTTAAATTAAGGAGATAAAAAAATAAATATTTTCCTAGTATTCACTAAAGATTGATGAGACATTAGCTATAATATATATATATATATATACATATATATATATACATATATATATACATATATATATATACATATATATATATATACATACATACATATATATACATACATACATACATATATATATATATACATATATATATGTATATATATATATATATATATACATATATATATATATATATATACATATATATATATATACATATATATATATATATACATATATATATGTATATATATATATATATATATATATATATATATATATATATATATATATATATATATATATATATATCTTCATAGAGACTTATTTGATGTAATGGATAATGTGTGTGGATAGATTTACTAGTATTTATGAGCACATTCATGGTGCTTTCACATTTATATTTGGATTGGAAATTTGATCCACTCATTTTTTTTTATCTATTTGATTATATCATTTGACACTGTGTCAAATTCTTTCTTATCTTATATCATGTTTCTCCTTCTTGTTGTACTATAGTTAGCTTACATTATTATTTTACATTTCACATATGATTGTATTTTACTTATCTTTTTTATTTTCCCATTATCATTTCTTTCTTTTCCTTTAGAGTTTTTCTCAAAACTCTTCTCTTGTATCTTTATGATTGTTTGCTTTTTTATCTTTTTTTTTCATAGATAGTTGTCATGGTGACTCAGTTATACTTACCCTCTTCCCTTTGGTTACTATCTCCTATTACCATGTGATTAGTTCATAATAAATCTTTCTCATTACTATCTCTTTTCACCATTCCTCCTTTTTATCTCCTTTTTCCCTTCTTCATTTTCTGCAAACTAAGCATATACATAGTTGAGACTTGAGATCACATGCTCAGTTCATTGTCAAATCTAAGTGTCCTAGTCAGTATTTTGTCTTAGGTTCCTTAGCTTCCTTTATCCTTAGCCTAAATCTCATTCATGTGTATCAATATATCTCTCATGATTGGTCATTCCAAATCTATATGGAAGAGGAATCTTAAAAATCCTTTAAAAAAAGTTAAAATCCAAATCATTTTAAAAAAAGGCAATGATATCAAAAGGAAAAATATTGAATATTCTTAAAATCCAAATCACACTAAAATATATGATTAAAAAAACCTCTCCTTATTCTATTCAAAGCTCAAACTCCATAGTTGGCCTCACTATAGAGCCAAGGTTGTTTGGGGTGTGGTAGGATAGTAGATTAGAAGAGGAAAAGTAAAAAAAATATTTTAGTACTACCTACTTTCTCATGCAAGTACCCAATATTCATAGTAAAATGACAACTTTGTAAAGGGTCCTGAGGAGTGGGGAACACATCATGGGAAGGTAGGTCCATTTTTATTTTCTTGTACCAATATACCATCATGAGTTGATCTTAGTAGCACACCTATTTGCCTACAAAGCTTTATGTCTATAACAAGTGGGTTTCCTTTATAAATAGATGACCACTAGTCACTTAATGTCTTCTCATGTCTTTATTATGCCTCTTGCCTCATAAGGTATTCTCATAAAATGCTTAATTCTTGATTTTTACACTCCCTTTTTCATTATTTTTCCTTCATATTTCCTCTTGGAAAATATTGTTTTGCTTACTAATCACTCCCCATGGGATATCATTTGTGAGTTGCTTTATAAGACCATGGATAGGACCTGACATCCCTCACAAATTACCATATTTTACATTTTAATACCACATATTTGATTTACCATTAATATCCTTCTGCTTTCCAATGTTGTTTTGGCATCCCCTTGGGTTTTTCTTTTACGAGTTGTAGTGTAAGACCGTGGATAGGACTCAACCCTCCTTACAAAATTTTCTAATAATCAAGTCACCATCCAAAATTACATGTGTCAAATATGAGATAAAATTTGATTGATTATGAGGTTACACATCATTGACATGATTCCTAGCTTGAATTAGTACGTTAAATGCTTACTTCATTTTTATTTTGCCTTTTATCTCCTTATTTTCCAAGTACATGTAAGATTACAACCATTTCTTGAATTTCTCATACTTCCTAGCTTGAATTAGTATGATAAATTTAAGACCAATTTTTTGCAAATTTTGTTTCTCTTTTGTACTCCCCATATTGATATATTATAATTGATTGAATTAATTTTCATTTTATTTTTATAACCATTTGTGCCCTTTTACATACATTCCATTTTACTACATTGTTTGCCATACTTCCCAATGTGGTATTTAATATGATTTTACTTGTTTTAATTTGGTGCAAAAATCTTTTACATTGGTTTAAAAACAAATTCCCTTTTACCATCTTGTTTTCCATTTTCTTGGATTTTTATACTTAGTCATATTTTTTATTTACACATTTCACAACTTGAACTAGTGTGTAGTTCATTTTTGATTGATTATATTTTCTAAGTCCTTTTCACCTATTTATTTTTAACCATGCATGTGTACTCCATAATGCTAGAAAATAAATCACACCACATATATTTCCTATAGCATATACAATAAAGATAAATACATGTGCTAGAAAGAAATATATATAAAACATCTACAAACACAACTATCATAAAGACATCATACACAACCAACACCAATAATCCAAAATGATACATCATATATATATATATATATATATATATATATATATATATATACACACACACCATAAAAAATATACAACCATATATAAATCCCTAACACTAAGGATGGGATCCATCCTATCTATCTCGTGGCCTAACCACGATGCCTGCTAAGGCCTCAGTCTAACTCCTCTGAATGGTACATTGTAATGAGGCCATCTGAGATTTGTGCTTTTACTAACTCAACATAGGTCACTGTATGTGCTTGTATCAGTTGAGTCTACATCATTGTATATGCTTGTATCATCTATGCGACTATATCTAGATGTGAAGCTTTCTTATCTACTAAAGCTTACCAAGCCTATCTCTCACCTATACCCATCTATTTTGATGGTTGCATCCTCTCTCTCTATACTTGTATCTACCTCACTACCTCACCATCTAATCTGAACCAGATCACTTGAGCTAGGGTAGATGGTATACTCAGATCCTCTAGTGTCATGTGATCGTATGGTTGTAGAGTCTCATCCAAGATGTCATGGAGTGACCCCCTCACTAAGGACCTCCATCTCTCCTCCTCATCCTTAGGTACACTTATAAAATCATAGTGTATGGATATTAGATCATTATCATATCTCATAATATTTATCTATATCTCTCTACTACCAAATTATAACTTAAGAAATAATTTAACCATTTTCATACCTATTTATGTCTTGGCTCCTATGATATCATCATCCATATGCTTACCTAGCACAGTCTCCCCATTTGTAAGGCTTCCTAATACCTACTCATTAGGTTGCATCCTTAGTTTTAATCAACTATCATGGCTCATTTCCATCTTAACCTCCAAATGAGTGGTCTCTCTATCATCTCCTTTGGCTCATCTAGGGGGTCATCTGGGATGTCTATAGTCTGCACTTTCTCCTATATCCATTACTACTATGTATTTAATTATTGATGTTCATCTCATTATGGGGATGATAATGGTACATATGATATCTATACCTCCTTCACCTCCTCCTATGCCACTCATCATACTTGACTAGTCCATGGTTGCTCCTGATGTGGCCTCAGTGTTGACCTCACTATCAGTGGTCTAAGTCCTCTCTTCCCTCATGGCTCCTTCACATGTTGAGCCCATTAGTCAATCATCAGTATCGATGTCATAGGATGAGATAGGCCCATCTAACCTAGCACTCATGCCATCAAATGTGGATCTATCCACCATGTATAGTGTTTAACCACCTCTCTCCTCTTTAATGCTAGTGCAACTATGTGCGAGCTCACCCATGTAACTGCTATGTGCCCATACAACTATTGCACAATGTCTATACTTCATACTAACTATGACATTGACACATGGGGAATGATCTATGCTACCTAATCCTCTCTCCATCTTCACACTTGAGGTGACCCATCATTGATCGTATGAGGCAACCTAGTTAGTTGATACATGAGAAATCTCTCATAGATCCATATTGACAATAGTATCATTGGTCCCATAGTCTTTTGCCCTCTAACAAACATATTGAATAGATCATGTATGAGATGGACCTAGATGATAGAGCTTATATCATATAATACTCCCTCCTTTAGCATCATCTTGCTCAAGGCTGCCACAAATAATGGTACCTTACTGTTTGACTTGTGACATAACACCCATTGTGTCATAAGGCTTATCATTTCCTTCTAAAGGTCTAGAATCTATGATGTATACACATTATCCATAATGACCCTCCATCCTCTCAATATAATCTTTTATCTTGTATCCCACATAGATAAGGCTCTCCTCTAAGCTATCTGGTATCCCTACGATCACTAGTGCTCCTACTATGGGTAGCCTAAGGATGGTATGGACATTCTCTAGTGTGATACCCACCTCTATCAAATCCCCATCCACCTCCCATCTGAATGTGTTAGTCAGTCATTCTTAACATCCTAGGAACATGACTAATAGGTTAATGCTAAGGGGGATCCTACACATATTAGTTATACCTCTTAGACCCATGGCTACCAATCTAACTTGATCTCCATCTAACAATCTATCTAACAAATCCAATAACCAAGACACATCCCCTAACCTCTAGAATCTTGGTCATCTCTACAACCAAGAAACAATAAAGGATATATCAATTCCTCTATGTCATGTATAATCACAATACATTATTTATACATCATTTTTATAATTTTAATTAACAAGTCTAATTACTTTTACCTTATTCATTTTATCCTATTTCTATCTTTTTTGGTCCCTCTTTCCCTCCTTTGGTCATTTCAAGCCATTCTAAGCCTTCTTTTGGCTTTTAGCATGCTTTTTCATGCTTATTCTGGTTCCTTAATCACCTAACTTGACCAAAATTTCCTTGTTTTTATCATAGTTGACTTCACATTCCTAATCAACCCTCTTATCTTACCCTCCCTGGTACTAAGTTTTCATTTTGGCCCTTACAGACTAATTAATCACTCCATTCTAGCTTTTCAGCCTACAAATTACACTAGGTTGACCCATACATACTAGGTCGATGATATGGATTTTGCCCTATTTCATCTTACTAGGTTGACATGGTCGACCTAGTACATTATGTGTGCCGATGTAGTAAATTTTTCATAAAATGTGCATTTGACTCATTTTATTCCTAAACCCTTCAAACCCATTTACTGTCTTTCTATTTTTTACCTTTAGAATCTATTTTTATTTAATTTTTACATATATAAGTACTTAAAAACATATTTTATCAAAAATTCACTTAATTAAATATAAATTTCAAAAACTAGTTTGAGATCCATAGTTGCATACATGTAGTGCATCTATCTCCACCTCTGGGTGTCCTCCTCATGTAGAATGTCATTCCCTCACCATCCTATCCTTGTTTGGTATAAGAGATCTATTTCCTCTCTTTCACAATTCAAAATGCCAAATGAATTCTCATTTTCCCTATTTAAAAACACTTTTTAGCAACTCAATTATTTCATTTATTTTTAGGCAAATTCCTTATTTTGCCTCTATCTTTGTTTCTACTCATCTATTTTACAAACCATAAAATACATTGGAATCATGATGATGTAGAGATTATTTTCCACTATCATGTGTATATCCTCCAAAAATTTCAATTTTTGGATATTGTTTTCACTAACTTCTCCACGTTCACTTAGTGTACTATACATTAGACACCTTCATTTTTTTCCAGTCTAATTCTTTATCTACAACACTAAAGTAAGTTAAGGTTATGTGTTTTTTAATTTTGTCTTTTCATTTATCTTATTTTTTTATTACTACACCATACTTAGCATCAATGTTGTGTATTATCATGTTCTATTTTTAAAGCACCATCATGTGTTCCACTTATGTGACACATGATGAGCTTCAGCTGGGGCATATGTATACACAATATTTTCAAACTTTTATCGATTAATGACACTTTATATCTTTAAGGAACCCATAGAGTCTCAATCTCTATAAGTGCATGATTTAAGGGGTGTATCAAGAAAGGGGTGGGTAGACCATCAGTGCTTCATAAGATTGTTATTCCTTTTGACACTTGCTATCCACACACTAGCCTCTTGGAACCATTAAACTCGAGCTTATTCTTCTTAGTTATATTCATTCCTATCATTTGCTATGTATTATCCCTCAATTATTTTCTTAGCACCCTTTTGACCTATCAGTTGTGCTAGGTCAACCAGGTTAACCTAATATAGTTTAGGGACTTTTTCTCTCTTTTGGTTTGTTAGCCTCTTGGCTAACCTAACATAAACTTGGTGAGTTAGACACAAAAATGTGCTAGGTCGATGAGGTAAACCTAACATAGTTGATGTACCTAAATGATTTTAGGGTAAGATACTACTATATATATATATATATATATATATATATATATATATATATATCTTACCACCATTTGTAAGAGAAAATAAGTAAGTGAAGAAGTGTGAATGAATGTCTATCTATTGACCATTCTACTTGGGGAATAAAGATTTTGGGTTTAATACTTTCTTTGGAGCTCTGATCTCATCTTGTGGATAAGTATTTTGGATGCTTGGATAGGTTATGTAGCCTAGAGCTGATTTACCTCAGTTATCCTTACATACCATTATAATCTCTTGTGAAACACCTTGGCCAAGGGGGAGATTGAGGATTGGCAGGTTCATCTTCAAATGTAAGTATTCCTAACTTTATTCCTCATTTGTAAGAGTAGATAGATAGTGAATTTGTATTCTTCTCTTTCATGTATTAGGATTTTGTATAAATTAACATGAGTATATGTGTCTTATACATATTTAGTTTAATTATTATTTTTTTCTAACCCTCACTTTGTGCCACAAGCTTTGGTGTGAACTAGATTAGAATACTTTTCTTGTTATTAGATGAGTGAAATATTAAATCATAGGAATATTTTAGGGTTGTTTTATGATTGTGTTAGAATGTAGGCTTTGGAAACCTACTTCACATGGTGTGTTGTGACAAGTGATCCCCTAATTGGGTCTATTATATCCTCTGACTAATAATTGTCTGCCCCTAATAGGAAGTGTAGGTGTGCTCTATCCCATTTGATCCAAGATTGATCTATGGACATGATATATTTTTGATTGCATACACGTCCTACTTTGTGGCATAATTTTTTTATGTGTGTTTGATCTAGTATGGTCTTATCCATTTTCTTATATCATACAAAATTTATATTTTTTAATCATATTTTCTCAACATATATTATGATGAACCCGATGTGAATCTCACCCCACCACTATGTTGGATCATCTTCCCATTTTATTTTTATAGAGACTTAATGTTGTTGGTCTTTCAAATATCCTTTGCTTGCCAAATATCCTTTCCTTTAGAATTTTATTTTTTTATATCATTTTTAGTGATGTTTCCTCTTAGGGTTTTTATATCTTTCTAAACCTATTTATATTCTATATGAATAACTCTTTTATTCCTCCAATGCCCACCCTTGAAGCAAACTCCTCATGATGCAAATTTTATCAATCTCAATCTCACTCTATCCAATGTAACAAAATTTCAATCTCTTTAGATAATGATCAATAAAATTATAATAAGCATATCAAGGATCTTGATTGAAATGCTACTTGTACTCCTACTAAGAATGGAAAACTTATAATTTTAAACAATTCTACATCAATGACCAAAAAAACTAACAATGTTACCTATTTAAACACTAATTGTAAGAATATTCCTCCTCACAATACATCTAAGTAAAATTCATAATGTGTTAGTACACAAATCCTCTTTAAGGTGTTAGACTAAATGGAATTTATGCAAGCTACCAATAATAATAAGATGGTCTAAATATAAAACCATCTAATATAAATGGTTAATCAACCTCAAAAATTTGTTTGGGGTCAACCTATTTAAAAACTCCCCACCCATTAAGGATCATCTTCGGAACCCAATATTTTAACCTCCTTTTCATAATAAGGCCCTCAAGCATCTCCAAAATGAATCCTCAACACCTCAAATTGTAGAAATGTAAATTAGAGGAATCACTTCAACCATCACCTATGATAGATATACAAATCTTGATTTTCATCTTAACACCTTTGGAATATTCACAAAGACTATCTCAAGGTTAACACTTATGCATCTACCAAAATACTTGACAAAACCCTAATGGGTGATGCTTTATAATAGTATAAACAACTCAATCATAGATCTCTCACCAAATTATAAGTATTAGTGAATGGATTAGTTCAATAATTCTAATAATGTGACCTACTCAAAAAAAAAAGGGGGTAACTTCATCAATTACAAACAATCAAGGACATTGAGGTAACTCATGCTTTCATAAAGCGAAGGAAATTTTTAACCAAAAAAATTGAGCATAATATATTTGAAGATAAACACTACCTTAGAGCAAAAATTTCAATACAAGTTAGGTCCATCTCTCCTAAATCAATAGAGGATCCTTTAATCAATTTAAATGATAAGATCATCTCTAGAGAAAATTTAAGGACTTGGGGATTTTTTTATAGAAATGGTGGAAAATAGTTTTAGAATGGGATTTAGTGGGGTGGAAAATATCACAAAAATTTCCATCATGCTTGTGGTGAAAATGGAAACAATAGATATTATTTTAATGGATGCAAAGGAAATCTTGCCTAATTGTTATAAATTTGGAAAATATTTTTGGAAAATTTTAGTTGTCCTCTCCATTGCATAGAATATACAATCATCTTGTAACATACAAAAGAATTAGATAACACAAAAAAATATCATATAGAATTAATAAAAATGACTTTTGCATACAAAATCATACCATAATTTTTTTTTATGTTAATAAACAAAGAATCACAACAAATAAAAACATATCATGACAAATAAAAACAAAGCATCACAACAAATAAAATTAAAAACAAAGCATTCAATATGACACTAAAAAAAATTTACATAAGGGGAAAAATATGATCTAGGAATTCAATGAAAAAATTAGTTCAAAGTACAAAGAAAGAGAAAAATGATAATTCAAGCTAATTAAATGCATTAGATTTTAAGTTTTATGTGTCAAGAGTCCACACTAAAAAATTACAAAAATTTTAGTAAGAAGTTTATTTAGAGAAACAAGAGTGAAAACCCAGAATTTTGTTTTTAATCTTCAAATTATTAAACTTAGAGGAATGTTATGGAGGATCCTAGTAAGTAAAAAAAAAACAATGGAATCATGTCTAGGGAAGAGTTGAAAAAGTTGTGAAAGAAGATGATAAACATGTGTCATAGGAGAATTTTAATCAACTCAAAAAATGTTTCAATATCAGTATGTGGAAATGGGGATTGAATAAAAATGAGCCTTTGGCATGAAGGGATCTATGATGTCTCTTCAGTCTATTGATTATACACCATTCTCAGACATGTATTTTTAGAATATATACGACCTGAATAACTTAAACAAATAAGTATTCAAGAATGAATATAAGAAAATGGAATAGAAAAATATGGGGTAAACTTCTCAGGTTACCCTTCTTTGGGTTTATGAATAATTTCATATAAATGGTATTGGAAAGAATGTCAAATGGAAAATAATAGTTAACTACAAATCTAATTATACCAATCAATGTATAAACTATGGATAGGGTAACCAATATACCTAATGAAGGGGAAAATATTGCTCAATATAGGGCAAGAATTATGTCATGTATAATCTAGGAAGTTAATAACATATCAATGGAATATGGGAACAAGACTTGATCTCCCAAGAAGTGTGAGTGATATGATGGTTCAAAAGTCTATAAGAATATTAGGGATCAAGTTTGGAATATGACTAAAGATTATAAGTATGTCCTAACAAACATAATTATTATTGCACACTAGATGATTACTTCAAAAACTAAATTAAATTATCCAGAGTATTTTGAAATTGAATTTCTTGAAATACATGAGAATTTTTTTTGGTATAACTCTTTATGAAATTTCCATATACTTTCTTTCTAGTTTTAATAACATTTATTTACAAGAAGACTCTAAGAATGTTGAAATAAACTAAAGAGACCTCATATACAAACTTGCTAATAGATATTCCTAGATAATGTGCCACTATCCCAAAAATATTTTCCACTAAGTGTAGTTAATCAGCCATTAAATTATAAGCAACAAGTTTAATTTATTTGGATAAAAAGGTTTTTGAGAATTTCAAAGAATATAGAATGTCCATTATAGACCAACCAATAAATCTTGAGTCCTTGTAGATTGTAAGAGATACTAAAATTATAATAGAAGGGGTGAGTATTTATCAATCCTATGTTGATGTAAGACCTTCAACTCACTTTTCTTATTTTCCTCAACTTATTCCAATGATACTATCATAAGATGTAGACACCATGATATGAATGTGAAAGTCACTCAATGCAGATAAGCAAATATTCCATTTGTATTTTAAGTTAATACACATGAAAATACATTGATGAGTGACTTCACAAATCTAGATGTGGAAAGGGACACTTACAAAGGGATTTGGACTCAATTTTTGATAGGTCTAAATGATAGGTAAGATGCCTTGAACATGTTAAAAGAGTAAATTTAATTATATTTACTCAAACTAAAAGAAGGTAGTCAGTTGGAAGGATTAAAAAATACAGAGAAGGAATGGACTAAATAACTATCTCCTAAATCTACTCCCAAAGCACCATGACATGCCATAGAGATTAAAAATTAATCTCAGGTTGAATCTTATAATCTATTAGCATCCACTCAAGAGATATAGTTTCACATGGTAGATGTTATTGTACAATCAAAGGGTCCAAATATAGTGCAAAAGGAATTAGATAATCAAGAAGACCATGATGTTGTTGATAAAGGTGAAAAATCAAATATAAATAAAAAGGAACATGTTGATGGTGAAAAGACTGATACCAATGAATATACTCTTTCACCTATCATGAAGGTTAAGATGGAATCATACCATATTAAT
The DNA here is from genome assembly GCA_037957365.1 of Torreya grandis. Classification (NCBI taxonomy): domain Eukaryota; kingdom Viridiplantae; phylum Streptophyta; class Pinopsida; order Cupressales; family Taxaceae; genus Torreya; species Torreya grandis. Next base: position 370,255 of record JARHVA010002270.1, on the reverse strand, counting down.
TGTAAGGGTCTAAGGAATAATAATTGATTCCAAAGATGATAATAATATACCTATTTCATATCAGGAGGAAGAACAGAGGGGAGAGATGGAAATTGTGAACCCTAAAACCACAAACCTTAAGGATGCTTATGCTACAAAGGTTTTATGTAGGATGGTGGTACTCCTCATGGTAATGAAGGGATCTGAACGTAGACAAGAAGAAAAGAATGAGAAGATGGGAGTAGAATAGTCCATGTTCTTCCATTTTCTGAGATGGATAGAAAATTATAGAGGAGTTTATATTATTGTGGCCATTAGAAGGATAATCACCTTTATGAGGGGTCTAAGATCTTATCAAAGGGGAGACTAAAATATTATCTTATTTTAAAATAGGGTAATACATATGGCCACTATAAATATTGTAATATGATCATTTCTCTTGGTTTTTAGGTTCCATAAGATATCCATCATGATACATAAGAGAAAGCTTGCCCTTTCTTAGAATCCCTCCATCAAAATGTGTGATTGCCTTTGCTAGTTGTAGATTTTGAAAATAAGAATAGAGTCCAGTTGATGATAGAATATATATCAGGTAAGACTCTTTATCTGTGGGCAAAAATATCTGATCTAGTTTTGGTTTTAAAATGACATTTAAAGAAATTGATCGAGATTCCTATAATTGTGCAAAGTCTAGTTTACAAAGGAAAAGATCTCAAGGACCTTTTACCTTTATCTTGTTATCAGATCTATAGGGACTCCACCATTGTCATGAATTCATAGTTGAGGGGGTTTTTTTGGGATCAAATCAAGCTTCTTCCATGAAGTATTTTAAGGAAGCATTCAAAACATCCCCATATATAGTTAGAAATGTGACCTCCATCCCTAATCCAGTGAAAAGTCCTCCCCTTGTATATATTATTGATTAAGCTAAGGAGGTCCCTTTTATAGAGATATTAAAATAAGAGGTGGATGTGTATTTTAATACTCTAGTGAGAGATGCAATCATCTACAAATTTAATGGTATTTGGCCATCTACATTAGCCTTATATAAATGGGTCCATGAGACATGGACAAGACAGTGTGAAATTTCTCTATGCTTTAGGGGATTTTTTGTTGTCCATTTTTGTGAGTAGTAAGATTACCATAAATGCCTCTCAAAAGTTCTTTGATTTTGGGGTACTACAAGCCTGTTCATCATGCCATAGTTTCTAAAGTTTAAACCTCTCATTCTCTCAGTAACTAAGGTGCCAATCTGGGTTCATTTGCTTAATTTGCCTTTGTAGTTTTGGCATGCTCACAAAGATATTTCCAATGCTTTGGGGGATTTCCTAAAAAATGATATAGAGTGGGGTGATATAGGTTTATGCACTTATGCCCATTTTTGTGTTGAGTTAGATCTAAGTAAATGGGTGCCTAATAAAATTATTTTAAAATATGGTAACACTCAACATACTCAAATTCTTGAGTATGAGAATATAAATTTTAGAGGTCACAATTGTAAATTACTAGGGAATATTTATGCATCCTACCCTCAGGGGCATTCAAAAGCAATGAAGAAGGGAGAAAAACCAAAATCAAATAAAAGGAATGTGCCTAACCTGACACTAGTAACAAAAGATGTTTTTGAGAAACTAGAGTTATGAGTTGACATAGAAATGGAAGTTAACAAGAAAAAAAAATAGTTGCTTCTAATGAAAAAGTGACTAACAAAGGGGTGAGTGAAACTATTTAGATTTATCCTGTGAAGCAATCAACTGGGGGAGTTAAACAAGGACATGAGTCTAAAGACTCAGACTCAGACAAAGATTTATTGTATAATAGAACTTCAAAAATACAAAATCTAGATGATCAATTAGTTATTGTAAATGCTGAGCATGAATTATGGTAGGAAGTCAAAAATAAAAAAGGTAAACAAGGAAAGACAACCGATCTTTTATATTACCATCCCACAAGCTAAGGATTCATTTTAGCTTCTTGGGATGTAGTTTGGTTTGTTGTTTACTTTCCTCTAACCTTTTGGTTATTTGCTATATTCAAGTCCTTTGGTTCATGGTGTTTTGAACCTGGTTCTCTAATGGTTTTTCAACATTAATAAAGGGGTAGGATCCCCCAAAATCCATATCTATCTAATAATTGATTCCAAAGATGCATAGGAGTTTTTTAATAGTTATAGGAAATAAAGAACAAGTAGAATATTTGACAATGCACAATTATAATTAAAAATCAAATGTCATTTAATATCAATTAAAGTATTAGAACATGATTATGTAATCTAATCTATCCGATAGAGAAAACCTATAGAAAAGGTAGTCCCTTGAAGGAAGTATTTTGATCATTTATAATTATTTTGATTCAAAAGTGTTATAATCTCTTGATATCTCTTAAGCTCAAAAATTATTAAAAGCAAAGAAATGAAACAAGCCAAAGGACAAGTAAAATAAACAAAAATGAAAACCGAATAATGAAATATAAATAAACACTAACATATTAATCTAATAATAAACAAGAACAAAACAAAATAAATCTAACTTTAAACTATAAAATAAAACAAGAGAATATCTAATTATTTATCTATATTATAAAGTTAAAATAAGATAAGACTAAATGAAAGAATAATAACATATGAACCAAATACTAATCTAGAAACTAACTAAAAATTAATCTAAGAATATTACTAATTACAATAAAAATTAATTATGTTCGTTAGAAATAACTAATAAGTGAAAACAAATTAACATAAGAATTAAATAAGAAATATTAATTAAATTAATACAATATAAATAATAATAATAAAACAAAATAAATTTAAAATTAAAGAGTAAACAAGTTGAAAAAAGAATACAAAATAATTAAGATCCAAAAAATAAAATAAAAAAGTTAATTAAATCTAAACCTATATTTAAATTAATCTAATTAGACTAACTAATATAAATATAAAATAAGTTGAATAAACCAAATTAAACATAAAATTATGAGTCTTTGAAACAAGATTCATCTTAGAATAAATGATATACGATTTATTGAGAAACTTAATATATGAGTAAAAACAGTTTTAAAAAAGATGACAAATTACAATCAAAAGATCAACAAAATATCACAAGATATGATGTATTCATTATTGTTTAGGTCAAGCACATAGGGTTATGCTCATATGACTACATATCTATAATCATCAAAAGATGTTAAGGATTGATATTATTTAAATAATCAATTTATAAAATAAATAATAAATTTAAATATACCTATGCTAAACAAGTAGATTACTTCACCGTTAGATTATGTATTATTTGGTGTATCTGTAAGTAGTCATTTGATCTCATAAATGTTCACACATAAAATAAAATAATGATGGATAAATTTCAAATCAAAGAGAGATCATCACCTATATATGTTTATCCTCTTGTAATGTCTTTTTAATCTATTAATAAAGCAATATCCTCTAGAGATAATTATAAAATAAGTTACAACTAAATTTAGTCAGTTTATATTAAATTATAATCGACTTTTAAAAGTTAATTAGTCAACTTATGACTTATATATTTATAATTTTAGACTTAACATAAAGTCTAATAGATCAAAATTTAAATATAATATACCAATAAGATTTCTAGCAGGGCCCTTGACTCACTTGAATACATTTAAATACGCATCTAACTATGCAAAAAAATATCAATGATGATAATAGTTAAATAAGATTTAAATACTCCTAAAATTAAATTCCATAAACATTTTTTATTATAATCTAAAAAATAAGCTAATAGATTGTTCTACATAAAATGAAAATGTTGCCATATATCACAAACCACTAAAAACATATTCTCAAAAATCATCACCATAATAGTAAGTCCAAGTATAACTCATGAACATAATTTAAACAACAATCTAATTAGAATCTGCATCAAAAATTAAATATATCAATGGAACACCTTTATTATTTTGGTACTCTATGTACTCCATAGATGTAATGAAAAGTTTAACCAGTCAAGTGCCTTGAGAATCATCCACTATAAATTTTACCTTATTTAACATCCTAGTCACCAATGGTTGTGTTTTAGGGTTGATAACACATTTCATACTATAATAATCAACTCTTTCAAGCTCATATGAAAGGATTCTTATATTAAGTGGCACAAGTGAATGAGGATGCAATTTTTTAGTTACCTCGTATTTTGAGGTTATTCAGGTAATGGAGTATTATGTGAATTAGATTGGGTAACAGTATGCATGTGTTGATAATTTTACTTAGGGTACCTCATTCATATTGATGATGTCTCCAATGTGCTCTTCTCAATCCCCTATTACCACATAAATTCAAAGATATAGAAAGCAAAAATTCAAGTAGATTATATAAAATTAGAAATTAGTAACATCAAAATTAGTAGACATTCCATGGTTAAAAGGTAAAGGAAAGGTGTCAGTAGCCCTATGGACATGAAATAATTGGCCTCAACAACTACCTCATGAAGGATTATTCTCACTATGTTGATCATTGCCTCTACCTCAAATATTTTGTACCTGAATCATGTGATTCTAGAGTCCACCTTGACATTTTAAAAGAAATATACTGAAACAAGAATTCAAAAGAACTATACAACCAAGATCTGACATGATCAAATACCCATACTTAATCTTATTATCTTTTCAACACTCAAATTTTCATGACTTATTGAATGCATTTTTACTAAACTCAATCATACTTAGAACAAAATCGTCATATATATTACCATTACATATGTGCATGAATAATTCAAACAACCAAACTCTCTTTCATATCTTACTAATCATATCAAAATACCCAATATACAACTTTCAACTATTTAATATTTTCATCCTTATCCACCACATAAAATTGGTTATACAACTTTCAACTATTTAATATTTTCATCCTTATCCACCACATAAAATATTAACCAATTTGAAATACCATTCAAAAGAGACAAAAAAATAATATAATACTCATATATGTTTTACAACTAAAAAAATTAAATTTCTCATATACTACTTATACTCCTAATACATTATTTTTAAATGAGAAGCATGAAATAAATACACTTACTAATCAATTTACAATGTATGGCATCAAACTTTATCACTATTTTTACACAAATACTCGTAATACATAATTTATTTTAGAAGATGCAAATAAATTTCCATGGTCTTTGAAATAAAATCATTAAGTGCAGGACCAAACATTTCCCCTCTTTTCTTTTTACAAAACCAAGAGTAAAAATCCCCTAAATTCTTTCTTTTAAAAAAAGAGCGACCAAATCTGATTTAGATCATATATTCATGCATTGGTAAACATATACTAATTACAAAACCAAAGGAAAATATATTGGTAACCAAAATTAAATAAACCACTCTTTTCACAATATTTTCTTATATCACTTCTTGAAATGACTAAAGAAACTGTAACAAGATTATATGCATAATATAGTTATCATGATGTATCCATTTGACCTTATAACTTCATCCATAAATTTATCCAATACTAGTATGAGAAGAAAAGAACAAAATGATTGTATACATTTTTATTTTCAAAATGACACCAATAAACTAAATTTATACCAATCCTATACAATCATCATTCTTAAATAATGAAATAATACACAAGCTTCATAGGATTAAAAATTCTTTTTAAAATACAATATCAAAATTACATCATAAGACAAGTATACTGGACCATATTCTCTAACTTATCCTCACTCAAAGAAATAAAACCCTTCAAAGTTTAATTTTATATGCATGCCAAAAAGAAAAAAAATGCATATTTCCCAAATGAATGCATCATAAACCAACTCAGAATGACCTTTCAAACAAAATTGTGCACAAAGAATTCAGCTAAGTTGAATAGCTATATCGACACTCAATATTTTATGCCAAAAACCAAATAATCAAACCAAAGACAAACTTACTTTCTAATCATGGCATTCCATACTAATTTAAAACCATGAAATTATATCAAATTCCTTTAATATGTACATGCCAACATTATCATTCATATTTGGAAAGCAAAGAAAATAAAAAAATACTTGCATGCAGATATGTTACAACATCAACACTAGAAGACAACACCTGCAAACACTACTAGAAACCATTCATTCTTTCATAATACATGCAAGTATTTGAACACCTGAAACTAAGAAAATGACATAGACTAATAAAATAACCTCCATGAATCAATCACATGTCTATAACTTATTGAAAATATTTCATTCTCATATTTTCACAATAAAATATCCAAAGAGAAATAGAGCTTGACATACTACATTTATGATCAAACAATATATTTTAAATGTCTATTTTCTAATATCCTTTGAAAGAACAAAACTAAAAACCAATTAAAAGTTGTATACATCAAAATCATAACTTAATACTTCACACAAGTACCTGAAATCTTTCTTAGAATCTTTCCAATTTTTGTCTTTACAAGTCCAAACTGGTAGATCTTCGCTTCCACCCAATAATCTTGTAAAGTGACAAATGAAACCAAATAAAAATACCATTTTATATTAAAGTGACTAACATTTAACACTCTTGGTGATGTGTTTGCCTTTAATTTGTTTACAACTTTCACTGACATTACAATTGGCTTGGATAACATTAGTGGCTAAGCTTCTAGCTTAGTAATATATTTATCCATATAACTAAAATGACTACCAAAATCAAAAATCAATGCAAGTACCAAAAATTAAACTCAAACTTACCTCCAATTCACATAGGATCTAAGAAAATCAAGCATTGAGCTCATTAAATTTACATATTTCAATAATCCATAATGAGTTACCACCATTTCATTTAATACTTGGGTTTATTTTGAAATAAATATCTTAACTCTGAGGTTATAGGCTCACCACCTTGTAAATGTAATTTTCCACTTCACATTGTACCCCCCCTTTATTAATGCATTTAATTATTGTCACATTAATCCACCAATGTGTCATGACAAGGTGAATTGGATCTAAGAAAATCAAGCATCGAGCTATGAGCTCATTAAATTTATATATTTCAATAATCCATACTGAATTACCACCATTTCATTTAATACTTGGGTTTATTTTGAAATAAATATCTTAACTTTGAGGTTATAGGCTCACCACCTTGTAAATGTAATTTGCCACTTCACATTGTACCCCACTTTATTAATGCATTTAATTATTGTCACATTAATCCACCAATGTGTCATGACCTAAGCCATATTCACCTTAGAAATTAGGATTCTTAATTCAAACCAATTTAGATAATACATTCTAGGACATTGGTGCTATCAAATGTTTTTCAATAGTTTAAAATAATGTTAGCAATCATGCCTAGCAATATGTGTTAAAGCCTTGAATACATTCTTTACAATAAAGAATCCAGTAAAAGTGCATGTGTGTTTTAGATTATCAATTCATTTATTCATGCAATCATGTGTTTTAGGCAAGGAAATGCATTTCATTATTATCTCTTTACATGTTAAACCAAAATGCATTGTGCATGCCTAAATTATTTGCCTCTTAACCACTTTTAGATACTTATCATGTGACAATTTCACTATTCCAAAAATATGACAAGCATAACAAGATCAATAAGATTATACATTTACCTTATTACTTATTACATGTATTGAATCAATCTAGATTAGAACTGTATTATTTTCAATTTAAAAAGGAATGTCGACATTTCACAACTATCACTATTCATGATAGGATCAAATCACCAAACAACTACCAAGTAAATAATGTGATATTGAATACCTTTTTACTCAATGATATTCTTATGTTATCAAATCACTTAATCAACATCAAGAGTAATAAATATTCAACATAGCATTATTAATGATTACACAAGAAAATAAAGGATCAATATTAAATGAATACAAATTTATTGCCCCCCACCAACAGTTTTAAATTTCATGACTATAGTCATCAATATGGAATAATTAAGCATGTCAAGACATTCATAAAAAAATAAGGGGAGAGTGTCAAAAATGGGCAAAACACTAGAGAGCTTCTTAGCTAGTTTCATTTATGAACTTAGGTTGCAATAATAATTTTATAATTAAATAAATATTGAGAATGTGATAAAGGTTAAATCATTTCCCAAGTAGTGATGCATGAACCCTTTTGAAATAATACAAAATGTTCAGGGATGGATTGTTCAGCTAGCATGGCACAAAGAAAAGGCTATATTAGATAGGGAAATTTGATCTTGATAAATAACCAATGCACTACCTAATTTAAAAAATAAAAAATAAATAATGCTTCCAACACATTAATAGTTAGTCTTATTAATTCATAAATAATTATCTTCAAATGATCATACAATAATATCTCAATATTTGAAAACTTACAATGATAAAGTAGAACTTGCAAGTCCTCTTCCTTCATAATATTTAATACTTGTTCTTTGAAAAATGTTGATCCAAACCAAGGAAAATAAATAAAATAAACAAACCAAAATATAACAACAAGAAAATAAATAAATCAAAAATAAAACAACAAGAAAATAAACTAATTATAAAAAGGCTTTAAATGATAACCATTGATTGAATGAGCAACCAATTAACATCAAGATCTTATAAATGAAAATCATTCTTCCTAATAATAATTTCAATTCTAAACAGATCAAGCCAAAGAGAGTCAAATTTTTTATGCTTACTTGGATCTTCGTGTGATTTATCCCAATACAAAATAAGATCACCAACTTTAAAAGTCCTTTTAGATACTTTCTTATCAAAATTTTCTTAACTTCCCTAGCCTTTTCTAATTTCTACAATGTCATGGCCTTGGTTTCATCTAAAGCTAAGAGATCATTAAGTCTTTGTTCTATCATGTTAGTATCTTTTAATAAATATTGAAGAGCAATTCTTGTAGAAGAGATCTGAAGTTCTATTGGCAAAGTAACTTCGAAGCCATAAGCTAGTATGAATGGTGCATACCTTGTAGCAGTTTTTACTATTGTACAATCAACTCATAATGCTTAATTTTTTTTAAAATTCCAATCATTCTTATTCTCACAAAATAAAATTTTCATGATTGAAATCATATTTTTGTTGGTAGACACGGTTTGTCCATTCCCTTGAGAATAATATTTTGAAGAATGATTAGAAATAATAGAATAACGTCTAAATAATTATAAGTAATCATTTGAAATAAAGTGAGGACCATTATCATAAATAACTTCATAAGAAACATTGATTTTTAAAAATATTTGATTTTTGAAAAAGAAAATCACTTTATTTGTAACTAAATTTTTTAAAGCTTTAGCTTTAGGCCAATTTGTAAAATAATCCACAATAGTTAAAATGTACCTATGACCAATTGAGAAAGGAGGATGGATATAAATATAAAACCACTTCCTAATTTAGTGAAAGGCTTTTTTTAATAATAAGATTTAAAATCATGGTGGGTAATCTATCTCTACCAACAAATAATTGACAAGGTATGCATGCATGAACCAACTTATAAGAATTTTGAAACAACATAGTCCAATAATAACCTATGGACAAAATATTTTAAGTAGTGGTTTTTGTTGCATAATGACCACCATAGTTTCCTTGATGACATCCTCTATGCACCTTTTGAGTTTGAATACGAGATAGACACTATAACAAAACTTTATCTCTATTCCTATAGAACATAAAATTCTACAATAAAACTAACTTTAAAGATTGAAGTCTGAGCAACCTTCTTTATTTTTTATCCAAGTTACTAGGACATGCCTAATTTTGAAAATAAAAAACTAAATCATGATACCAATCGTCATTAGCAAGAAAATAGTCCCATTCATTCATTTTATTCCAAGCTATAACTTTTTGAAAAAATAAGCAACCTTCATGGTTTAGAAATGATGCTTAACATATATAGTGTCATCAATTGATATGACTAAAACATTAATACTTGAGGTCATATTTTCAGCTATATGTTTTGCTAACTCATTATCTTTAATAATTTTGGATGTTTCAAATTCAAGGTCAAATTATTAGATCCTTAAGATCCATTCATTTAATTTTCCTTGGATAGTAGGTTATTTTAAAAGATAAGTACATTGGATCTAACAACAACTTTATTCCCCATCAAAAGATAAATTTTTTTTATTAAAGATAATAATGAAAATTATTTTTTTTCAATCAATATATAATTGGTTTTTTCAACATTTAAGAATTGAATCATGTAATCAATAATATTTTCTTCATTATTTGCGCCATCCTAAGTAATTACAAATCCTATAGCCTTTTCAATAGTGTTTACATAAAGAATGAAATACTTGATTAAGTTAGGTTTAAAAAGTATAGGAACACTTGTAATGGTATCCTTAATATTATTAAAAGATTAATCAACACCTAAATCCCAAACATAAGATTGATCTTGCTTTAAAATCATTTGTATTAAGTTATATTTATTGGCAAAATCAGAAATAAATTTCTACAAAAATTTGATTTTTATAAAGAAAGATCGAAGACCATATTGATATTTTAGAGGTAGAAGATCTTTAATAGATTTTATACATTCTAGATCAATAAAAATACCATTTTTAGAAATAATACATCCTAATAATTCAAAAATAAATTTATTAAGATTTAAATAAATAACATATTTTCTGCATCTTGTGAAAATTTCGTGAAGAAGATCAATATGTTTATTTTTTTCATAGAATGCATGGTGAGATCATCGAAATAAATCTAAATGATTATGCTAATTAAGTCATCAAAATATTTATGCATAGCCCTTTAAAATATGGCACCTACATTCATAAGACTAAAAGGCATCCTATTAAATGAAAAAATTCCTCTATGCATGGTAAACATAATCTTATGTCTATCATCTAGATTTAAAAAATAATAATTGTAATACAAAATTTATCAAGTAAAGACATCATTTCAGATCCTACAACTTGTTGAAAAAGATTATCAATTCTAGTAAGCGGAAAATTATCTCTAACACTAGTTTGATTAAGATCTATGAAATCTACACAAATTATAATATTACCATTCTTTTTATGAATAGATAAATGTACATAAATCCATGACTCATACAATGATCAAATTTAGTTTACAAACCTATCCATAACTCAATTTTTATTTTAGTTATATATAATTAAATTTGAAAATAATATTTTCACCTACAATTGTTAAAATAATTGACATCTCCTAAAAATATTATTTCTTCTCTAAAACTTCAACCACAAGCTCATCTAAGAAAAATATAGTAGCACAGGTAATTATTTTATTAAAACATTTTTTTTAGCATAGAAATGAACCTAATTCTATAATTAACATTTAATGGATTTGGAGACCCTAGATACAATGCCACTCAAAATACACTTTCAAGTCTTAGATGGAAGCATAAATTATTCTTTGCAAACACAAACTAGCATATAATAATGTGCGACAGTGGAGGATGGGTTGAAATTTAAAAATATATATTTTGAGTTCTTAATTTGTAATAGTTTTTCTCATAAAATTATATATATAGTTTAATAATGTCGGTTGAAGTTTTGTTTTGTAATAGTGTCCTTTCATAAAATTATATTTATAATAAAATTTAATATGGTATCATAATGTCAGCTAGGTTTTTTTTAAATGAAAAAAATTCTAAAGTGATGGTTAAAATGATGTTAAATTTAAGATTAGAATTAAAAGTGAATGCATTCACTTCATTACAACCCACCACCACCCCCAGATGTCATTATACAACACGTCTTGAAATAATTACACATTTAAAATTATAATTTTTTTAAAATTTAATTTTATGTCTTTTTATATTTAGTGATTTGTTTTTAATAAAAATTCTCCCATTACAAATTACATTTAAAATATTCTAACTAATCATATGTACTTGTCATGCTTGAATTTTTTTAATTTTTAAATTGAAATGTGTTTTATATTAATTTAGGAATAAATATATGAAATATAATTATAAATTTAAAAAATGGATGGTAATAACACATGATACATCAATCACCAATAAGGGTTTTGAGGTGTCCTAACTCCAAAATAAACTTCCCATCCCAAACTTATATATGCAACATAATATTACTAATCAAATTTAATTGAGTGTTATTTTCGAATCCTTAGACCATTTTTTATACAAAAATAATTTTATTTATCTTTATATAACTTAAATAAAAATTCCAAATTATAAATGTGTCAATCTACCTAAATTTTACAAAAACATGAGCAAATCTTTGAGTAATGTCATTTTCCAAGAAAAGATCTCCAAAAAAAAAAAGGGTTTAAAAATGGGTAAATCCATCTCAAATAAAAACGAGCCCAAGATAAAATTAAATAATATTCTTTACAATCTTGAACTAGTTGTAGAGGGAGCATTTGGGAATTGAAAATCACATATGAAAAATCCTATCCCCAATGGGGATAAAATGAGTTGGTATAAAAAACACCAAGTAAACCAAGTGATTTTTGGCTCAACAATGACTTTCCAAATAGTGATAAATCACTTATTATATAAATATGGATAAAATTTGAGATTCCATTTATGGATAATATTTTCAAAGATCACCTACTTAAGTTAGATCCAATTACATCCTATTTTATGCTTGTAATACAGTAAAGGAGTATCAATATGCCACCTCTAGTCTCTCCTCCATAAAAAAGTTGAGATGTTAATTATATGAAGATATTCAATGGGATTTTCCATGATGATCTTGTTTTAAGATTTAAATTCTTCATTTTTAAGTTAAAATTTAGCTTTAAAAGCAAGACAAGTTAGCCAAAAACAAGATTTCTTATAAAAATTATCAAAAGTAATGCAAATTCCCCATCTAAAAAAACCATACTTTTTAATTATAGGTTCCTCATACAAAGGGTTTAAATTGTGTGTGAAGATATTTGGCCACCATAGAGAGTGACTAGTAATAGGAAGACCAGTTCTGAATTGGTTTTCTACCCACACAAGCCAAGGTTTGATTTTTTTACAAGGTTTTGATCAAATTATCTAAGAAACAAAATGACCCAAATTTTGATTAGGACCAAGTTGATTAGGAGGAAGTTAATCCAAAACCATTTCCAAAAACGTATACCACAATAAGATCTAGAAAAAATACAAAATCTATGGAAAACTTTCCATGCTTCATTCCCCTCAATGGACCTAGTAACCCTCTTAACATAAATAACATAACCATAATTTCATATATCAATAATTTCCATGCATCCCACATATTTAAGTCTATAAAAAGATCCCAAAGCACATGTTATAAATGTTTTCCACCTTCATCGTTTTCCCATAGGAAATATCTCAAGGTATTTTCAATGTCTAAGAAAAATTTTCCATGCTTCATTCCCCTCTATGGACCTAGTCATCCTCTTAGCACAAAAAACATAACCATAATTTTAAATATAAATAATTACCATGCCTCTCCAATTCTTAGGTACATAAAAAATCTCTTTTAGACACCCAAAATTAGACAAAAAAACTCATTCCTTTGTTTTATTCTTAATTTTGTTTTTTGGAAAACTTGTACATTTTAACTTGTTTCTAGGGTGTCCCCAACCCACATAAGTCTATATTTGATATTTAGAGATTTAAAAAACCTAAAAACTTATATAAAAGGTATATATTATTATATTTTTATTACATCTTATCTTTATCCAACCCTACTTTGAGAATAAAGCGTGACTTCTCTCTTAGATAAATTTGTGGTTGTATGGACCCGTCCTAAACAAAATTATACCCATACAAGTTTGTATATTTTAAATTTGTGTGTATATATTTGTTACCAATAATCATGATATTTAACACTTACCATTTGTATTTTTAAAATATTTCCAATGCACATTAGTCATCCTATATCATCACATAAATACAAGGTCTTGCCAAACCATTTGATAATTATAGAAACTATAGAGAAAGATGAGATCATTCGACACTTCACTAATTTTTTACATTCAAAGGGTCAAGCAAAGATCTAAGATTCCCCATTCAAGTAGTGCTTGATTGAATAAAATATTACACTTATGACAATTATCTATCTTGATCTCTCCAAAAAATAATGTGTAGAAGGAGGGTAATTAGATTACAACATTTGCATTGATCACTTTTAGGGAAGAGGAGGTTGAAATTGTTACTCAAGTTATTTCAATCACAAACAAAAAAAATACATAGAGGTTTGATGACAAGCTTATGGGATACATAGTTTATAATTATGCTTTGACGGTTACCCGATTCCATTAATTTCATTTTGTTTTGGAGTGTGCAAGCTAGGTCAAAGTGAAGATTCATCCATAAAACATATTTTATGATGCACTTTTATGAATCAAAGGTACAATCTCAATCAAGAAGACACATCACATAGGCACCAAAAAACCTAGACTTAATAACCCCATAAAGACACACTCGTTATCATACAAATAGGAATAAAGAGGTTAGATTTGTACATGACAAGCTCGTGCAGGTATGGGTTTGTCTCAAAGTAGTGCACATGTCCATAAATTTAAGAAAAAGTCAAGTATAGCTAGAATGGTTAAAATGCATACTCCAATTTACAAAACAACCAAGGCATTATCATTTTTTAACATCTTTATCATTATATTACATTATTTTAGCTTTTATTTGTGACACGGGATTGTTTCCATTACTTAGCCTCTTATATAGTTTTAAAGTGTGAATTTCAGTTATATATGCTTATATCTATTTAACTAAAACTTGTTTATACATATTTTTTGTAAAAATACAATTAGTTTAAACATAAATGGTAGATCCTAAATTTTTCCAAAACTCAACCTAGGGTTTCATACAACCCCCTTTTCCTAGAGTTTCATGGCTAATTTCAAATTTTATTTTTAGATGTCATTTCTTTCCATATTTATTTTATCCCAAACTATAATTTCTATTTAGGTACATGTATGCTGATCTCACTTAGGGTTTTATCTCTTGATTACATTCAAGTTAGGGTTTTTAAACCCTCATCATCTTAGGGTTTGAAAAATAATTTTAAAATGTGATTTTTAGATTTGTGCATTATATGTATTATCTCATTAACCATGGCCACCTCTAATGATGAACCTCTCAAGCAAGATTTGGATTCAAATAACCAAAGTGATGATGAAATATATGGGGTATCAAATCATGAATCCAAAATTTATCTTCGTAGGAAATAGACCTCAGAAAGATTCAGAGAGGTAAGTGGAAAAAATATAAAATATAGATCAATTGTTACAACACTTAAAATCCAAACAAACTCTTCAAGACAAAAACACTATACCCAAACAACTTAGTAGATAAAACTAGCCCTACATTGGGTGGTGAGGTTAATCCTTCTTCTAATTCTGTAAACAAAAATAATAATATGCCACCAAAAAATTCATACAATCTCTTATTCCTAAACACACTAATGTTAATACTAATGGGTATCCTACATGTAATGGTGAATTTAGTCATTTGATAATAACATAATAACCCAATGACATGAATGCAATAATCTCTGAAATATCATAAATATCTAACAATTTGAATCATGCATTATCATGTATAAACACATTACATTATCCTTTGGATATTTATATAGTTATGCACCCTTTACCTCCATGTTTTCATATGCCCAGGTTTATGACATTTAACATAAAAGGAGGTCAATTCCATTTTACATAGAATATTTCAATGCATCTTGTTTAGGCTATAAACATGATGAGATTATAATGGAAAAAATGTTTCTTAAATCCTCATGGTATATGATTTATTTTTTCTATTCTTTACCTAAGCATTCAGTAATTATATTTCATGAGCTAATAGATATTTTCTTAGTTTATTTTTAATCAACATTAGCCAAAGTGAAAATATAACACAAATTGATCAAATCATAGATTCAAGCCATATAAATTTGAGAATTGGTATTACATATTATGTGTTTCATATGGGTTAGTTTCAATGTATTGACCTATATTTGGGGAATTCTATTTGATTGTGATAAAAAAATTAAGGAATTCATGATATTGTGACATAGATTATATAGGTCAAATTGAGAAACTTTATCGGATGATAAGGGTTAAAATGAGAAGATTTATAAAATTGAGTATATCAATAGATATTATATGACATTGTGACAAAAAAATGATGGAATTATATATTTTTCTAAGGTAAAAATAGATCAGATTGGGGGATAAATGTTTCTCATGCAAATATTTTTTCTATTTTCTATATTGAGGATTGATGTGCAAGGATGATACTACGTTAATAATTTGGATATAAAATCCATATGTAATTGTTCATATAAATTTTTAATTTACATAAGAATTTATTTTGGGTTACACCTTGACATATAAACCTATTTTTAGGTTCCACTTTTACATATAAACTTGTTTTAGGGTTCCACCTCTACATAAAAAAATGTTTTGAGATTCCACAACTATAGATAGTTGTTGAAAAACTTGTTTGACGTTATGGCCATGAAGATAACAAGGATAAGAGAAATTATACATATTAATGGATAATTTTATATCCATGGAATATGCACTTCAAACAACATGAGCACACTCCATGAGTAACATAAGATTGCATAGTAATAGGTATAGTCTTTCTCTTGATTATTGTCAACTACCTACTATAATTTTCTCATTTTTTATAATAGGGTATAATATTTTATTTAAGTGAAAAAAATTGTGGTTGGGTTATTGAAAACCCCAAAAAAATTCCATTGGAATACAAATAAAAATAACCTAGGCTAGTGGGATGAGAGGGTAAGCTTTTGTGTCACTCCACTGCAATATTTCATTCTATGATCCTTTCTGGATCCTCTGAGATATTTTCATTTATTTCCCCTCTAGAGATCCTCATCCTAGGGTGATAATATCCCATATTATGTCTTATTATCCATTTTTTTGGTTTTTAAAGTTGAAATGCGAGATAGTGGAGCTCTGAGCAATGTTTCCCTCACTCAAAAATTTGAGTAAGTTCATACTCAAAGTCTTACATGAGGTGAAAAATCTTAGCATGATGTTATTTTAAATATTCTTGAGTTTTAATCTAATTTTCAATGGTTTGAAAAATTTTATTTAGGCTATTTTTTGGTCACATTTGCTCTGAAAGTATGATCGAATCTTGAGTTCAATCTTCTTGGAATACTCATGGAATCAAAATTGAAAGCATTCAAAATATGACCAAGGGTTTAAGTCTTTTGCATTTTTTTGACCCTACCCATGTAGGATTAATTATGAATAAATATACCATATAGTATGTTCATAAATACCTTATGGTTTTTTCACCTTGGACAGGGGATTTTGTAGTATCTGAGTATATTGCTCATAAAGTTTGAGTCTAGGTTAAGTTTCCTAGTTTACCACTACCTTGTTGGCACTTTATCAACAAAATATCTTCCTCTATTGGTCCTATAGTTTTCCATGAAACTACTTATTTCTATGTTGAAGTTGATTAATTAAAATACCTTAAGGATTTTTTTGATATTCAGGTTGGTGAAGCATATCAACAAATATCAAAATTAAACAAAGGAAAAAAAATGTAGAAAAAAAAATTATACAAAATAAAATGAAATTAATCTAATTATACTCTAATCCTATAACAAAAATCACAGTCACTCCATGATGGATGAGGATGGGAAAACTAATAATTAGTGATTCTAGAAATACCCATTCACTAGTAGAGATAGATAATTTCCTTTCAAGTCCTTCAATATGAATGACTTATGTCCCATAATCTCTAAAATATGATACTGATGAATCCAAAGAAGATCCAACTTAGAATTATTCCATTTATTCTTATGTTCATTATCTCATAATAAGACAAAGTTTGAGAATATAAAAAACTTGACTTTTGATATTTATCGAACCGTATTTAAATCACTAAATATTGATGTTTTCTAAAGTTATAGAATGATTCATCTCACACATCTTTCATATGAAGGATATCAAATAATATTTAATGTATAGAGTCATCTTCTCCCATGTATTTTTGCATGAATTGATAAGTGATACATATCATGGAAACATAGCAAAAGTGTAAGTATAATGAACACATGATAAGAGTTATATATATAAGGATCTAAACATAATAAAGGTGTATGTCTAATGAATATATGATAAGATTATCTATATAAGGAGTTATATGTACTCTATCGCATTACCTTAATCTATCATAATTATAACTCTCTTAAGTGTTGTAAAGCATATATAATTAAAATATTCTACACCATTTTTATCACCATAAATTTATAAAATAAAATAGTGTTCTCATTATAAGAAATTGTAAGGGCATCAAATCTATCATACTTTTGAGGTATATATACATATAAACACACATACATATACTTGAATAATTATTTTTTATATATAATTATAATGAAAAAATATTTAAGACTAAATTATGGTCTTATTTTTTATTCCTAAGGAAAGGTCTTGTTTTATGCAAGTTATACACACTCCCCTTTGTTTGAGAGGTTTAGTGTGAAACTCACTAAACCATGCAAAACTTCACTAAAATGTTTCTCTTTATTAGACATAAGGTGATATTTCCATGTGAAACCATGTTCATCATAAGTACCTACACATATTCTACACATCACCACACAAACACTCTAGATCTTATTTTTACCACAATGGAGAAGTTATGATTGTTCAAAATTTTAAGTCTTAAATAAAAAAATACAAATACTAAGGGTCAAATTTTGTGCAAATACTCCCAAATTATTCACCACTCTGAGTTTTATGCATCATTCATTCATAATGCCACATGAACTACATGTTAACCCATGTATAACAATGAGAAAAATACTAATGCTTGATTCATGCACACATAAACTCATATATCTATACAAACAGAGTAAAATATGGTGTAATGAAGGCCTTGGAAGTTGAAGAGTCATGATGGGAAGATGAAATGTCAAATGTATGGGAAATAAAATAGTTGGGATTCCATAATGGTTATAGAAGGAATACCTATTGAAGGTGAGGATTTATTTTTAATATGGGTTTGGTTAAGAGATGAAGAGAAATTCAGGAGGTGTGACTAATAGCAATTGAAAGAAGTGAATTTGATCTTAGAATACATTAAAGAGATATAAGTAGAGAATTATTGCAAGCATGTAGGTCTGGGTATAGAACTGTAGGTTTGAATCAAGTCCATGAGTGGAATAAGATTGTAACACTATTTTTTGGTGTGTTTTGAGTATTGTTGAAAATTATTTTGAGTGAGTATTTTCCTTTTTGAAATCAATAAAGACAACATCTACTTATTTCATTTCACATAGATACTATGTACATATTTTATTATGTGTTAAATTTAAAAGCTATATGGTCTAAACTAGTTGTTGACTGAATCCCTAGCTATGACTAAATCATGCATACATTTTTATTTTATTATTTATTTACTCTTTTAAATGTATCATATGTATACACATAATATTTTAAAACTTTTATCATTTATTGACACTTTGTATCTTGAAAAAACTTATTGATTCTCAATCTCTTTAAGTGCATGCCTTAAGGGGTGCAATGGGAAAGGGGTGGGTAGACCATTGGTGCTTCACAAGATTGTTGTCCATTTTTGCACTTGCCATATACACACTTGTCTCTTAAAACCATTTACCCTAAGATTATTATTCTCAGTCCTAGCCATTTCAGTCATTTATCATACTTTATCCTTCCTTTTCTTGCCTTAATTCCCTTTTGGGTAGTCAACTATACTAGGTCAACTGGGTCAACCCTATACTATCTAGGGGTATTTTCATGTTTTGAGTTTGTTAGGCCTTCAGATGACCTAGTTTAAACCTATTGGATTCTCCTCAAAAACATATAGGGCTGATTGGGTTGACCCTATACAATTGCCATTTTTGGGATGATTTAGGGAAAGATCCATCTATTTATACAGGTTCATTTTCAACCATTTGAAAGAATATAAGTGAAGAAGAATAAGTGTGAATGAACATCTGATTATTGACCATTATACTTGAGGAATAAATCATAGGGTTCCATACTTTCTTTGGAGATACAGATCTTGTCTTGTAGAGAAGTATTTTGGATGCATAGATAGGTTTTGTATCCTGAGCTAATTTGTCTTTGTTATCCTTACATACCACAACAATCTCTTATGAAGAACCTTGGCCAAGGGAGAGATTGAGGCTCAATAGGTTCATCTTCAAAGGTAATTATTCCTATATTTATTTTTCTTTTGTTGGAGTAGATAGATAATGTAGTTGTACTTATCTTCCATGAATTAGGATTACACATACATTGACATGAGTATATGTCTTCTATTCATGTTTAGTTTAGTTTATTTTATTTCTAACCCCAACTTTGTGCCAAAAGCTTTGGTGTGAACTAGAATAGATTTACTTTCATGTTATTAGAATAGATGAATATTAAAACTTAGGACTCTTTTAGGGTTGTTATGTGATTGTGTTAGATTGTAGGATTTGTAACCCTTCCTAGCATTGTGTGTTATGACAAGTTATCCCCTAATCAGGTCTATAATATCCACATATTGGTCATGTTCCTACTTAAAAAATTTATTCCCAATTAGAATTTTAGGTATAATCTATCTTCTCTAAGCCAATATTGACTTATAGACATAATGCATTTCTTATTACATACATTCTGGTGAACCCGACGTGAACTAACCCTTGCAAGATTTGTTCATCTTATTTTCATTCTTTTTATCATCATTTTTCTCATATATTTATCATAATAGATCAACTCTATCGACCCAATTTCTAACTTTTGTTCACAACTTTTCAAGAATAAATAACTAAATTGACCTAGTCGACCCAATACAGGTTTCTAGAATTCTAGACTTTTAGGTTCAAACTACTAGGTTGACCCAATTGACCTAGTCAACCCTGTATAGTTTGATCACTCTATAATAGGTTACTACATAGCTTGATTAATTCAATAAACCTAGTTATTAGGTTTTATAAGCATATTTCAAGGTTCGTGTTCAACAATCTTCCTTATTTGCATCTCTGATCCAACAAGGTTCCTTTCTATATCTCTATCTCTTTCTTTAATGTCTTTTATTTCACAATTTGTAGTCTTCAAAACTACCCTTGCTTAGTCAATTGGATTGAGCCTATCGACCCAGTTAGGTGTTCTATGTGTTTTCTAAATAATTGGGTCAACTCTGCCGACCCTATTCATTTTCAGAGCTTGCTTTTGTAATACAGGTTTGACCTTGTTGACCTTATTTTGTATTGTGTGTATACAATTGTTGACTATACCAACATTGTACCTTGTTTCAAAATTATAATTAACCTTATCTACTAGTAATTAGTTCACACTTTATTTTCTTGTTGCTTGCATGTTTAGAATATATCACATAGTCTAATTAGGGGGTTTTCAATTAACCTCTTAGTTTCACTATTTCTGTTTTATGTACACATGAAAAAATCACAAAATATAAACAAGCACTTTAACATTTGACTACCCAAGGCCAACCTACTTGGATTTCATCACCAAAGGGGAAGTTGACTTGATGTTTTAGTCAAGTATAAAGTGTGGTTAATGGTGTATTTTGGATAAGCACCCATTACCCTTATTGCTATGGTGTGTGAAGTGAGGGTGTAAGCCCCAATATAAAACTTATATCATTACCACTATAGATCCCTTTCATCCCAAACTACCTAAAACCATCCTTAGATTGTTATCTAGTACCTTGCTTACAACCAACTTCCCATCACATTCAAAATCATATTTTAATAATCTAAATAAACATCTTAGGTTGACCAATTAGTTGGCTCTTTACTTTTCAAGTTGATTTCTTTTTCTTTGCTTAATTGTGTGTGCAAAAACTTGCATTAGCTAGCATTAGTGTAAGTTTTTATTTTATGTGCCTCAATTATATTGGCCAACATTAATCCAATTTACTATCTATTTCTTTTTAGTACTTACTTATTTACATTACTTGTAAAATTTATCTTGTTTCATTTCATAAATTATTATACGAATCTTTAATTTTTCCAGTCTACTATATTGGGTTGACCCAGTCGATCTTGTACCTTTTTTTGGCCTCTGTTTACTATACTGGATTAACCTAGTTAACTTTGTATAGTTTACAGTCCTTGTTTCTATGCTAAGTCAACCTAGTCGACCCTATACTATTTTGTCACCTCTTAGTTCTTTGCTTTCTCATATCTCTTCCTTTCCCTTCATCATGAACTTTCTATTTGGTGACAAAATTGAGTTATAGTCAATAGACATGATGAACTTTACCAATACACATAGGGTCTCCCATAGACAAAGTAGGGCTCCTCTTTTAGATGCTAGTAATGTTCATATTGACACTCACAAAATGAACTATGGGAAGCTTCTTAATACCTCTTTGAAACATGATCCTCTTCTTTCCTTAGAATACCGACCTAAGTTAGAGTATACTCCTGAAATGCTCTTCTTTATCTTTAAATTTCCTCAACATCAAGGAACTAATTTTTCTACCATTTACAACCTTATCATTAGTGTTCAAACTGAAGAGCCTAATTCACCTACTCCTACATTCTTAATTGGATTTTGGGGTAACAATTTATTTAATTCTCAACCTTTTCCTTCAATTTTGACTCCATCTTATACCATGACTTCTTCTCTAACTTCTTGTACCTCCATGCCTAGTATCTCAACTAACATGGTAGGTTATACATCTAATGGGCCTCTCATAAGATCTAATATCCTTAATCCTTCCACTAGTACATCATTTGATAGCCAAGGAAATCATGCTTCTAGTGTTTCCTCTTCTCAACCATCCACTAGTACATATTTGGCTACACAAGAATTTTTTTCCACTAGTGCCTCACATTCTCATAATTTTCCTCAAGCTCCTATCAACACCAATAGTGGTACCCAAGCCACTAATACCAATTATAATACCTCTAATAATTATAATCAAACACATCAATTCTTGTTGTAAACTCTCAATCAAATGAATACTTTTCAAGCTCATAACACAAATCAAATGATGAGAATGCAAAACCACCTTTTTAATCTTCAATCCCATCCTCAACCAATGGCTTGGGGCACACATAACCAAAATGTTCCCCCTCCTCTTTGAGATTATCAAGGCAATCTCATTCCTTAACCTCCTTTAGTAAAAAAAAACCATCAAGCATCTACAAAATGAGGCTCTTACTACTCAAATTGCTAACATTGATATAGGAGATATAACACCTATAATTTATTATAATGGGTCAACCAATCCTACCCTTCATATTAAGACATTTTTAAATATTTACAAGGATTAGGCCAAATTTAACACCATTACTACTACCAAAATCCTAGACAAAACCCTCATGGGTGATGCCTTAGATTGGTACAATCAACTTAGATCTCATTCCATTACTAGTTTGGAGGATTTAGTAAATGATTTAGTGAAATAATTATAAACTAATGATCTTCCTAAAAATACTTTGGCCCACTTAATTAATTGTAAACAACATGAAAATGAAATTGCTCAAGCCTTTGTTAAGAGATGGAAGACTTTTTCAAACAAATGTGAACATAACATGACTGATGACAATCTTTTTCATCTCTTTATCAATGATATCTTTCCTAAGTTATAATATCGAGTTTATACTTTTTCTCCATGTACTTTGGAGGAAGATATTGATCAAGATAAATGACAAGATTTCCTTATGTATCAATTCAAGCCACCCCAACCTTCTATGGGTCCTAGTCTCTTACTCAAAAATAAAAACTACAATGTTACTAATGACGGTGTTGCATATTATTATGATACCATTCACAGTGTTCAAGCTATCATTCCTACCCATTATTCAGAATGAATTTCCCTTATCAAAAATATACTAATCCTCATTTATCTTCACCAAACAATATTAATGTCCACAAACCTCTATCATTAGCTAAATTACTTAAGTGTCTACCTAGGCCTCTTCCATGAGAACTCGACCCTACCTGAACTATGAAATCCTAGTATGATCCTAACAAGTTTTGTTGGTTTCACGCTAGTTAGGGTCATTCTCATGAGACCTGTAGAAAACTTCATAATTTATCTATGGACATTCTTCTTGGTCCTAATTACAATCATGATTCCATCATCTAAAAGTGTCAACAAGCCCATGAGATTAATTTTAAGGACTATAAATCACATGATAAAACTCAAGCCTTGAATCAAGCCAATACTCATTTGTCTATCTACAAAGATACCTTACCTAATCACAACCTATTCAAGACAATAAAGACAAGCCCACAATAATGTAGAAAGTCTTGTTGAACCAACTTCCAAAGAGAATGTGGTTAGATGACTAATATGCAAAGGGTGGTAGATTTTATTAATCTATAACCTATCTACACCCCTGCTTAATCTCAAACATACTGTGTTATCTAGGATTCTTCTCCAACTGATTTAAATTATTTTGGGCAAGAAGAACTTATAACTTTTGATGATCTAATTTCTGACTCCCCCTTGGATAACACATCCCATTCTATTTTTACCACTCTTTTGTCACCTTCTAACACTAATGATAATCAAATATCTAATAACAATTCTATCAATTCTCAAAATCAATCTGAATCAACTACTTAATCATTATAATATGAATTAAAACCTTATTCCAAACCTTCTTCTTCATATCAACATAAATTTCAATTCACTTTAGATCCTCCTTCTAAGGACCTCCTTAACTATTATGCACCTATTTCAAACAACATTATTATGAGCTATAATGAGTGGGATCCCATTGTATAGCTCAATAATATCCCATCTCAAATTCCATTCCTTAAGCTTATGAGGACTTATCCATGTCATAGAAATTGTCTCATGAAACTATTATTCAAAATGAATGTCCCTGATCCTCCCATAGCAGGATGAGAGGAAGCTTTATCTAGATCCAAGGATAGTATATTACAACAATGTGAAGAGATGTCTATCAATGTTGACAAAACTATAGACACTTCTCTTTCTCTATGAGTTCCTATCGCCTCTATGATTCATGATGAGATTTTGCTTCATGCATATGATCCTCCTTTTTTCATTAGCATCCAAATAGGTGATATCGAAGTTGAACGTGCATTGATTGACAAGGGTTCTGGAACTTGTGTTACCTCTCTCAATTTCATTAAGACCCCTAGATATTCAGAATGTAATCTCAAATCTACATGTAATACCTGTCAAGGATATGATATAAGGAAAATGCCTCCTCTAATTTTTGTGTGTCTTCCCATTACCATCCCACCTATCATCATTCATGTGAATATGATGATCTTTAACTTTCCCCTTTCTTATAACATATTGAGTAGTCAATGGACTCATCGTATGAGAGCCATTGCTTCTCCCACTTTCCAATGTGTTAAATTTCCTCATAGTAGAGCCATTTATAGTATTTAAGGTAACACTAACCCTTGGAATTTTGAAAAATTCTAAGATCATGGTGTCTTCAAGATTCCTACTCTTGAGCCTTTGCTTAGCATTCTATTTTTTGAGTCTCAATGTCTTAATTTTTCTATCAATTCAACCCAATGTTACAATGGACATCCTGATCTCATTGGGAACATTCCTCCCAACCTCTTAGATTCTAATGATGATGAGCTTGATGAGATTAACATAAAGATTAAAAATTCTAATCTCTCACCTCACTTCATCTTGCAACTTCTTACTTCCTTGTAGTCTCATTCTCGTAAGCCTCCTTGTGATGAAATTTTTGTAGTTTTGACCAAGAATAGGCATTATATTCACCATGTTTCTTTGGATGACAAGGTCATCCCTACTTATGTCATTGATATTCAAACCCTGGATTATGATGATGACTATTATTTAGATGATCCTTTCTTTAGCGATATTGTCAAGGCTTGTGATGTCAAGATTGTTCATTATCATTCTTATTTACTTGAGAGTTTTCATATATCTCATCATCTTATTTCATTTATATTTCCTAATTTTTTTATTTTCCCCCTTTATCATAGGGTAGAGATGGCACTAATATCTCTAGTTTCTGAGGAGCCATGTAGGACTATGCTCATGGATCATGTTATGACTGGACCCTACCATTTTGATAGGTTCCCTGATCAGTGTAGTTGGTTTACTCCTAAGATTAGTGTGACCCTCCTTATACCTTCTATCGATCTCACCCCTCCTTTAGTAGATCCCACTATAGTTGAGATTGTTACTATTCCTTCTATAGTTGAGCTTTTTTCTGCTCTTTTTCTTGCTAAGCCTATCCTTGTTTCTCATCCCATTGCTCCATCCATTGAGCCTAGTTTTGTTCCTCCTCCATCACCACCTTATCTTGGTGATGGTTTGCTTCCTTTGGTGAAGATGGCTCTGTTACCCAAAAAATGGGATGATGAATCTTCTCTGGCTTCTTCCACTCTTGTTACACCTCCTTCTATGAGTGATTCTCCTAAGACCACTTACAAGTGTATTTATTGCTTTCATAGGATAGATAATCATTCTTATACCCTTTGTCACAAGTTGCAACAATACATTGATACTTTACATCCCTCTTCCCCATCATCTAAAAAAACCCCTAAATGTACTTTCTAAGTACATGCCTAAGTAAGGTGAGGTATATTGTCTATGGAACCTATGTGGCACACATCACATCGATCATTATTTCATCCTCCAACAACATCTTAAAGATCACTTCATAGTCATTCTCAAACCTTCTTCTATTCCTCCCATAGGTCGTTCTTATAAGAAGGATTTTCCTTCTTCTCTAATGGATCCACCTCCAATGGTTCCATCCCCTCCTATTTTCCCTTCATCATATTTCATGACTCCACCCGTGAGTCCTTCACTCATGGACCTTCCTTCACCTAAGTATCCTTTTCCACTAGTGATTCATGTTCCCACACATTCTCCTGACCATCCTTTGCCTAATTTCTCTCCTTAGCATGATCCATCGAGTATTCCTACTTTTTCAGTTGAGGAGATTAGAAAAGAAGTATTTTCTAAATTTTCATTGAAGATTGATGAGACATTAGCAACAGTTTATATATAGCTTCATAGAGATTTATCCAATGTCTTGGATGATGTGTGTGGATAGATTTATTAGTACTTATGAGCACATGCATGGTGATTTCACATTTATATTTGGATTGGATGTGTGATCTAATTTTATTTTCATCTATATGTCATATCATTTGACACTATGTCAAATTCTTACTTATATTATGGTTTATCTTACTTGTTGTACTATATCTTGATTATATTGTCATTTATATTCGCATATGTTTGTCTTTTTTTATTATTGCTCTCTCTTTTATTTTCTTGAATTTTTATCAAAACTCTCTTTCTTGTATCTTTATGGTTGTTTGTTTTCTTATCTCTTTTTTTTCATAAATAATTTGTCATGGTGACTTGGTTATACAAACCCTGTTCCCTTTAGTTATTATCTCCTTTTACCATGTGATCAAATAATCTATCTCATTATATATTCTTTATACTAGTCCACTTTGGATATCCTTATTTCCCTTCTTCATTTTTCCATCAAACTAATCATTTACATGGTTGAGACTTGAGATCACATGCTAGTTCATTATTAAGCCTAAGAGTCCTAGTCAGTATTTGTCTTTGGTTACTTAGCTTTTTTTAGCCTTAGCCTACAACTCATTCATGTGTATCACTACATCTCTCATGATTGGTCATTCCAAGTCTGTATGGAGGAGGAATATCAAAAATCATTCAAAAACATTTAAAATCCAAATCATTTAAAAAATAAGGCAATGACATCAAAAGGCAAAAATATTCAACAATCTTAAAAGCCAAATCACACTAAAAGACATGATTCAAAGCACATCTCCTTCCTCTAGTTGAAGGTCAAACTCCACAATTGGCCTCACAATAAATATGAGGTACATTGGGGTATGGTACGCCATTAGATTAGAAGATGAGAATAAAAAAATATTTTAGTGCTACCTACTTTCTCACGTAAGTACCCAATCTTCATAGTAGATCGATAACTCTATAAGGGATCTTGAAGAATTTGAAACACATTGTGAGAAGGTAGGTCCATTTTACTTTTATTTATACCAATATACCTTTATGAGTTGATCTTAGTAGCACCCTTATTTACCTACAAAGATTTGTGTCTATAGCAAATAGGTTTCCTTTGTACATTGATGGTCACTAGTCACTTAGTGTCTTCTCATGTCCTTAGTATGCCTCTTGTCTCCTAAGGTCTTCTTATAAGATGCCCGAGTCTTGATTTTTACACTCCTTTTTTCATTTATTATATCCTTTATATTTCCTCTTGAGAAATATTATTTTGTCTACTGATCACTCCCCTTGGGATTTCATTTGTGGGTTGCTTTGTAAGACCATGGATAGGACCTGACATCCATCACAAATTATGATATTTTCCTTCCTATTAGCCAATTTTTTCTTGTTTATTCCACCCTAATGGCACTATTTTTGTGATTTTTAGTGTAAGACCATGGATAGGACCCAAAATTCCTCACAAATTACTCCAATACCCAAGTCATCATCCAAATTACATTATCAAATTTGAGATAAGATTTGATTTATTATGAAGTTACACATCATTTAACATGCTTCCCAGCTTAATTTAGTATGTTTTATGCTTACTTTAATCTCTTTCACCTTTTACCTACTTATTTTTCAAGTACATGTAAGAATACAACCATTTCTTGGATTTTTCATACTTCCTAGCTTGAATTAGTATGACAAATTTAAAACCAAACTTTTTGAAAATTTGTTTTTCTTTCATACTTCCCATCATGATTTAGTATGATTGATTGATTTAATTCATTTATTTTTATACCATTTGTGCCCTTTTACATACCTTCCATCTTATTACATTATTTTCATACTTCCAAACATATTTTAGTATGATTTTACTTGTTTTAATTTGGTGTAAAAATCTTGCACATTGGTTTAAAAACAAATTCTTTTTACCATCCTATTTTGCTATTTCTTGGTTCTTAATACTTAGTCATTTATTGTTATTACACATTTCCCAACTTGAAATAGTGTGTAATACATTTTTATGATTAGTTATATTTTACCAAGTCATTTTTTGCCTATTTATTTTTAACCATGCATGTCTCCTACATAATGCTAAAAAGAAACCACATCACATATATTTCCTATAGCATATACAACAACAACTAAATACATGTGCTAGAAATAAATCTATACAAAGCATCCATAAGCACAAACATGATAATGACAACATACACAACCAACATCAATATGCCAAATGATCCATCACACACACACACACACACACACACACACACACACCATAAAGTTTGATACAACATGTACAATCATATATAATGCTCTAGCTTTATGGTTGGGCTCCATCTTATCTTTCTCATGGCCTAGACACATTACCTATTGAGGCCTTGGTTTGACTCCTCTAAATGGTACATTGTAATGAGGTAGTCCAAGATCTCAATCCCTCAACTTATCCATGTAGGTGTGATACCTACACCTGTGACTCTATCAACTGGGTCTAAATCTCTGTCATCTATACCACTATGACCAGATGCATAATTATCTCATCTGCTAGGGCCTGACATGCCCGTACCTCCCCTACACCCATCTCTGCTAGTGGATGCATCCTCTCTCTCTACACCTATATCTACCTTATTGCCTCTCTAGCTAATTTGAACTAGCTTACCTAAGCTAGGATAGATGGTACACTTGGATCTTCTAGTGTCATTAGGTCATATGGCTGTAGAGTCTCATCTAGGATGTCATGGAATGTTCCCTTCACTAGGGACCCCCATCTCTCCTTATCATCCTCAGATAAGCCTAAAAAATCACACAAGATGGATATTAGATCATTGTTATATCTCAAAATATCTATCTATATATTTATCTCTATTTTTAAATAAAAACTTAAGTAACAATTCAATCATCTTTTTACTTGTCTATATTTTAACAACTATAGTCTCATTATCCGTGTGACCTCTTAATATAGTCTCCACATTCATTTGGCCTCCTAGCACCTTCTTCATAGGTCACCTCCTCAGCTTAAACCTGACTATCATGGATCATGCTTGTCTCAGCCTATGCCTGAGTCGCCTCTCTATCATCTCTTTTGGCTCACCTATGGGGTCATCAAGAATGATGATAGTTTCCACTCTCCTCTGCTCCTCCCACTTCCATCAATGACATGTCCTTGGTGGTCTTAGATCATATCATTGTGAAGCTGGTAGTGGTGCATTTGGTATCTCTACCTTCTCATCTTTATCCTCTTGCTCTATTCCTCCTTGTACTTAACCACTCCATGGTTGATCTTGATGTGGCCTCAGTGTTAGCGTCACTACTAGTGGCCATAATCTTCTCCTCCCCCACAACTATCTCACATGTTAATCCCATTACTCAAGCATTAGTATCAATGTTTCTAGATGAGGTAGGTCCATCTATCCTGGTACTTATGCCACCATATATGGCTCTCTCCAACATAAATAGTGTCTAACCACCTTTATCCTCACTATAGCTAGTGTAACTATGTCCCAACTCGCCCATATAGCTATTATTTCTCCATATGGATACCACACTATGTATGCACATCTCACTAACCATAGCATTAAAATATTGGGCATGACCCACACTACTTGGTCCTCTCTCCATCTTAACACTCAAGGTGACTTGTCATTGATGGTATGGGGCAACCCAACTAGTTGGTACATAGGAAATATCTCATATAACCAAGCTATTGGTAATATGATTGATCCTATGGTCTTATACCCTCTGAATAACATCTTGTACATATCATGCACCAGCTAAACCAATATGATAGAGCCTAGATCATATAAAACTCACTCCTGTCATGAATAATGGTACCTTGCCATCCAACTTGTGACATAGCACTTGCTATGTCACAAATCCTATCACAACCTTTCAAATATCTAGAATCTATGTTGTATATACATCAAACATACTGACTCTCCTACCTGATAATATTATCTTTGATCATGTAGCCCACATGGCTAAGGCTCTCCTCTCATCTAGGTTGTCAAGAATCCATGTGGTCACCTATGCTCCTACTATAGGTAGTCTTAGGATGGCATTGAGATCTTATAGCATGATAGCCACCTCTAATATATCCCCATCCACCTCCAATTTGAAGGTGTTAGTCAGTCATTCCCAAATACTGAGGAACATGACTAACAAATCAACACTAAGGGGATCCAACACATATAAGCTATCCCACCTAGATCTACGAATATTAGTCTAACCCTATCTCCATCTAACAACCTATCTAACAAGTATGACAACCACACAACATCCATAAGTCACCCAAATATCTATTGTCCCTACACCTAAAAAATAACAAAAGATGTATCAACTCATCCATGTCATGTATAATCACAATACATTCTTTTTATAATTTTAGTCAAAACACAAGCATTAATTACTTTATTTTATTCATTTTAGCCTACTCGGTCCTTTTTGCATTTACTTGGTCATTTTAGGCCATTCTATCCCTCTTTTAGTCTTTTACATGCTTTTTTGTGCCATTCTAGCTTAGTTTGACCAAAATTTCCCTATTTTTGGCCTAGTTGACTCAAAAATCTAAGTCAACCCTCTTATTTTCCCCTCCCTAGTGCTGAGTTTTCATTTTGGATCTTTCAGATTAGGTGAAAACTCTATACTAGGTCAACAACCTATAGAATTTATAGGGTTGACCCATACTTACTGGGTCGGCACTATAGATTCTACTTATTTTCAACCTACTAGGTCAACTAGGTCAACACAGTTCATTTTCCTTGCTGACCCCTTGTATTTTACTAAAAGAGTGTCTTTTTCCCATTTTCTTCCTAAATCCTCTAAACCCATTTCCTATCTTTATAATTTCTACCTGTTCCATTTTGACATCTAAAAATGCTAAAAATTCAAAATTACTTAAAATACACTTAATTCACTAAAACTTTCAAAAATTGGTTTGAGATTCATAGTTGCATACATGTAGTGTACCCACTGCTGCTTTTGGAGCTCCTCTGTGCTTAGCATGTCATCTCCTTACCATCATATCTCATTTGGTCTCCAGAGCTCTTTTTTCTCTCCTTCACAAGTCAAAATAACAAATGACTTGTCTTTCCCCCTATTTAAAAACACTTTTCAAAATTCAAATCTTTCAATTAATTTCAGGCAGATTCCTTGTTTTATCTATATCTTTATTTCTAATCATCCATTTTTCAAACCATAAAATGTGTTAGATTCGTGATGAAGTAGAAAATATTTTCCACTATCATATGCCTTTCTTCCAAAAAAAATTATTTTTGGCTTTTTTTGCACTGACTTCTATAGGTTCGCCTAATGTTTTCCACATTAGACACCTTCACATATCTTATAGTCTATTTCTTTAGCTATGGCACTAAATTAAGTTAAAGGTATGTGTTTTTCAATTCTATCATTTCATTTATTTTATTTGATGCTTACTACTCTTTACTTAGCATCAACATTATGTGTTATCATGTTCTATCCTAAATCACCATCCTGTGTTACACTTACATGACACGTGATGAGCTTCAAGTGGGGCATATGTATAGACATAATATTTTAAAATTTTTATAATTTACTAACACTTTGTATCTTGTAGGAACCCATCGAGTCTCAATCTCTTTAAGTGCATGCCTTAAAGGGTGCACTAGGAAAGGGGTGGGCAGACTATTGGTGCTTCATAAGATTGTTATCCATTTTGCCACATGCCATTTACACACTTGTCTCCTAAAAACACTTACCCTAAGCTTATTATTCTCAGTCCTACCCATTCCAATCTTTTTTCATACTTTATCCCTCATTTTCTTGCCTTAATTCTCTTTTGGATAGTTGGTTGTACTAGGTCAACTGGATTAACCTTGTACTGTCTAGGGGTATTTTTTACTTTTAGAGTTTGTTACCCCTTCAGCCAACCTAGCTCAGACCTAGTGAATTATTCCCAAAAACATATAGGGTTGACTTGGTCGAACATGTATAGCTAACATTTTTGAGAGGATTTAGGGTAAGATCTTCCTATATATACAAGCTTATTTCCAACCATTTACAAGAATATAAGTGAAGAAGAATAAGTATGAACAAACATCTGCTTATTGACCATTCTACTTGAGGAATAAAGCTTAGGGTTTTGTACTTTCTTTAGAGATATGAATCTTATCTTATGGAGAAGTCTTTTGGATGCATAGATAGGTTGTGTAGCCTATAGCTAATTTATCTTTGTTATCCTTACATACCACAATAATCTCTTGTGAATCACCTTGGCCAAGGAAGAGATTTAGGCTCGATAGGTTCATCTTCAAAGGTAAGTATTCCTAATTTTATTTCTCCTTTGTAAGAGTATATAGATAATGCAGTTGTGCTTCTATTCCATGCATTAGGATTTTGTATACATTGATGTGAGTATATGCCTTCTATGCATGTTTAATTTAGTTTTTTTGTTTCTAATCCCCACTTTTTGCCACAAGCTTTGGTGTGCACTAGATTAGATTTACTTTCATGTTATTAGAATAGATGCATATTAAATCTTAGGACTCTTTTAGGGTTGTTGCATGAGTGTGTTAGACTGTAATCTTTGAAACCCTTATTAACATGGTGTGTTGTGACAAGTGATCCCCTAATAAATTCTAACGGATCCACATATTGGTCATGCTCCCACTTAACAAATGTATTCCCAATTAGAAGTGTAGGTATGCTATATATTTTTTGAGCTAGGATTGATTTATAGACATGATGCATTTTTTATTGCATACATTCTCATACAATATCATTATTAAAGTTCTTATATTTAAGCTTAAAACCCCTTTGTTGTTCATTGTTAGACCTATGTAAATTGGATTTATTAAGAGGAGACACAGTCTCGATAACATCTTGGTTGTATGAGAAGGGATGGAATGAGCCTGGTCTTCTAAACAACTATTTGTGTTTGTCAAGATATATTTTGAAAAGCATATGACCAAATTGATTGGTCCTTTATAATTACAACCCTTGGTTTTGGCCCCATTTTCACCAAGTTTGTAGCTATGATTTTCAAAGATGCTTTGGATAAATCTTACTATTGATGGAAAGCATTATCCCCAATTTAGGTTAATTCAATCCATTATAAAAGTTTACCCCTTTTCACCTTCTATTTTGATTCTTGTTACTCAATCCTTTGGGTATCTTTTGGCTAATTAATCATCCAGGGGCATGGCTAAAAATGAAGATTTGGATGAGATCAAAGGTGAATTGGACATAATGAAAGGATTTTGAAAAACATCAATGTGAAATTGGAAACTATCAAGATGGCCTTGGTTAATATACAAACATCACCATTGTTTAATAATTATCCACTGACCCACTTGGCATGTCAAAGGAATTTCCCTCTAAATGGATAATTGACTCAACATCTCATCAATGGTCATTTTATTGATGACTCATACTCAACTCTTTCGAAAGAGGATTCTATAAAAATGGCATGGAATGCGTTGAAATTAATTTTCTCTCCTTTTAGTTTTAGTATTCTATGGGCTGAAATTCAATGCTATATAAAATATTTTCTACCTACCCCTCCTTAGTTTTTGTATTTCAAATGGAAATGTATTTAACATGGGTAAATTCTTAATTTTCTAGGTGTTTCCCTTGTTTTTTGGGCATCTCATGTCAACTTATGAAACTATGTGCTCCAATTGGTTGAGAATAAACTCTCATATTGAATTACTTAGCCTTTTTGTTTGACTAGAAAGTTTCAAATTTACTTTTAGGTCCTAGATACTAACCATGTGTACTATTATTCATATTGGGATCGCTTTAAGCTTACCTTTTCCAAGCTTGAAAATATCTCGAGAGATTTTCTATAGGCCAATGTTGATGGGGACAGGGGTTTTTACCATGTGGTTTGGAAAATTTGTTTTAGACCTAAGAATGTGGGTAGCATGGGTCTTATTGATATTTAAAAACAAGCTTATGATATTTAAGCTAAGTGGGTGATTAAGACCATATAAGGGAATGGAGTTTGGGAAGTTCTCCTCAAATATTATATTTCTTCTTCAACTCCTTATGAAAAAAGTGTTAGAAATGTTTTGGGATTCATCCCCTCCTCATCACATCAGTCCCTATCTAAATTATGGGTATTTTGGTTTTGAAGAACACATGAAAGACTTTGGAAAGCATAAATCCTTTTATTGTGTGGGGAGGAAACCCATTTAGAAGTGGACTTTCACTTATTATTCATTCTCTCTAGTGGTATCATATCTTCACCTTTGAATGAGGTGAATATAGTCATATCTATGGAGCTTTTACACAAAGAATTTCACCGTATCTAATATGTTTTTATAATAACTCTCATCTTTGGATAACTTGGACTAATTTTAAAGTTAAATTTAATCTTAAAATGGGGGACTTCAAAAATTACATCAATATCATCATGAAAACTCCACTGAATATCTTCATAAAATTGGTCTCTTTCCCCTTTATTTGTGGTGGCGGTGAGATTGACAATGGCATACTAATACTCCTTCCCCCTATTACAAGCCCAAAATGGGATATTATTAGCTCTCAACTCAACAAGTGCCCTTGAAAAACTTAACCATACATGGAATCTCAACTCTTCTCCATTCGTTTGAAACATGATATTTGCTACCATATGGCATTGCATTGTTGATCCAAAAATCACTTAGTTTGCTTGGCGTCGACAACTAGTTAGAGAATTTTGATTATATTTTTTCATTTTGTTCTTAGGCTCAATTCACTTGGAGATGGATTCACTCCTTTTTCAAATCCTTTCAGCATGAGATATTTTCTTGGCACATAACCTTGCTCAAATTTTTTGGGAACACATTTTTTGTTTGGAATTTTATTCAAACTATAAAAAAGATAAACATGAAACTATTTTTGCAGGGAAAAAATTATCTTAGGATTTAATGTTATCACTCATGCAAATGTGATCCATAATGTTACGTTACAAATACAAGCTCAAGTAAAACACTTTTATCTATTGAACATGGTCGTGAAGCTAACCTGATATAATATTTTTGGGTGTGCTTATTTACAACATTTTGTATTGATAATTACATTTTTTCATTCTTTCTAAAAAAATACACTTCAATTTAAAAACAAGTGTCTTGCAGTGGCATGAGTACCTTTCATTATTAATAGATATGAAAAATGTTTGAAAATGTATGATTGATAAATTGATAGAGGTGTCATTGACTTAAAAAAATAAAATTCACTCTAAGTCTCAGTGGTAGTTTTTGTGTAGTCTGTTATTCTGTTAATAGCTTGCATTTATCCTTCCTTCCAAAAAATGGAAAATGCACACCTTCATTTCCAAAGCCTTATATCTTTATCTCTATTCCAGTCTAACCTATGGATGGATAGAAAATGATGAAATCTCGAGCAGATGCAATATGAGTAGAGTGTGAGCTCCAACCCAATAATACCCTACAACCCTATCTATGAAAACCCCCTCCCCTATATGTAGATATTGCACTCCAAAATTTTAAATTTTCCACTGTTAACAAGCTATCAGAGCAATGACTGAAATAATTTTATTAATATAAAATAGCAAATGAAACTGCGGATAAAAAATAATTTATATACTCATATTTATTTATAACCATTCAATTTTTTTACAAAACATAAAATATTTTTCCATATTTCAACATTAATTACTGTCTATCACCCTAATAATATAAACTAAGATTCTATAAAATTTGTGACTGATTATTTTATTTTTTTATATTTATACTTATTCAAAATCACATTTATCAATCAAATATATTTTAACAAACCCAATCCACTCTCCACACAAATATTATTTTTTCAAACATACAAAATTATATTAATTTTTGATCTTACATGATATTTTAAGGCAAATTATCTGTTTCATAGCAATAATACTAAGGCAGGTACTTAAAAAAATAATATTGACTTTACCAACCAAATCAAACATTTAGACGAAACAAGATGTAGTCGTTATAATCTTTTAGATATAATTATGTTTTTGTTTTGTATTGTAATGGTAGAAATCAATTATTTTTTAATTTGTGTTGTGTTCATCAACATCACTGTTGCATTGATTCCCCATAAAATATATTTAATAATGTTTAATGATAAAAATAATTGAATTATTTATTTGTTTATAAATTTTTTGAGTTTTAATTTTAATAAAATTTATGTGTATAATAATTAACAATAGAAAAGTTAGAAAGGTGTAGATAGGCTCATTTAACAAATAGAAGTACATGAAATGGGACTAGAATTATAGTGGTGGTTTTGAATTGTGATAAGGATGGTCACAAAATAATTATGAGGATTAGCATGGGGACAAGAGAAACATAGTTTAAAGTTTTTAAAGTTGACATAATGATTGGATAACTCTTAATTTAGACCAATTGCTTATACATAATAATTTACTAAATAAATGTTATGAAGGGCATTTTTAAATGTCTATATTTTTCTTTAATTAGAGGGTGTGTGCTTAGCCACAAAGTAAGTGGCATGAAGACACTTCAAAGTAGAACATAAGTTAATGATACAAAAGAATACTAGATAAATTTGAGTCTTTGAATGTTGAAATAATACATATGAGTCTTGGAACCAACAAAATCACATTTACATTTTTTGTCGAGACATGTGTAAGTAGAAATAATTAAATCTAAAAGTGAAATTAATTGTTCACAAAATATCTCTTTTGTCCTCAATTTGTTGTGGAAGCCGAATAGGTTCATTGTAGCGTCAAAAAAATTATGTTAAAACCGAGTGGAATTGAAACCTTATGTGTTGGCTAGTGATCGGCCCTCACATCTGAAAAGAATTTGAGTCTTTAAGTTAAATGAGAATTGAAATTTAAACCCTATAATTGGCAAGGAATGAGACTCTAATTCTACACTATCGAATATGATAAGGTATATACTTTTTTGTCCTTATTATGCACTAAAAGTCCCTAAGTCCATCATATTATGGAAGAAATCATTGTTTTACAAAATATAATGAATAGACTATATGTCACCTTTTAAAATTTGGGGTGAATCCCTAACTCCATGCTTCAAAAGAAGTAGAGATGTGTCCTTGAAAAACAATATACATATCATTTTAAAAACATTACAATATATTTTTCTTATGTAAACTCAACTTATAAGTGAAATAGGATCTAATTATATAGAATAAACAAATAATTATACCAATAGAGATTTTACAATGGCATCAATGGGGAATTAGTAAGTTGTAATGTTTGTGAATATTTACATATAATTTCAAGTTTAAATTTGATGTCCATTTGATTGTCATTTAATTATTTTCCTTTTTAAAAAAAAAATAAAAAATAATTTTTTTGAGATTAAGATCTCTAAAATTATATAATGTCTATACTAGTAAGATGAATCCATCAAATTTATCACAATTTTTTTAATAATAATATGTAATCATGATAACATAACAAAAAAATTAAAATAAATTTTTTAATATTGATATATCTAAACATTTTAAAATATCTATACTACGTTATCATTTTCATGGATTATGGAGACATCAAATTTATCATACTTTTGATATATATTATTTACTTCTATAATTATATATATATATATATATATATATATATATATATATATATATATATATATATATAATTACAAAATATTTAACATTGCATTATTCTTACTCTATATTCCGTAGGACTCGCCTTGTTTTATATTTTGGAACAGGGAACTCTTAAATGCTATATGAAAAGTTAAACAAAATTTGGATAACCTCACATGTTTGGGACTGCTTTGACAATAAATGCTCAATAATTTCCTTGTGATATACGTACTTTCATATAATGCAAACTAAAGGAGAGAAGTTCTCCCTTTTGTTGGTAGGATTGTATTTGGTATCATAATATTGTGTCAAAAATGACTATTTCAATGAGAAGTATGAAAAACCAATGTATGACATAGGGATTATGTTATATGGAATCACATAGGTCACATGCCCCATATTGGGATTCCAAAGGGCATGCATCCTTTCACATAGGGTGCACATTTGTTAGGTTTGTTTTGTCAAATTTATTTGAAATAATGTCTTATGTGCATGTTTCAAATGTCAAGCACAATTTTCAAAATGACACTCACCCTTTGTAAGTTAAATTTATTTTTAAGACATGGCCATTTTTGGTCCTTCATCTTCATGGAATTACAAACTTGTTTAGGTGTCATTGTTTTGGTTAATGACACTATTTAAGTCCTTTTTCAGTTTTCATTACGAGTGGCTTGTACACATAACAATCACCTATCGGACATGCCACACTAAAATATAAACCTAGCAAGCAATTACTATTGATATTATAAAAAAAATCTTAGTAGGCTATATAAATACTTATGGAGAGAGACTCTTAGATAAAATATAATTCGTCGGCCTTATATTTATCACTTATTTCCTTATTTTTACATGCATCAGAGCTTGTCATGTCAAAATAAATAATTTTATAATCTAAAAGTATATAAGGGTTTGTTTAAGATCTTTTATTAAGGTTATGAAATTATATAATCTAAAAGTTATGAAATTCAACACAATAATTAAAAAATAACTAATTTGGACAATAAACCATACATAAAAGAACTTTATATATATATATATATATATATATATATATATATATATATATATATAGAGAGAGAGAGAGAGAGAGAGAGAGAGAGAGAGGTACAATCACTAAGAGGGGAAGGTGAATTAGTGATTCAAGAAATTCAATTCCAACTCCAAAACTTCAAACTCTTAACCACTCAACATAAACATTCATGAAGCATATAAACCAGTTATTGCAATGAACAAAGAAAATTGGGCAAGATCAAAGAACATAACACATGAATTATGTGGGAAACCCTCATGGGGGATAAAACCCACTCTCAATTCTGCAAACAAGTGGAATACAGTCCTATAATATATTTACAAACAAGATACTTTAGTGAAGCACCCACTTGACAAGGAACACCAAAGCCTAAGCATGAACAATCACCCACTTGTCCTAGATTTTGAACACCCACACAACATCTCTGATATCCACACCTCCCAAACTCTAATTGCCTTCCAATATTATAGAGAAATAATAAATATCAATTCTCTCCAACCCTTTACACTCTCTCAAACCTATGCATACAAGCATTGCATCCAAAACAACCTTTTGGATCAATCTACACTTCTTCTCTCATCCTCAATCATCAAACATGCAAAACACTATTACAACATCATAAATATGACCACTAGGTCAAACACATAGCCCTCACACTTATCTTCTCTTCAATCCATCCACCAAGCTTAATCACACTTCACTATTCTTCGAACAATAACTCTAGCAACCTTCATCTTTGATTTTGCTCTTTATAGAGTCTATATGATCACCACCTTCTTGGTCAACCATAAGACATACCTTAACCATTAAAGCTTATATGACACTTAGAATAAGATCAACACCACCTACATAGGTCATTCATAGCTTTGATATACCACCTTTAAGCATCAACACCTTTTAATTATGCCTAAGTAGCCCTTTTAGGTCCATGGAGACCTATTCATCCTTTTAACACTTCACTGAGTAAAACTAGAAACACAAGACCACTTCAAAGCACATAGGCCCATGAAAAATAACTCCTAAGACACCCTCAAGTGTTTAAAATCATCACTACACTCCTCTGTATATGTAAAACCTATCCAACATTTGCCTTATACATGAAAACATCATGAACGAACAAATAGTCAACTTATAAGCAATTGTTCATAATGAATATAGACTGGTCAAACCTCCAAAATCCATACAGATGATCCTAAAGGATTATAAAACACTTTAAACTATATAATTCACCATGAAACATCCAAACACCATCAAGAAAAACTCAAACATCCTTCTCAGGTGACTTGTAGAAGAAAGTCAAACCCTCAGTCAACTTTGAACCACCATAAATTAAATTATATGACCAGTCAAACCTCTAAATTAATTTTACTAGATTGCCCTTGAATTTATCTACCACTTTTATTTTTAATCCATCATCAAAATTTATAGTCAAAACATCACAGAATGGTTTTCCTTTACAAATTCAAATATTTGGCTTCCAACGATCACTTTTTAATGCAAAATTAGCTATGGAAAATAGTGAAATCTCCATGGGAGAGCAAATTTGAACCATAATAAATTTTGATATAATTAATGTCAAGATATTCAATTTTAAGCACATGATTTAGGAACAAATATGAATAAACCCATGTGACCACTTTCTTCTGACACCTTCACACGTGCAAATTATGGTGTCATCAATCTACTTGCTCAGGAAATTCTGCCAAGATGACTAGGATAACCTAGACCTTCACAAGACTACTTAGATGAATTTATTTCACTTAAATAAGTACACCAAGAACTAATTACACCCCATATGACCTATCAAATATGGTCAATACATCACCAACATCCATCATCTTGCCCAACCAAGCAAGCACTGCAAGGTCCATGCATGATCACTAAGGCACACTTTATCATTGAGAACCATGCATACATATCAAATCATGGACACTCTTGGTCACCTTGGATAAATCATTGACAAAAAATTAACAAAATCCCTCTTTTTCATTGATGTCAACACTTTTAAATGTTTTCAAAGCCAACAACAAGGCTATGCACATACTCTTTCTCCCCCTTTGACACAATGACAAAGTGGTCTTATTTTTTGATCATAAGGACCTATAAATATTTTCAAATCCAACATCAAGAAGGGATATCCTATGAGAGATGATATAAACTCACCTTATCACTATGCATACCATTTTTATCATGACTACCTCAAACCTGCTCATTAACAACGCTCTTTTTTGACCATGCACTACTCTAGGAAGAAGTGAACAATATCAATAAAATAGGAGTGACAACACCTTAAGAACATTGATAGTAAATCCCCCTAAGTCACCTGATATTAGTCACCCCTTGGACACCTTCAGACCATCTCCAACCATGATGAAATTTCATAATTGCCTTCAAATTTTCTCTCACAAGCTAACTCCATGATCACCAATAGATGTTCAAGCCTTTCTTAAAACATGAAATATGCATAAAATAGACTTAAAAAATCATATAATAAAAATAATACATTGGTATTTTGGATAAACTAACCAAAAATTCCATTTGAATCACCTAGCCTTGTTTAGAGGCCTAATAGCCCTACATGAGCCTTGCAGAGCCCATAACTTTCTCTGTGTGCATCATCATGACTTAAAACTCCATATATAGAGTAAAATCATATTCACCCTCATGAATGCCAAGAATAATCATCCAACTCTTCCTCTACACCATAGCTCCTTCACAAATTGACCTGCCAATCAACCCTCCATTTACACAAAAGCTCAACCATAGGATAAACTATGCACTTTCTAAACACCCATGTGGAAATTTCAACTTAATAAGTAGCCTTAGACCTCAACTCCTTTGGGAAGGTCACTAACGCATATGGTGTAAAACCTAGGGCATCAAAAATAAATAGGGTCAACTTACCATCTTTTGTTTAACACTAGCTTTTGAAGCTTCTCTCACACTTGGAGGTCACTAATACACACCTCTGGACCAATTCTTGAGGTCTGATTCCTTGGGGAACTTTTAGAACCATGAAATGGTTTTTGTCCTATTAGCCCTTAAGCAAGCATTGTATTACCTGAA
This sequence comes from Torreya grandis, assembly GCA_037957365.1. Lineage (NCBI taxonomy): Eukaryota > Viridiplantae > Streptophyta > Pinopsida > Cupressales > Taxaceae > Torreya > Torreya grandis. Next base: position 327,763 of record JARHVA010002270.1, on the reverse strand, counting down.
AGGTATCAAAATTATTCAACTTGTCCTTAAAAGGCTTTCAAATCATGAAACCACCTAGATCACACCTAAATGAGGTCAACACACCTTTCTATGCAACAAAGTCACTTTGAACACTCAAATCTTGACTTGACACTTAGAAAGCTCATGACTATGCTTGCAAACCCTATGCATACCCCTCTCACTATGGCAAAACACATTCAACTAATTATGAGATCATTCTCACACCTTCAAGTCACATTTTGCACTTAAACACATCAAATCCAACTATCCTTAACCCTTGGTTAGCCTTATAGACCCCTAAAACACCAATTTTGCATGATGAGCTCTCATTGGGCAGTGAACACTAAGAAAAATGGTCAAATTGAACAAATGGTCATGAATGGTTCTTTTGACCAACTTTTCACATCTGAACCCATAGAATACACTTGTACAAGCCCTCTCCACACTCCAAAAAAATCTTACCTTCATACTTCATGATTTGACCAACTAACCCAAGATTTAAAGATTGACTAAAAATTGCCTTTAGGACCAATGTCCTTGAACAAAATTCTTGAAGATTTTTATCACAAACCTTTAGAGAAAGCTCATGAACTTGTTGTTACCCCTTAACTAATGACTTTCTTTGATCAACACAAGGTTTGAAAACATAAGATCATTAATTCTCTACCTTAATAGTGTTGGTCTTAAAGACCAATCAACAACTCTACATACCTTAGTACTGATTATAACATCTTGTACATCACCTAGATCACACACACTTGCTTATATATATGAAATATATCTCCCAAGAAGCATAGGTAGAGACACCCACTTGTCATAGAGAGACTAAACATCCCAAAACTTAGGATGATCCCATATCTGCATACTTTTATTTGACTTGAAGTCTTGCCTCATCATCAAATTAACTTTAAATGAATCCTTAACTTCATTATTTACCTCAAGCTTGGAATATTTCTTGATTTTTTTGTCCACTTGGGCAGATAATACTTGATCTTTGAAACTTGAACTTGTATCTTGTTATGTCATTATAAAAAATCCATTTTGAACCTTTTTTCATTCACCTCCTTGGGTCTCCATTCATTATGACTCATTTTATTCATGTTATTATTGCCACTCTTTGAAGTAGAATTCTGACCATTTCTGTAGAACCTTACTATGCAACCTCTCTCTTGACACTTGAAATAAATGATGTTTCTCTAATTGTACATACCTTGTGTATGGGCTACATGATGACTCCTTGAAGTTTCATTATGCCATTCATGCACCTGATAATTTGAATTTATGATAAAGGCATTGCAAGACCTTGCAATATGACCAATCCCTTGACATCTATAGCATAATATGTCATGATTTTCTTGTGGACTAGTTGACTATCTTGAGTGATGATAATCTTTATGTTTGTCATTATCTTGCTCATAATTCCATTTAAATATCTTATTCGGAGATTTTATTTTGCAATCAATGTTCCTATGACCAAACTGATGACAAGAATAAAATTAGACATTGAAGGAATTATCATACCTTATTGTATTGTGTTGCTTGATTTGATTTGAATTATTGTAGCTTTTGAAGTTGTCCTTCTTATTCATATTGACATTCTTCTTGTCTTTAATAACACTCTCCTTAACATGATTAGTATTTTTATCTATCATCATTATCTTCTTAATCTTCTTATCCTATTGAACATCTTCATGGAACCCTAGGCCTAACTTGTCATTTGAGACTTTTTGGCTACTCAATAGGTCATTAAGATCAACTATGCTTTTCTCAAATTTATGATATGTTTCAATCTTTCTCATAACTTAATCTAGTTTCACTTGTAGAGACTCCATCTCTGATTTATATTTGACACATTCTTCATCCTTACTCTTTATCTCTTCAACAAGGGTACAAACTTGATTTTCAAGATGTTGAGTGATCTCATCATGATCTTTGACTTCATTGCTCAGCCTTTCTTCAAAGAACCCAATTTGCTCCTCATAGGTCTTGATCAAGGATGATTTTCTATTCTTGCCTTGTAAAAGCTTCATCTCTTCAAAGGTATTTAGATATTTGTCTCCAAGACTGACTTGCTCATCTTCTTCCTCTGAGCTATTTCCACCAAAGAGATCTCTATCTAAAGAACATTCACCTTCATCATATTCAAGAGCCATGAATAATGTCTCCTTTTCCTCATCATGATATGAATCATCACTTTTTGATGTGTTTTCTTCTTCTTCAATAGAGGAGTTACTTTATTATTCATGGTAAAGGCTCTTACTACCTTTGTATGACTCCTTTCCATTTCTCATGTTGAATAACTTTCTGTACTTACTAAGATCCTCAGATTTCTTGTGCTCATTCTCATGAGATTCCTTATGAGCTTCCTTGTGGTTAGGCTTGTCTCTATCTAGGTACTTATCTATAAAATGACCAACTTTACTGCATGAAAAACATTTAAAAGGAAGCTTACCTTCATATTTCCCTAATCCTACATTCAATTTTCTTGAAATCATGGATTTAAGTTGATCTTCATTAAGATCAAAGTCTTTAATATTTAGCTTGATCTTCTTGCCTTCTGTCTCCTTGATCACCATGAAGGTTGCTTCCTTCTTTGGTGGTTTGTCCTCATTGATTCTCATCTCATATGCAGTAAGAATGCCATGTAATTCATCCATCATAATCTTGGTGAGATCATGAATTTCTTCTACAGTAATTTTTTTTGAATCAAACTTGAGAGTGAGAGATCTTAATACCTTCTGTGTTATAGTAGCTTCTTCAATCTCCTCTCCAAGACCTCTGATCATGTTCACCACCTCATCAACCCTTAGGAGATAAGATGCCATAATATCTTCTTCCTTAATTTTGAGACCCTCAAATTGCCTTCGATAAGTCTACAATTTAGCAAATTTAACCTTTGAATCCCCTTCATAGATGATCTACAATTTATCCCAACTTTCCTTAGTGGACTTGTAATGGATCACCTTGGTGAACTTAGCTTCTGATAGACCACAAATGATAGCATTCATTACTTTAGAATTTTTCTCACTCAACTTCTTGTCAACTACACTAGTTGGAATATTAGGGGGTGTGGAATAACCATCCATAATAGATTGCCAAATGTCAAAACCTAGATACATGATTTAGGTCTTCATCCTTGCACTCCAAAAAAGCATAGTTTGATATATTAAATAGTTATGCTTACTTAGTAGAGAAACCACCTTGCATTTGATGACTACCGATTATACCTTTGATCACCTTCATGTGGTTAAAATTTACAAAGAAGGTGTGGCTATGATACCAATTATTAGACATATAATCACTGAGAGAGTTGGGGGGGTGAATAAATGATTTAAGAAATTGAATTCCAATTCCAAAAATTCAAACTCTCAACCACTCAACATAAGCATTCATGAAACATATAAACTAGTTATTGTAATGAACAAAGGAAACTAATCAAGATCAAAGCACATAACACATGAATTATGTGGGAAACCCTCATGGGGGATAAAAACCACTCTCAAGTATTCAAACAAGTGGACTATAGTCCTATAAGATATTTGAAAAAAAGAGACTTTAGTGAAGCACCCACTTCAAAAGGAGCACTAAACCATAAGCATGAATAAGTACCCACTTGTCCTAGATGTTGAGAACCCAGAAAACATGATCCATAAACTCTACATTGATTTCCATGCATAAAAAAGTTTACAATGGATACTTTTTTCAAACACTTATTTTAATAATATACTCAAAGGAATTATAAATTTTTTTACCTTTTAAATGTGTTTTTCAAGGTTGATAAACAAATGAAGTGTATTGCAACTCATTCATCAAAACCATTCAACCTATTTCTAAACCTGAAGTTCTCAATTCTCTATTAAGTTGTCATATTTAGATATTTATGCATTCAATAGTGATTAATAAATATAATTAATCAAAATGTAGAAAAAAAATGCATAAATAGAAATTACCCATGACAAGAACGTGATAATGGAGTTCACCTGCTGCTCAGGCTACGTCTTTAGGTTAGCTTAGAATATGAACTGATCCATTTCCATGAATTGCAAGTACATGACCAAAATATTAAAATTATAAAATGGACACTCTAAAACTGCATATAAATCAACAAAGACTTTCAAAAAGTCTCGGTACCCATGGATGAACTTTCCATCTTCCTATCATGAAAGCAATCTCGTGTTCCTGAAGTTCTCTACCAAAAGTCTCCTTCAAGAATTTAAAAATTAGCTCAAAATAACTCAAATAACTCAAATATACATAACAAAAAAACCTTCTTAGAGTCTAGAACAACTCTATAGTTTACTCCAAATTCTGAAAAGCTCTTTAAATCCTTCAAAACTTAGGATATATGCAGATTTGTCTCTATATTAGCCATTACACAATCTACAAGATTCACTTTGAGGCATTAAAAATGACATAAAGGACCTAAAATATAGACACTCAACATATGGATGAAACTAGATCAGAGTCTAGAACTTTTCATTAGTTCACTCTGAAGTCTATAAATCACTCTAAGTGCCTCAAAACTGAAGAAGAGTAAAAAAGGGTTCTTATGCCTTAACATAATTAGCTAAAAACTTGGTGTTCAAATAGCAATTCATGGCTTTATATAGACATTCAGGTTTGTGGGTATAGTGGTAAAGCCTTATCCTTTTTTCTTGGAGGTCGAAAGTTCAATTCCCAACTTGGCAAATACACATTCCAAGGATTGTCATTATCCTACATTGTTTGGGATGACATTGGCATTGAAAATCTCAAACCTTCAAAAACCCCATACACTGTCAAAGTTGAAAACTAAACCCAATTTGTTTTTACACAAATTGAATTCCACATGTCACCTCATGATTAGTCCATGTTTCTTCCATGTCATCACTTTGACCAAGTTTGATAGCAACTTTGACTAGTCATAACTTCCTCATATGGACTCAGATCTGGTCTATTCAAAATGTGTCAAAATGCTTGCAACAAGATCTACATCATGGAACTAGATTCAAAACATTCTATGATGTTAAATTTTTATAATTGCCTAGCTTTGATTTCTTGTTGACCTATTTTGACCAAAACTTTGATCGACTATACAAGGAGCTTATGAGCTCCATTTTACTATCGAAAAGCTCTTGATGGGATTTTTGTAATGGTGCAAGCTTCGATCTGATCGAGGACCTATTTTGAATTTACCTCTAAATTAATCCTCCCCACTAGGAGCTTTTGGTCCACCAAAAGATGGTACCTAATTGAAATGCTAGTCTATTCTGAAGATACTCCAACGAGTTTTATTGGTTTATTATGTTCCATTATTGTGCCTATAATGCTTGGAACAATCGAATGATCACATCTTATGCAATCCCTCTACTACTGCACGATCATCAATAGCCTCTACACAAAACTAGGGTGCAATGACTTCCTCTATTACATGGCTTCACAAGAGCCTCTACATAGATAAGCCTAATGATATTCTCTATGGCATGACTAAAAAGAACCTCTACAAAAATCTGAGATCTTGAATATGCATCCACATCTTCTTCTGTTGCACAACCATATAAGGGATTCTATACATAACTACATATGGATAATAGTACACCCATCAATGTCCTCTTCTGCTAATGATGATTTAAAACATATCAAAGTATAGAAACTAGATCATAGCATATGTAAAAATATGATTCATAACTCAAACTGTAAAGGCCTAAAATAAGACATGAGATATATTGAATATTGTAAATGCTAACAAGATCACATCATATTTCAATTGTCTACCCACTATCACATCCTTTAAGTGATGAACTGCCAAACACTACAACAATCACCAATACAACTACAGAACAAGTTTGTTAATTCAAATAAAATACATTAATTATTGTGACCATGTCACAATACACTGCCCAGACATGGGTCTTAATATGCTAAACAACTACAAAAATAACAAGTAGTGTATAGTGTCTAGAATTACAAACATTACCCAATAGGGTCTTACAAATGCATCCAATCACACACATGCCAAAAATAGATGCATCCAAACTAACAGTTAAGTATGAAACTGAACACTATCAAATTCCATCAACCTATGCAACAACTATCGAATCTCCTAAGTTGATCAATGAGTTAAATTCCTTAACAATTCAACAAGAAACTCATAAATCCAATGCTGGAGATTCCAAAAATAGAGCTTTCCAAAACATAAGTGAGAATTAAAAACTTCAAATGATGAATCTATCTTGAAGTGTTCCCACCATAGTAGCTCCAAAATACATATATCAAAGTGTGGGTATATGTCATTTGTCAACATACAACAAGGATCCCAAAATGTCTTTACAACATAAATGCATTATCAATCCACTAATCATGACAACATGAAATTAAGAAAGTGTTTACTAACCCTCTTTATTAGATTCTCTTGTTTAGGGTGTTTAATTTTCTTCATGGATTTATTGACATCTACATGGGTTAATTTGGGATTAACTTCATAAATTACCTTATCAATAGGTTTATATACCATCTTCTTCTTACCATTACTAGGATGGTGGGATGGTTGAAGTTTCCAACACTTCTTAACCTAATGTCCACTCACGTGACAATGAGTGCAAACATCCCTCTTCTTAGGTTAGGTCACTCGTTTGCCATTTCTCGCATTGCTAGTACGAGAATGGTCTTTAACACCTTCAAGCTGCTTTAGTAAAGCTTGTTTTTTCAACAATATGCAGCATAATGGTTTTTTAATCAGAAAAATGTACAAGGAAAAGAATGTAACATATTTTGAATATCAATACCAAATTTATTAAATGGCAGAAGTGAATCAGAAGTCTTATAATTCACATTATTATTGGTGCTTTTTCTAGTGTAAGAATGAGGAGATGGAATCTCAATACCTCTTTTACATGATTTCTTACACCACTCATCATTCCTTCATAGGAAGAAATTTTGCTCTGCTAGTGGCCTCAAACCTTGGCTATCAGAAGCTTTTCCTCTTTTAGCAATGGAGGAACTCTTTCCAACATCCACTTTCTCACTAGCGTAACCTAATCTTGCATAGTGAGACTTATGCTCTACCTATATTAGGTTAGCAATACCTTGGCCATTCTTACCAAGACCCCTTCCATCAAATCCTATTTTCAATAATAGTTTAGATCCAATGCCCTTAGTGTGTTTTTCAAAACTACCAAAATCAACATCTAAAACATCTGAAACTGAAGGGACAATAGTAATACATGATGAAAAACTTACAATGTAATCATCTATCATAGTACCTACATATGTAGTGGAAGGACTGTGTCTTTTTGCATCTATGCCAAGAGCTCATCGTTGGTTTGTAACTTAGATTTCAAACAAGCAATCTCCTCATCTAAGGAGTAAAACTGAGCTCTCAGGAAAGTATTCTCTTCCTAGATCTATTGGTTAATTGCTTGAAGGTCATCAAGATTATCCATTTTAAGGCTTTGCCCATGGATTCTTATTTCTTACAAACAACCTATCTCACAAACTACACACTGTAAATGGAATATCAACAAGGCCAAAAAGTTTTCAATACTATGAAAAACCAAATTGAACATAATTGATATCAAATCCACACAATTAGATGCTAACCCAACACACTAACTGCTCTGATACCAAACTTGATCCTTAAACTCTACATTGATTTATATGTGCAATTTTTTTTACAATGGATACTTTTTTCAAACACTCATTTTATTGATATACTCAAAGGAATTATAACAATTTTGACCTTTTAAATGTGTTTTTCAAGGTTGATAAATGAATGAAGTGTATTGTAACTCATTCATCAAAACCATTTAAGCTATTTCTAAACTCGAACTGCTCAATTCTCTATTAAGTTGTCATATTTAGCTAGTTATGCATTTAATAGTGATTAATAAATAGGATTAATCAAAATGTGGAAAAATAATGCATAAATAGAAACTACCCATAACAAGCACGTGATAACAAAGTTCACTTGCTGCTCGAGCTATGTCTTCAGGTTCGCTTAGAATATGAACCGATCCATTTTCATGAATTACAAGTACATGAAAACATCTTAAAATTTTCAAATGGAAACTCTAATATTTCATACAACTCAGCAAAAAACCTTCAAAAAGTTTTGGTACCCATAGATGAACTTTCCACCTTCTTGTCATGAAAGCAATCTCACATTCCTGAAGTTTTCTACCAAAAGTCTCCTTCAAGACTTTAAAAAGTGGAAAAAATGAACTCAAATTAGGTAAATCTATATATCAATAGAACCATCTTAGAGTCTATAACAACTCTCTAGTTTACTCCATAGTCTGCAAATCTCTCTAAGTCCTTCAAAACTTAGGATATATGCAGATTGGTCTCTATATTGGCCATTACACAATCTGTAAAGCTTCACTTTGAGGCATTAAAAATGATATAAAATGACCTCAAATATGGACACTTGGCATATGGTTGGAACTGGCTCATATTATATAACATTTCATTAATTCACTGTGAAGTCTGAAAATCAATCTAAGTGCCTCAAAACTAAGGAAGAGTAAAAATAGGTCCTTATGCCTAAGCACAATCAGCTGAAAACTTGGTGTTCAAATAGCAATTAATGGCTTTATATAGCCATTCAGGGCCATGGGCATAGTGGTAAGGCCTTATAATTTTTTCTTGGAGGTTAGGAATTCAATTCTTAACTTGGTAAATACACACTCCAAGGCTTATGATTATCCCACATTGCTTGGGAATTATCCCACATTGTTTGGGATGACATTGGCATTGAAAATATTGTACCTTAGAAAACCCCATAGGTGGTTAAAGATGAAAACTAAATCCAATCTATTTTTACATGAACTAAATTCCATGTGTCACCTCATGACTGGTCCACATTTTTTCCTTGTCATCACTTTGACGAAGTTTGAACACAACTTTGACTAGTCATAACTTTTGCATACAGAATCGGATTTGGTCCATTGAAAATGTGTCAGAAAGATTGTGACAAGCTCTAAATCATGGAATTTGATTATAAATGATCCATGATATTCAATTTTTATAGTTGACCATCTTTGAATACCTATTGACCTATTTTGACTGGAGCTTTGACTAGTTATACAAGGAGTATACGTGCTCCATTTCCAAAGTTCCACATATTATTGGAAAATTCTTGATAGGATCTTTGTAATGGTGCAAGTTTAAATTTGATTAGGGACCTTTTTAAAATTAACCTCAAAATCACAACACATCTAATATCAACACATCCAAAACTCTGATTGCCTTCCAATATTATGAATAAATAATTAATAGCAATTCTCTTCAACCATTCACACTCTCTCAAGCCTTCACACACAAGCAATGCATCCCTAACAAACTTTTGGATCACTCTACACTTCTTCACTCATCCTCAATCATCAACCTTAGAAAACACTATTATAACATCATAAATATGACCACTAGTTCACACACATATCCATCACACTACTCTACTATTCAATACATCCACCAAGCTTACTCACACTTCACTATTCTTTGCATAACTCTAGAAACCTTCACCTTTAATTTTTCTCTTTATAGAGTCTATATGACCACCACCTTCTTGGTCAAACATAATATATACCTTAACCATTAAGGCTTATATCACACTTTTTATAAGATACCACCTAACTAGGTCATCCATAGATTTGATATATCATCCTTAAGCAACAACACCTTTCAATCAGGGTTAAGTAGTCCTTTTAAGTCCATGGAGACCTATTCATCTTTTTAACACGTCACCAAGGAAAACTAGAAACAAAAGACCACTTAAAAGCACATAAGTCCATCCCACATGACCCCTAATACACCCTCAAGTGATTACATTCATAAATACACTCCTCTGCATATGTAAAACCCATCAAACATTTGCTTTGTACATGAAAACATCATGAACGAACAAATAGTCAACTTGTAAGCAATTGTTCATATTGAATATGGATTGGTCAAACCTCTAAAATACATATAGATGATCCTTAGGGAGTCTAAAATACTCTTCAATAGATAATTCACCATGAAACATACAAACACCATCAATAAGAACTCAAACATCCTTTTTGGGTCACTTGCAGAAGAAAGTCAAACCCTTAGTCAACTTTGAACCATAATGAATGCAATTGTATGACTAGTCAAACTCCAAATTAATTGTCCTAGATTGCCCTTAAAGTTATCTAACATTTTAATTTTTAATCCATAATCAAATTAATCCATCATCAAATTAATCCATCATAAAAATTAATAGTAAAAACAATACAGACTAGTTCTCCTTTGTAGATTCAAATATTTTGAATTCCAATGAACACTTTTTAATGCAAAATTGGCAAAGTATGGAAAACAATGAAATCTACCTGGGAGAGTAACTTTGAATCATCATAACCTTTTATATACATCATGTAAATATATTAAATTTTAAACACATGCTCTAGGGATAAATATGAACAAACCCCTATGACCACTTTCTTTTGAAACCTTCACAATTGTGAGTTATGATGTCATCAATCTGCTTACTCAAGAAATTATGCCAAGATGACTAGGACACCCTAGACCTTCACAAGACTAATTAGATTAATTCATTTCAATTTCACAAGTACACCAAGCACTGCTTACACCCCATATGACCCCTAAAAAATGGTCAATACATCACCAACATCCATCATCTTTCCTAACCAAGCAAACACTGTAAGATCTGTGCATGATCACTAAGGCACACTTTGTCATTGAGAACCATGCATACATATCAACTGATGGATACTCTTGGCCACCTTAGGGAAATAATTGAAAAAACCTCAAAAAATTCCTCCTCTATCTTTGATGTCAACACTTGTAAATGTTTTTAAAGCCACCAACAAAGCTATGAACATACTCTTTCTCCCTCTATACACACTTTCTCCTCCTTTGACACAATGATAAAGTGGGATTACCTACTAATCCTGAGGACTTGTAAATGTTTTCAAATCCAACATTAAGAAAGGATCTGCTATGAGAGATGATATAAACTCCCCATATCACTGTGCATACCATTTTTATCATGACTACCTCAAACCTACTCATTGACAACACTCTTGTTTGACCATGCACTAATCTATGAAGAAGAAGTGAACAATATAAATAAAATAGGAATGATCAAACCTTAAGAAAACTAATAGAAACTACCCTTAAGTCACATAAGCTTAGTCACCCCTTGATCACCTTCAGATCATCTCCAATCATGATGAAATTTCATAGTTGCCTTTAAATTTTCTCTCACAAGCCAAATCCATTATCACCAAAAAATGTTCAAGCCATTATTTAAACATGAAAAATGCTCAAAATAGACTCAAAAAATCATATTATAAAAATCATACCTTGGTATTTTGGAGTAACTGCGCAAAACGTCCATTTGAATCACCTAGCCTTGTCTAGAGGCCTAGTAGCCCTACTTGAGCCTTGTAGAGCCCATAACTTTCTGTGTATGCATATACATGACTTGAAACTACATATATATAGTATAATAATATTCCCCTTCATGTATGCCAAAAATTATCATCCAAATCTTCTTTTGTACCATAGCTCTTTCACAAACTAATCTACCAATTAGCCCTCTATTTATACAAAAGCTCAACCATAGGACAAACTATACACTTACATATGAATATAAAGCACTTTTTGAACACCCATTTGGCCATTTCAATTGATTATATAGAATTAGACCTCAAATACTTTGGGAAGGTCAGTAATCCATATGGTGCAAAACCTAGGGCATTAAAAATAAATAGGGTCAACTTACCATCTTTAGGTCAACACTAGCTTCTGAAACTTCTCTCACACTTGGAGGTCACCAATACACACCTAGACTAATTCTTGAGGTCTTAATCCTTGGGGAACCCATAGAACCATGAAATGGTTTTTGTCTTGTTAGCCCTTAAACAAGGATTGTCATACCCAAGAGGTATTAACATTATTCAACTTGACCTTAATAGGCCTTCAAAGCCAAAATACACCTAGAGAAAACTTGAATGAGGTAAACACACCTTTCCATGCCACAAAGTCACCTTGAACACTCTCAAATCTTGATTTGACACTTGGAGAGCTCATGACTGTGCCTGTAGACCCTATGTATACCCCTATCACTATACCAAAACACCTTCAATTGATCATGAGATCACTCTCACACCTTCAAGGCACCTTTTTCATTTAGACACATCTAATCCAACTGGCCTCAATCCTTGGTTAACCTTATAGACCCCAAAAATACCAATTTTGCATGAGTTCTCACTAGGTTGTGAACATTGAGCAAAATGGTCAAATTGAACAAATGGTCATGAATGGTTCTTTTGACCAACTTAGCACATATAAACCCATATAATACACTTGGACAAGCCCTTTTCACACTCTAAAACAATCTTACCTTCATATTTCATGATTTTACCAACTAACCCAAGCTTCAAAGATTGACTAAAAATTGCCTTTAGGACCAATGTCCCTGAACAAATTTATTGAATCCTTTTATCAAAAACCTTTGGAGAAAACTCATGAAATTGTTGTTAATCCTTAGATAATGACATTATATGATAAAAAAAAGGCTTGAAAACATAAGATCATCAATTTTATACCATAATAGTATTGGTTTTCAATACCAATCAACAACTCTATATACCTCAATACTAATTATAACATCTTGTACGTCACCTAGATCATACACACACTTGCTTCTACACATGAAATATATCTCCTAAGAAGCATAGGTAGAGACACCCACTTTTCATAAAGAGACTAGACATCCCAGAACTTAGGAGACTCCAATATCTCTATACTCTCATTTGACTTGCAGTCCTACCTCATCATCAAATTAGCTTTGAATGAGTCCTTAACTTCATTCTTTCCCTCAGGCTTAGAATCTTGCTTTATTATTTTGTCCACTAGGGTAGATAAGACTTGATTTTTGACATTTGAACTTGTAACCTATTCTACCATGATAAAAAATCCATTTTGAACCTATTTTTCAATCACTTCCTTAGGTCTCCATTCATTATGACTCATTTTCTTCATGTTATGATTGCCATTCTTTGAAGTAGAATTCTGACCATTCCTACACAACCTTGCTATGTGACCTCTCTTTGACACTTGAAACAAATGAAGTTTTTATGAATATACATACCTTATGTATGGGCTACATGATGAATCCTTGAAGTTTAATTATCCCATTCATGCACCTAATCATTTTATTTCCTGATAAAGGCATTGCAAGACCTTGGAATATGACCAATCCCTTGACATCTATCACAAGATGTCATGTTTTCCCCATATTGAGTGATGATATTCTTCATGCTTGTCAGTATCTTACTCATAATTCCATATAAATATCTTACTAGGATCTTTTCTTTTGCAATCAGTGATCTTATGACCAAACTGGTGACAAGGATAATTGTAGCCATTGAAGGAGTTATCATACTTTATTGTACTAGGTTTATTGATTTGATTTGAACTATTATAGCTTTTGAAGTTGTCCATATTATTCATATTGAAATTCTTCTTGTATTTTCTAGCACTCTCCTTAACATGATTAGTCTTATGATCTATCATTATTTTCTTCTCAATATTCTTATCTTTTTGAACATCTTCATGGAACTCTAGGCTTGACTTGTCATTTGAGACCTTTTAAATTATCATAGGTCATTAATATGAATTGAAATTTTCTCAAATTTATGATATGTTTCAAGCTTGATCATAGCTTGATCTATTTTTACCTAAAAAGAATCCATTTCTAATCTATATTTAACACATTCTTCATCCTTACTCTTTACCTCTTCAGTAAGGGTACAAACCTAAGTTTCAAGATGTTGAGTGATCTCATCATGCTATTTTACTTCATTGCTCAACCTTTCTTCAAAGAATCCAATTTTCTCCTCATAGGTCTTGATCAAGGATGCTTGCTTTTTGTTCTTGTGTTATATAAGCTTTAGCTCTTCCAAGGTATTTAGATATTTGTCTTCAAGAGTGACTTGCTCATCTTCTTCCTTCGAGCTATCTCCACCAAAGAGATATTTACCCATAGAATATTCACCTTCATTATCTTTAAGATCCATGAATAATGTCTGCTTGTCCTCATCATGAGATGAATCATCACTATTTGATGTAATTTCTTCTTCTTTAGCAGATGATTACTATCTTATTCATGGTAAAGGCTCTTATTGCCTTTGTATGACTCTTTCTTTCCATTTCTCCTATTGAAAAACTTTTTGTACTTGCTATGACCTTGAGATTTCTTGTGCTCATCCTCATGAGATTCATTTTGTTTAGAATTTCCTCTATCTACACACTTATCTACAAAATGACCAGCTTTACCACATAAAATACATTTATAAAGAAGCTTCCCTTCATATTTACCTGATCTTACATATAATTTTCTTGAAATCATGGCTTCAAGCTAATCTTCATTAAGATCAAAGTCTTCAAGATTTAACTTGATCTTCTTGCCTTTTGTCTCCTTGATCACCTTGAAGGCTACTTCCTTATTGGTGGTTTGTCATCATTGAATCTCATCTTATATTTAGTAAGAATTCCATGAAATTCATCCATATTCATCTTGGTGAGATCATAACTTTCTTATATATCAAAAAAATTTAAATCAAACTTGAGAGTGAGAGACCTTAATACCTTTTGTACTATAGTATCTTCTTAAATGTCCTCTCCAATACCTCTAATCATGTTCACCACCTCATCAAAACTTAGAATATAGGATGTGGTAGTATCTTCTTCCTTTATTTTGTGACCTAAAAATTTCCTTTGATAAGTCTATAATTTAGCTAATTTAACCATTAAATCCCCTTCATAGATGATTTGCAATTCATCCTAGATTTCCTTGGTAGACTTTTAATGGATCACCTTGGTGAAATCAACCTCTAATAGACCACAAATGATAGCATTCATTTCTTTATAATTGTTCTCATTCAACTTCTTATTAGCTTTACTAGTTGGAGGAGTAGGGGGTGTGAAACAACCATCCATAATAGACTACCAAATGTCAAAACCTAGAGATATGATATAGGTATTCATCCTTTCACTTTTTTTAAACTAAAAAGGGGTTAAAAAACTTTATTTAGAAGAAATAGAAACAAAGAAGATTACAATGCTCTATCATGGTCAACAAGATGACCAAGCTTTTGAGAGAATTCCAAAGGCAACAGTCTATGATCCAAAATACTCCACTGGGGCCCCTGCTCGGAGGCCCATTTAGCAAGACAGTCAGCTACCCCATTCCATTCCCAAGGAATATGCTTGAAAACCATAGAATCCAAAGAAGTACATAACTGGAGAGTCTGTTGCACAATCACCACCAGCTGCCAGTCAACACTATCAAAATTTTGATTATTTAAAAAATTAATCACTACCTGAGAATCTGACTCACAGATAATTCTATCCCAGCCCTGTTGGCAACATTGTTGCACCACCTGCAAGATAGCCATCACTTCCATGAGGTTATTAGTAAACCATCCCTTATAAATAGAAAAAATAAATTGAATATCTCCTGAGCTATCACGCCCCACGCCTCCAATGCCTGTGTCCCCTGGGTTTCCCCTTGAGGATCCATCGGTGTTGAGTTTGATTGTTCCAGCCTAGGGGGAGTCCAACGTCCCATTCTACTAACAGGTCATAGCAGCTACCTAGTTCTTTTCATAGGGCATATGAGAGGCATGCTGCAGGGGGTCTAATGGCACACCATAAATGCTAGAATAAATACTAGTGTCTTTCAAGCCCAAGTCATCATCTCTGTTACCTTTCACCAAGAGAGTCTCCTGCAGTGAATTACAAATTTTCTCCCAGAGGGTGTTAAGCTCCAGCTGAGTCTCTCGAAAAATCCTTCTATTCCTTTCAAGCCAGATGTTCCATAGGATAAATGAAGGTCCAACCGACTAAGCAGTTTATAAAATTAGTGCTTTAGAAGGAGGATGACCCAGTCTACTCTAGAAGTCTGAGAGCGAAGAAACATGTCAGCAAGGATATCTCCATGCGATCCACCACAGGTGCCAGATTTGCTTAGCAAAGGGACATTGAAAGAAGAGGTGCAGCCATGTCTCCTCATCGCTGCAGCATAAGACACATCTGGACTGTCCCTGAAACCCATGCTTGCACAGGTTGTCCCAAGTAAGACACCTATTGTAAATTAGTGTCCACAGAAAGAAATTACATTTGGGCCAAGTAAATCAGTTCTAGATTTTCCTTCCCCATAAGAAGTTCACATTTCCAAACATTTGCTTTGTCAGGGCTAGATATCCAGCAAAAACCAAGTATTTCCCAGTAGAGTCACCTCCCCACGCAAGAACATCATGTCCTTGTAAGGATCTATAGCCTCTTGACACAAGAATCTGAGATAGTTCCAGCCACTCCTCCCAAGAACCACCCGATGACCAATCAGAAGCATTTTCTCATCTATAACCAGTAGTCATGCCCAAATTATACTCTTCTTTGTAGTGAGCGACAGTAGTCCAACCAGTATCTTAGAAGACATCACATAGAGGTTGCAAATGTGGATGAGAGGACAAGAGCAGGGGTGATCTATCCCAGGAGTCCTCCTAGAAGAGGGCCTCCACTTCGCTTTTGCAAATCTAGAAGAGGTTGCGCTTCACCAAGTTAGCTCCCAATTTGAGAGTATGCCATATCATAGATCCTCCCCTCTCCAGAGGTAGCCTAGAAATGTCAAAAGGTTCCACACCAAGAAAATACCTGAAGGACAAGATGCAAGCCTAAAGTTGAGACTGATTGGAACACCACCTCCAATATAGTTTAGCAGCAAGAGCTTGGCTAGCCAGGATAACCGAGCGTAAGCCAAGTCCTCTATCCTTCTTTGGCTGGCAAATAGTATCCTAGTTAATGAGACTCCATTTGGTGTTCTGAAGATTACCATTCCAAAGGAATTGGTGAGAGAGGGCATCAAAATCCTTAAGAAAGTACATAGGGGCAGCCTGAACCATGCAGCAGTAGATAGGAAGAGCCTGGATTACCGATTGCAAGAGTGTAACCTCCCTGCAGTAGAGAGCCATCTGTGTGTCCAATGATTGACTTTTTGCCTGAGTTTATTAAGGACATTCTACCAAAATAGTCTTGGATACCTACCCACCACAATAGGAATCCCCAAATAAGTTACCGGGAGAGCTTGGATTTGAAATCTCAAGATAACAACAATCCTTTGTTGTATGGGCTCCGATGTGTTAAAGAAAAAAATAGATGATTTATGGTCATTAATTTTTTACCCAGTTGCATCCAAATAAATGTCAAGGGTGCTTCTAAAAGCTTCTACCTCTCTAATTCGTGCTTTCCCTACCAGGATAGTATCATCCACAAACTGGAGGTGGGATGTGGTTAATCCATTCCCCCACTGTCATCCCTATACAATATTCTGAGACACCTGGAACTTGATAAGCCACCCAAGCCCCTTAGCTAGAATGATGAATAAGTAAGGAGAAAGTGGATCCCCTTGGCGAAGGCCTCTAGATGCACCAAAAATTTTAGTGGGTTGTCCGTTAATAAGGACTGAGTAGGAGGGCATTGCCACACAGCTTAGCACCCACTAGATCCAATCCAAATTGAATCCAAAGGCCAATAGAACTTTTTGCAAGAATCTCCAACTGGCCCAGTCATAAGCCTTTGCTAAATCAAGCTTGATAAACATGGCTCATTCCTAAGAAGTACTCATGGAGTGGATAACTTCAGAAGCAATAGCCACCTCATCCAAAATTTGTTTGCCAGCAACAAAACCCCCTTGTTCCTCTGATATAATCATGGGGAGGCATCCTTTGAGTCTTTTCGCAATGAGCTTGGTGATGATTTTATAAACCACATTGCAAAGTGCAATGGGCCTAAAAAGGTCCAGCTGGTTTGCCTAATCCTTCTTCAAAATAAGGACAAGGAAGGTAACATTCAAGGCTCTAAGCATTTCTTTGCTGGAGAAGGATTCCTGTAAAACTTTCAAGAGGTCTTGGTTGATAATATCCAAAAAATCTTGAAAGAATTCAACTGGGAAGCCATTGAGCCCCGGAGCTTTACCTCTTTTCATACTAAATACCACTCCCTCAACTTCATCCATCCCAATAGGCCACAGAAGAGCCTCATTCATTCTCGCAGTCACCACATAGGGGATGCATGACAACACTATATTTTTAGCCAATTCAGATGGGGGCGGGCCCTCTGAAAAAAGGTCAGAATAAAACTGGACAGCTTCACTGGATATAGCTTGAGAGGTAGTTAGTCGTGTCCCATCTGGGAAAACCAGGGAAGAAATAAAGTTCTTGTTATGCCTTGCCTAAATTGACTTGTGGAAAAATGTAGTGTTTTTATCCCCCTCCTAAAGCCAATCTATGCGTGCCTTCTGCTTCCAGAAGATTTCTTCACGAAGATCCCACTCAGCCAACACATTAGCTGCTTGAGATTCAACCATACGGAGTTCCTCGGGGAAGCTGAGGTCCCTAATCTACCTGGTCACCACATCTAGGTGATCTTGAGCCCTCTTCCTCATAGTATGGATGTTACCAAAATTGTTTAAATTCCAAAATTTTAGGTTCCTCTTAACATACTGAAGTTTTTTAGCGAAGGAGAACATAGTGGTACCAAAATTGGGTTCTCCATGTCTCCACCACTATGCCATCAAGTCATGAAGAGAGGCCTCATGAAGCCACATAAGCTGGAACTTAAAGGGAGGCTTCTTCAGTCCTGGGATATGGCAGGTAGAAAGCTTAATCGGCCAGTGATCAGATCCTCTCCAGTCAAGAATTTTTGAAGCAAGGGAGGTGGAGCTAGATTGCCAAAAACAAGAAACAAAGAATCTATCAAGGTGCTCAGATATACCATCATCACCATTCCTTTTGTTGCTCTAAGTGAAAATTTTATTGAGAGGCTTGACATTCAAAAGGCACAGGAGGTCTATATTTTGCCGAAGGATCTCTGAAGAAGGCCCCAATTGGGGTAGTCCTGCCCTCTTCTCTCCCAAGATGAGAACAACATTAAAATCCCCATTCATAATCCATGGCAGAAAGGGATGGAAACTTCTAACATATCAGATATGATTCTAGAGTTTAAGATGTCTTAGAAGGTCCATAGGGGCATAAACAGTGGTCACAAGAATGATCTCACCAGATTCCATAGAGGAAGTAATCATTGAAAGGGCTAAGCTTCCAGATAGCCAGTGAAGAGGCATTATTTTCTCAAGATTCCAGCACATGGCCAGACCTCTGGAGCTCCCCAATGTGTCCACACATTGGCTGTGGCTAGAAAACCATAGACTAGGCCTACACACAAATAATGAATCCATAGAAAGTTTTGTCTCCTGGATACAAAGTATATTAGGAGAATGCTCAATCACCAATTTTTTTATAGCTTTTTGTCTGGGGAAGCTATTTAGTCCCCTTACATTCCATTATAGAACAATCATTAGGTAGAGTGTGGGAAATGTTCATCTAGGGTCTTTATAACCCCTGACTCTACTAATAGATCACTTGTGAGCTTGATTCTGTCCTGGTCCTTCCTGCGGCCAGCTCGGGAGGGGATGGAGATTGAAGCTTTCTTGAAGGGTATCTGCAAAAGGCCAAGGGTTAAAGAGAATCCCTTCTCTTTCTTGGAGGCTTCCACATCTTTGACCAAGTCTGCCCAACAAACATCCTTATCATCCGGAGCTGGCGAGTCTGTAAGGGTACCATCTTGCGGCCTAAGGGAAATCTCTGAGGTCGACTGAACCACCATATCTTGTGAGCCATCACAGAAAGAGGGTCACGCGTTTACCTCAACATCCTCCCCTCAAAGTGTTTCTAGAATGCCATCTTCAATGGCCATGTTATCTAGAACTTTAAAATGATTGAAGCCCACCTCAACTTGCCTATCAAAATTTGGCCATTTCTACCCACGGCCCTTCGCACGGTGTCAAACTAGAGTAAAGCCATCCTTGTCAGGACCCCTATAGCTTGCTGTACCTTGCTCTGTATCTATGGAATTAAGGTGATTTTTCCCTTTAGCAGCGCTGTCAAGATGTGTTTGAGTCATCCCATTATTGCCTACCTAGCTGATTCCTCTGCCACCATCGGCTACTCGGGGCCTAAACAAATCCTCAGGTGAAGCATTACCCCTGAAAGCCTGAGGGCATTGACGATGCAAGTGACCATATACATGGCATATGTGATAGTGGAAGGGAATAGCCTCGTAGTCTATTTGTTGGATCTAGGAGGAGGTTCCCATACAAATTTCCAAAGAATCTGGTAGAGGATTATTCAAATTGATATCAACACAAATACGGAAATAGGAAATTACCTTTTTGTCCAACGTTTGATGTGCTATAGCCATTGGTGTACCCAGCATAGTAGCTATTTGGCATAGGATGTTCTCTCACCAAAATTCCAAGGGAAGTCTTGGCAATCGGACCCAAACAAGAACGCAGGCTGGAAGATCTTTGGCAGAGTTAAACCCTGCATGCCAAGGTTTAAGGAAAAGACCAATGCGGTTGTAGAATTAAGGTCCTCCTTCAAAAATCCTATTCTAGTCAGAGACAAAGGAAAAATTCACCATAAAATAGCTATTTCCAGCCAACATAATATCAAAGTCCCCCTCTATCTGCCATGACCTGCAAATCTAGGCTTCTAATGTCGATAGAGAAACATAGATACCCAAGAATTTATAGATTAGAGCATGGGAAGTTAGGTATTCCACCTCTTCTCTTACTACATCTGGAGAAATGACTAGAATAGGTCTCTCATTACTTCATGGCAGACAACCATTAATCTTTCTAAGCTTAGAGCTCTCACTGACATACATCGCCTCACCCTCCTTCACATTCCCCCAAGCAAAGGCCGTTCCTCCCTAGGGGCATCCGTCCAGCCGCTGTTGCCATTCCTCAGCCCTTCGCTCACAGCCATCTAGCTGATCTTTTTCATTCATCCTTTCACTTCAAAAAGCATAGTTTGATCTATTAAATAGTGATGCTTGCTTAGTAGAGAAACCACCTTGCATTTGATGACTACCCATTGTAGCTTTGATCACCTTCAAGTGGTTAAAATTTGCAAATAAGATGTGGCTATGATAACAATTTTTAGAATTACAATCATTGGGGGGGGTTGAGTCAATGATTTAAGTAATTAAATTCCAATTCCAAAACTTCAAACTCTTAACCACTCAACATAAGCATTCATGAAGCATATAAACCAATTATTGTAATGAACAAAGGAAACTAAGTAAGATCAAATCACATAACACATGAATTATGTGGGAAACCTTCATGTTGGATAAAACCCATTCTCAATTCTAAAAAAAAATGGACTATAGTCTTATAATATATTTACAAACAAGATACTTTAGTGAAGCACCCACTTCAGCATGAAAAAATAGCCACTTATCCTAGATGTTGAGCACCCACACAACACCTATGATATCAACACCTCTATAACTCTGATTTCCTTCAAAGTTTATGGAGAAATAATAAATAGATTTTTTTTTAACCCTTCAAACTCTCTCAATCCTTCACACACAAGTAATGCATCCAAAACAACCTTTTGTACCACTCTACAATTCTTCACTCATACTCAATCATAAAATTTGAAAAACATTGTTACAACATCATAAATATGACCATTAGGTCACACACATATCCCTCACACTACTCTGCTCGTCAATCCATCCACCAATCTTACTCGCACTTCACTATTCTTTGCTTAACTCTAGAAACCTTCATCTTCGATTTTGCTCTTTATAGAGTCTATATGACCAACACCATCTTGGTCATCTAGAAGACATAAATTAACACTTAAGGATTATATCACAATTATAATAAGATCAAAACCACCTACATATATTTTTCATAGATTTTATAGATCACCCTTAAGCAACAACACCTTTCAATTAAGCCTAAGTAGCCCTTTGAGGTCCATAGAGACCAATTCATCTTTTTAACACTTCACCGAGTAAAAATAGAAACACAAGACCATTTCAAACCACATAGGTCCATGCCACATGAACCCTAAGACACCCTAAAGTGTTTACATTCACAAATACACTCCTCTACATATGTAAAACCTATCAAACATTTTCCTTGTATATGAAAACATCATGAATGAACAAATAGTTAACTTGTAAGCAATTGTTCATACTGAATATGGAGTGGTCAAACCTCCAAATCCATAAAAATGATCCTCATGGAGTATAAAACATTCTAAAATATATAATTCACTATGAAAAATCCAAACACCATCAATAAAAACTCAAACATCCTTCTCGGGTCACTTACAGTAGAAAGTTAAACCCTCAATCAACTTTAAACCATAATAAATGAACTTGTATGACCAATAATACCTCCAAATTAATTTTCCTTGATTTAACTTGCATTTATATACCAATTTTATTTTTAATCCATCATCAAATTCATCCATCATAAAAACTTATAGGCAAAACATTACAAACTGGTTTTCCTTTGTAAATTCAAATATTTGAATTCCAATGGTCACTTTTTAATGTAAAATTGGCTATGTATGGAAAATAGTGAAATTTGCTTAAGAGATCAACTTTGAACCATCATAAATTTTTATATACATCATGTAAATATATTAAATTTGAAACACATGCTTTAGGTAGAAATCTGAACAAACCCATGTGACCACTTTCTTTTAACACCTTCACACGTGCAAATGCTGACATCATCAATCTGATTACTCAAGAAATTATGCCAAGATGACTAGGACAACCTAGACCTTCACAATACTAATTTTATGAATTAATTTCACTTCCAAAATTACAACAAGCACTTCTTAGACCCCATATGACCCCTCAAACATGGTCAATACATCACCAACATCCATCATCTGGCCTAACTAAGCAAACACTGCAAGGTCCATGCATGATCACTAAGGCACACTTTGTCATTGAGAACCATGCATACATATCAACTCATGGGAACTATTGGCCACCTTGGAGACGTTATTGACAACACCTCAACATATATAACAAATTAAAAAATAAAAACCAAGGGGCCATTTTTAGGTCTTTACATTTTTCCCTATTTAGAGTTATATGCTTAGCCAAAAAAGTAGGTGGTGCAAGCATAGTTTAAAGTAAAACCTATAAAATTATACAAAAGGATACTAAAAATCTAGGTTTTTAAAACCTAAAAAAAAGGGTATTACATTTATTACATATATGCATGCAAAAAAATGTTAAATATGAAATTAATTATCAACAAGAACTTCCTTTGTCACTAGTATACAATAGAAGTTGCATAGGTCTGGATCATAGGGTCAAAGGATATGTAAAATCATGGAGTGGGGTTTGAATCATATGTGTTGTTTAGTGATGGGTTTTAAATTAGAAGCTTATGATCATTAAGTGATGAAACTTCAAATTTGCAATATTGAATATGAAAATGCACATAACCATTTTTCCTTAATATGTAATGTAAATTCCTTGAATCCATCATACCAAAGAATAAATCATTTCCCTAAAAAATATAATGAGTATAAATTATACCACCATTTTTATATATGTGGTGAACATGTGGAATCACATCTCAAAAGTAAGAGAGATGTATCCTTGAAACATAGTATGAATATCATTTGAAAAACATGTATAAAATATATTTTTAACCATGTCAACACAAGGTATAAGTAATGTAGGATCTAGTCATATGGGAAAAATAAATAATAGTATAAATCCACAAACATATAGTAATGGTAATCACTATCAAGGCAAGGAGAATTGGTTTTAACACATGCCCTCAATATGTGCATGACAAGAATAATGGCAACATAGTAAATGTATTATAAACATAATGAATACATGATAAGAGATATCTTAATAAGGAGCTCTATGTACTCTATCTCATTACCCTAAACAACTGTAATAATGACTCACCTAAGTGGTCTAAGAAAACTATGTTCTCATTATCATGGATAATGGAAGCATGAAATTTGTCATTATTCACACACACACACACACACACACACACACACACACACACACACACACACACACACACACACACACACACACACACACACACACACACACACACACACACACACACACATTTATATTGACAAATTTTTAAATATATATGATTATAATGGAAACATATATTTATGACTAAATTATAGTCGTACTCTATATTCAGTTAGACTAAGATTGTTTTATATTTTGGACCAAAGGATTATTAAATGACATATGATAATTTAAATAAATTTTGGATGACTTGACATGTTTGGCACCTTTTAGATAATAAATAATCAACCTCTACCTATATTTTTTAACTTAAATAATATGATATGCATACATTCCTTCTAGGCAAAGCAAAGGAGCAAAGTTTTCCCTTTTGTTGGTAGGGTTGTATTTGGTATGGTAATTATATGTCAAACATCACTATTTCAATGAAAAATATGAAAATTCAATGTAATGAATAGGGCATGCACTCTTTGTAATCAATTAGGCACATATATTATGATTTCAAAGTGCATGCACCATTTTTAGTGGCATAGGGGAGTGCCTTTTATGCTTGTTTTTTTGAACTTGTTTGAAATCATGTTCGATGTATGTGTTTCAAATAATGAGTGCTCTTTTCGAATGGGAATTCAAAATTTTGTAATATATACTTTTATTTTATGATTTATCCTCTTCTTGGTCCCCCATTTTCTTACACTTACTCTCTTGTTTAGGTGTATTCACTTTGTTGAATGACACTATTTGAGTCATTTATGACTTTTCATCATAAGCTAGCTTTTCCATGCTTATCTACCACCTATCATACATGTCACACTAAAATTTAAATCTAACAAAGAATTAATACCAAGACCATAAAATAATTCTTGGTAGGCTATTAGGACAATACAAAAACTCCTCTTAAGAAACTATCAACTAAATTCTAATTATCCATCACTATTATTTTTCACTTCCTATCCTATTTTTGCATTCATAAACACTTTTCATTTGAAACTCAATAATTATACAATTTGAAAGTATACAAGGGATTTTTTGGCTGCCTAAATTAGGGTTTGGATACTTAACATCAACTAATGATCCCTCTAATAGTCAGTCCACACAAAGATAAAAAAGGTTTCAACATGATATCTATAAATGGTATAACCTAATAAAAATAAATCTAGCATATGTTGTTAGAGTACTCCAAAATAGAATGCTGGCCAGGAATTAATAAGTGTTGAAATGTATCTGATAGTGTTTAATGATCAAAGGAATACAATCAATTTTATATTTATAGATTAATTAAATTCATACTTTGACACAATTCATAATTGTATTGACTTCTAACAACTAGAAATGTAAAATGTGGAAATGGGCATATGACTCCATCCAAGAAAATGGGAGCCACAAGAATGAGGCTAAGACCATGAGGATGGTCCTAACTTAGTATAGGGAAGATCAAAAAATAGCTATGGGGATTATCATGGATATAAGTGAAAGTGGGTTTAAAGTTTTTAAATTCAACACAACCTTTAAATAACACCTAATTTGGAGCAATCACCATACATAAATAGATTATGTAAACATATATAAAATAGTTTACTAAATAAATGCCATGGGGCCATTTTTAGGTGTTTTGATTTTTTCTCCAATTTTAGGTGTGTGTTTAACCCAACATTAAGTGGCATGAGCACACTTAAAATTAGAATCCATAACAAGATAAAAAAGGATATTAAAAATTTGAGTTTGTGAATTTTGAAATGCTAAGTCTTCTAACCTACAAAGTCACACTTACATTTTGTACATACATGTGTAAGTTGAAATAATAAATACTAAATATGTAATTAATTTTTTTAAAAAATACCTTTTTTTGTCTCTAATATGTTGTATAATGTGCATGGGTCAGTCATAACTATGAAGTATTTATATAAAGATAGAGTGAGGTTGGAATCCTATGTATTGTTTCTTGATGTACCTCCACATATAAAAAGAATATGAATCACTAAGTTGGGTGAAAATTGAAGTTGGAACCCTATAATCACTTGGTGATGAGACTCTAATTATAAACAATTGAATATGATAATTCACATTTCCCTTTGTTCTTAATATGCAATGGAAATCCCTTAGGTCCATCATACCAATAAAACATTTCCCTAAAAAATAATAATGAGTAGATCCATATATTTTACCCTTTCAAGATTTGGAGTGAACCCCTAAAGATCACCTCTTAAAATAAATAGAGATCTATCCTTGAAACATAACATACATATATTTTGAAAATCATGTACATAATATATTATTCCTCATGTATACTCAAGGTATAAGTGAAGGAGGATATAGTCACATGCAATAAAAATAATAATAACACAAATCCAAAAAGATAAAGCAATGAAAATCACTAGCGGCACAAGTATAATTTGTCATAATACATACCCTTAATATGTGCATGATACATATCATGGAAACATAGAAAAAGTGTAAAGTATAATGAACACATGGTAAGAGTTATATATATAAGGAAATCAACATAATAAAGGTGTATGTATAATGAATATTTGATAAGATTTATCTATATAAGGAGTTACATGTCCTCTATCACATTACCTTAATCTATCATAATTATAACTCACTTAAGTGATCTAAAACATCTATAATTAAAATATTCTACACCATTTTTATCTCCATAAAAATAAAATAAAATAGTGTTCTCATTATCAAAGATTGTATAGGTATCAAATCTATCATAATTTCAAGATATACATATATACACACACACACATGCATACATACATACATACATACATACATACATACATACATACATACATACATACATACATACGTACATATATACATACATACATATTTACGTACGTACATACATACATACATACGTACGTACGTACGTACATACATACATACATACATGCATGCATACATACATACATACATATGATTGAATACTTATTTTTAATATATAATTATATTGAAAACATTTTGAAGACTAAATTATGGTCTTGTTTTATATTCCTAAGGAATGGCCTTGTATGCATAAAAGGTTTCTATTTCTTAGACATAAGGTGATATTTCCATGCAAAACCATGTTCATCCCAAGCACTTACACATATTATACACATCACCACGTAAACACTCTATCTCTTATTTTTCCCATGAAGGATAAGTTATGGTCATTTAAAATGTTAAGTATACAATCAAAGAAGAAAAATATTAAGGGTCAACTTCAACACAAGTACTCCCAAATTATTCACCACTCTGAGTTTTAGGCATCATTCATTTAGAATTCCACATAAAATGCATGTTATCCTATGTATAAAAGTAATAAAAATACTAAGGTTTGATTCATGCACACATAAACTCATATATATGTGCAAACAGAGTAAGATATGGTGTAATGAAGGCCTTAGAATTTGAAGAGTCACAATGGGAAGATGAAATGCCACATGTATGGGAAATGAAATAGTTGGGATTCCATAATGGTTCTAGAGAGAATACCTATTTAAGGTGAGGATTTATTTGAAAATGGGTTCGGTTCAGAGAAGAAGGGCAAAACAAGAAGTGTGACTATTAGTTATTAGGATAGGGGCATCAGGTCTTGATTATTAGTCTAGGTTAGGGGTACTTTTCATCTTCATTTGTATTGAGCTCATACATTATTGTTTAGATTTTATATATATATATATATATATATATATATATTCAAGTTTGAATTTGATCATTATGTGGTTGTTGTCAATGGTTATTTTCCTTCTTTTACATGCCTTGAGAGTAGAGTTTTATAGTGTTAGACAACTCTTCCTTGGTGACCCTTAAAGTGGTAACCCTATGTTAAAGTGATTGTTGTTTTGACTCACTTCATTTCTATTGAGTGTGTTAATAGGGTTTTGTGTGAATAATTTTGTGATCCTTTAAATCAAGAAATTATAATTCAATATTTCTTAATAAGGTGACTCATCTATTTTCATTAATTAGGATATTACTAATATATTTTTGGAATAACATTATTCTTAATCCCTTACACTTGTATTCTACTCCTTGACAGGTCTTGTAGTGGTAAGAAAATGTATTAAATACATAATGTAATAATTATGTGTCACACTTCAATTATGAATCGATTGAATCATAACAGTTAAACATTAAAAACTAGAGTGAAGAATTAAACATCATTGAAATAAGATACAAAAAAAATTTATGGGTTTTGGGATAAAGTTTTTAGGCATGACATGTAAAGAAATAAAGTTTAAGAATGCTACAACTAGATGCATATGTAGTGTAGTGTAGTTTGATAATGGAAGGGAATGTGGGGTATTTGGAGACTCAACTCACTAAAGATTTAGATAAGTTTAAAAAAAACATAATATAGCATGCATATTATTGGAAATATTGGTGAAATGATTACCATGATCGAGAAGGCATGACCAAAACTATGGGCCAATATAACTACAAGTGCAATGATTCTGCTTGAAAAGTTAGAAGCAACCATTAAGAAGTTGTAGGAATATCCAATAGTTGTAGGTGTGTAGCATTGAGAAGGAGCTAAAGAATAAAAAAATATAAGTGACCAATAAGGAATTGGAAAAACTACTCAGTGAAGTTGAGAAGATAATGACTATAGCCACACACATTTTTCAAGGGGTCTGGAAAGGCATCCAAATATGTTAACTATCATTGAATGGAAAAGAGAAGACCAAAGAGTTAAATAATCTTATTATTGAGGAAACACATGTGAAAGAGAGGAAGAATAAAATTAATAAATCAAATTTATGGAAGTCCATGGTTAAGAAATAATTTTCTTCATTGGAGAATCCATTAGTAAATTTGTATGGTGAAACACTTGAAGAAGAGAACAACATGCACAATGTCATTGCATAGTTTAAATAATAAGTATACAAGTTTGAGAAAGTTTACAAAAAACATGGATAAGAAATTGCCTAAATTGATACTATGAAGGGATATGTACAAAATGTCAATAAGGGCATTGGGCAAGAAATGGTTACATAGGATACATTTGAATAAAAGGATAAGGAATTAATCCATGAAATCATTTTAAGCACAACCAAAGAGTTATTTAATGTGATTGTCTAAGGGAAGAAAATAGGTGAACTCACAAGGAATGTTGACTCTAAATTTTGATTAAAAATGGAAACTAAGTAAGGTTAAGTGTGAAAGAGTGTGCATGAAACACTCACTCATACTAAGATATATTATAAGGAATAATAAAGGAAAGTGTTCAAGTAATGATAGATACATAATAATGATGATACATAGTGTACATAATACAATAAATATAGTGAATGAGATGGTGACGCTTAGCATTAATCTAAGCACGGAAGAGTGTACAAGTTTAATCTAGAATTCATAAGGAATAAGCTAAGAATGAAAAAGGAATATTCTATTATTCAGATAAGTGGCGAGGATTGGGATGGAATATTTGTAGATGTGTAACAAGTTGGAAAAAGAGATGAGTTAGAAAAAACTTACAACGGTCCAGGGAAAAAATTAAGTAGTGACCTTGGACTCTCACTTGAGAATTTAAAACTTGATGATTCTCATGTTTTGTATGTAAAATAAAATTAGAGAAAGCTTCAAGTTTATAGTATTATGTATCAGTGGAAGTCTTGTGTATTATGTGTAAATAATTTGAAAGATTAGATGTATAAAAAAGTGTTTATTATATATACATTGATGTTGTACATATTGATATAATTATTGTGGTTGAAAATAATAGGAGTTTATTTAATATGAAAGTTTTATGTGTGTGGATGTTTATTATGGTTTGAAACATAAAAAATATATCCAACTAAACTCAATTTGTTTGAGGGGATATTGGAGTGCATTTTTCTCTTTATTCCAAAACTAGGACACAACATTATGCTTTGACTTATATATATATATATATATATATATATATATATATATATATATATATATATATATATATATATATATATATATATATATATATATATATATATATATATATATATATATATATATATATATATATATATATAGTTTACTAAATAAATACCAAGGGGCCATTTTTAGGTGTTTATATTTTCCTTAATTTGAGTTATATACTTAGCCAAAAAGTAGGTGACACGAGTATAATTCAAATTATAACCTATAAAAGGATACATAATGATACTAAAAATATGAGTTTTGGAAACCTATAATAACCACACTTAACATATTCATTAAAAAAAATGCTAAATATGAAATTAATTATCAATAAGAACCTCCTTTGTCTTTGGTATACAATAGAAGCTGTATTGGTCCATCATAACATCAAAGGGTATGTAAAAATATGGAGTGGGGTTAGAATATGATGTGTTGTTTAGTGATGGAATTGAAATTGGAACCTTATGATCATCAAGCAATGAGACCCTAATTCTAAAATATTAAATAAAAAAATGCACATACCTGTTTTTCCTTAATATATAATGTAAATTCCTTAGGCCTTTCATATCAAATAATAAATCATCTCCCTAAAAAGTAATATATACCACCATTTTGAGATATGTGGTGAACCTATGGAATTCACATCTAAAAAGAAATAGAGATGTATCCTTAAAACTTAACATGCATAGCATTGTAAAAACATGTATAAAATATATTTCTATCTATGTAGGCATAAGGTATAAAAAAATAATAATATAATTACATGGAATAAATAAATAATAGGATAAATCCACAAACATATAGCAATGGTAATCACTACCAAAGCAAAGAGAATTTATTGTAATATATGCCCTCAATATGTGCATGATAAGAATCATGGAAACATAGCAAAGGTATTGTAAGAATACAAAGAACATGATAAGAGATATGTATATAATGAGGTCTATGTACTCCATATCATTACCCTAAATCATTATAATAATGACTCACCTAAGTGGTCTATAAAAACTATGTCCTCATTATCATGGATTATAGAAACATGAAATTTGTCATACTTTTGATATATATTTTTATATAGATAATTTTTTTTAAATATATATTTATAATGGAAACATATATTTAAGACTTAATTATAGTCTCACTCTATATTCAATAGGACTGACATTGTTTTATATTTTGGACCAAGGAATTCTTAAATGATATATGACAAGTTAATTTTTTTATGATGACTTGACATGTTTGGAACTTAGATAATAAATAATCAACATCTGCCTATCTCTTTCAATTTAAATAATATGATGTGCATACATTCATTTTAGCCAAACAAAAGGAGAAAAGTTCTCCCTTTTGTTGGCAGGGTTGTAGTTGGTATGGAAATATTATGTCAAATATGACTATTTCAATGAAAACTATAAAGATTCAATGTACTGCATAGGGAATTCACCCTTTGAAATCACATGGGCACATATATTGTGATTCCAAAGGGCATGCACCATTTTTAGTCATATAGGGTGCATGCCCTTTATGTTTATTTTTTAAAACTTGTTTGAAATTAGGTTCGATGTGTGTGTTCCAAAGAATGAGTGCCTTTTTCAAAAGGGCATTCATAATTTTTAATACATGACTTGATTTTATTATTTTTCCACTTTTTAACTCTCCATTTTATTACACTTAGTCTATTTTTTAGGCATAGTCACTTCATTGAATGATACTATATGACCCATTTATTACTTTTCATCATAATGTTGTTTGTCCATGCATATCTGCCCCTTATCACACATGTCACACTAAAAAATAAATCTAACTAGGAATTAATATAAAGACCATAAAATAATTCTTAATAGGCTATTAAAACTATACAAACACTCTTAAAAAGAGACTATCAACTAAATTCTAGTTCTCCATCCCTATTCTCTTTCACTTCCTACCCTATTTTTGCACTCATCAACACTTGTCATTTCAACTCAATAATTATACAATTTTAAAGTATATAAGGGATTGTTTAGGGGCCTAAATTAGGGTTTGGGTACCTAATTTCAACTAACTATCCTTCTAAAAGTCAAACCCCACAAAGATAAATAAATTCTTTGACATGATTTAGATAAATGGATATAACCTAATAAAAACAACTCTAGCATATACTCTTAGAGTACTCTAAAATATAATGCTATCTATCAATTTATAAGTGTTGAAATAATTTGATAGTGCTTGATGATCAAATGAATCTAATCAATTTTATGTTTATAGATTAATTTAATTTAGACTTTGACAAGATTCACATGTGTACTGACTTCCAACAACTAAAAAATGGAAAAGGTGGAAATGGGTAGATGGGTCCATCCAAGAAAATGAGAGACACATGAACGAGGCTAGGATCATGTGGATGGTCTTCACTTAGTACATGGAAGATGAAAAAATAGCTATGTGGATTAGCATGGATATAAGTAAGATGAAAAAATAGCTATGTGGATTAGCATGGATATAAGTAAAAGAGGGTTTAAAGTTAAAAAAGTTGACACAACCATTAAATAATACCTAATTTGGACTAATCACTCATATATAGATAAATTGTGTAAACACAAACACAAACACACACACACACACACACACACACACACACACACACACACACACACACACACACACACACACACACACACACACACACACACACACACACACACACACACACACACACACACACACACACACACACACACACACACACACACACACACACACACACACACAAAGTAGTTTATTAAATAAGTGCCATGGGACAATTTTTAGGTGTTTACATTTTTTCTCAAGTTTTAGGTGTGTGCTTAGCCACAAACTAAGTGGCATGAGCATAGTTTAAAGTAGAACCTATAAAAGGATTAAAAAATGATACTAGAAATATGAGTTTGTGAATGTTGAAATGCTGAGTCTTCTAACCTGCAAAATGATAATTACATTTTCTACATACATGTGATAAATAATAAATGCTAAATATGTAATTAATTTTCAAAAAAATGCGTCATTTGTCTCTAATATGTTGTATAATGTGCATAGGTCCATCATAACTATGAAGGATCTATATGAAGATGGAGTAGGGTTGGAATCCTATGTTATATCTCTTGATAGACCTTCACATCTAAAGAGAATATGAATCACTAAATTAGGTGAAAATTGAAGTTGGAAACCTTAATCATTAGGGGATGAAACTCCAATTATAAATAATTGAATATGACAATTCACATACCCCTTTATCCTCATTATGAAATGGAAATCCCTTGGGTCCAACATACAAATGAGTAAAACATTTTCCTAAAAAATATAATGAGTAAATCCATGTATTATTCCCTTTTGAGATTTGGAGTGAAACCCTAAAGTTCATGTTTGAAAATAAATAGAGATGTATCATTGAAATGTGACATACATAGATTTTGAAAAAAATGTACATAATATATTTTTCCCCATGTGGACTCAAGATATAGGTGAATTAGGATCTAGTCACATGTAATAAAAAAAATAATAGCACAAATCCACAAAGATAAAACAATGAAAATCACTAGCGGTGCAAGTATAATTTGTCATAATACGTACCCTCAATATATGCATGTGATACATATCATGTAAACATAGAAAAATAATTAAGTATAATGAATACATGATAAAATTTATCTATATAAAGAGATCAAAAATATAAAGATGTATGCATAATGAATATATGATAAGATTTATCTATTTAAGGAGTTATACATCCTCTATAATTTTACCTTAATCTATCATAATGATAACTTGATTAAGTGTTATGAAACCTATCTAATTAATGTATTCTACTCCATTTTTATCACTACAAAAATAAAATAAAATAGTGTTCTCATTATCATAGATTGTAGGGGCATCAAATCTATCATACTCATAACACACACACACACACACACACACACACACACACACACACACACACACACACACACACACACACACACACACACACACACACACACACACACACACACACACACACACACACACACACACACAAATACATACATACTTGAATAGTTATTTTTAATATATAATTATAATAAAATAAAATAGTGTTCTCATTATCATAGATTATAGGGGCATTAAATCTATCATACTTATAATATATACATAAAAACACACAAATACACACATGCATACGTACATATATACTTAAAGACTAAATTATGGTCTTATTTTATATTTCTAAGGAATGGCCTTATTTGATGCAAGTTATACACACTCCCCTTTGTTTGATAGTTTAGTGTGAAAGTCACTAAACCATGTAAAACTTCACTAAAAGATTTCTATTTCTTAGACAAGGTGATATTTCCATGAAAAACCATGTTCATCACAAGCACTTGAACATATTCTACACATGACCATGCAAACACTCTAGTCCTTATTTTTCCCACAAAGGATAAGTTATGGTTGTTCAAAATGTTAAGTCTTCAATGAGAGAATAAAAATATTAAGGGTCAACTTCTACATAAGTACTTCCAAATTGTTCACCACTCTAAGTTTTAGGCATCATTCATTCATAATGCCATACAAACTACATGTTATCCCATGTATAACAGTAATAAAAATACTAAGGCTTGATTCATGCACACATAAACTCATATATCTATCCAAACAAAGTAAGATATGGTGTAATGAAGGCCCTAAAAGTTGAAGAGTCACGATGGAAAGATGAAATGCTACATGTATGGGAAATGAAATGAAATGAAATAGTTGAAGGTTATGGAAGGAATACCTATCTAAGGCAAGGATTTATTTTAAATATGGGGTCGGTCCAGAGAAGAGAAACTCAAGATCCATGTCTACTATCAATTGGAAGCAGTGAAGTTGTTCCTAGAAGTCGTTAGAGAGCTATAATTAGGGACTTATTGCAAGCGTGTAGGTCTAGGTAGAGAAATGTAAGTTTGAATCAAGTCCATGATTGGAATGATATTGTAACATTATTTTTTGGTGTGTTTTAAACATTATTGAAAATCATTTTGTATGAGCATTATAATTTCCTTATTACAATCAATAAAGACAATGCTTACTTGTTTCATTTCACATAGAGATTGTGTATGTATTTTGTTATGTGTTAAGTTTTTTAGGCTACAAGGTTTAATGTTTTTGTTGACTCAAATCCCTAACTATAACTAAATCATGCATATATTTTCATTTTATTATTTCTTTACTCTTTTAAATATCTCTCACAAGATTATTTCCAAAGTTATTGTCTTTAAGCTTAAAACCCCTTTGTTGTTCCTTGTTCAACTTAATAAAATTGGATTTATTAAGAGTAGACACATTATTGACAACATGTTGGTTTTATGAGAAGGGATGGAATGAGCCCAATCTTCCAAACAAATTTTTGTGTTTGTTAAGATATATTTTAAAAAGCATATGACCAAATTGAATGGTCCTTTATTATTACAACTGATGTAGGGGCATCTTAGTTAGATTCAATTTGGGTTTGATTTAGTTTTATAGGTGACTTAGAGTCCTTATAGGGTCTTATTATGGTGTTTTAGAGGTGTTAGATTACTTGAAAACGTCAAACTGACATTTCTTGCCACAAACTATTATTTGAATATTTGAATTCTTAGGAAAGTTTTGAGATGTTTTTCAATGTTTCCTAGCTAGGTAATGTTTGTCTAATGTTTGTGTTGGGTATATAAGGGGTTTATAGAGGACATAAAATGTGTGTCTGAGTGTTTTAAGTTATAATCCCTTTGTAAGCCCATGGGAGGAAATTTCAAGAGTGGATTAGAGGCTTTTAAGAAGTAGTTATGGTAGTTACTTTTAATATAAAGTTTGTCATTTTGGATTTTTAGTTAGTTTTTGATTGTATTCAAAGGAAAAGGGATCTAATCCCAAGAGAAAATAAATGAAGATTTCCAAATTTTGATGAATAAGCCTGTAACCTTGTTGTTTCCTGCAGAAAGTAATGTAAACAGACTATAAGTTAATTTATTAATGGAAAAGGTTCAAAATGTATTTGATTATGATGTTGGATTTTTCATGGTAAGTATATTAAAATTTTATGAAGGCTATAAATCATTGGATTAACTAACTTCTATATGTATTGGTGTAAGGTTGATACTATAGGCCCTTATTTTCCTATACCTTATGTTGAATGAAATAGTGAGTGTTTGTGTGCAATAAAGTATTGTGTGAAATCATGGATAAAGATTCAAGGTTTGTTTATACCTTGACTGAGTCATTTTAAAAGTGTCCTATCTAGTTTAAAATCATATAATCATGAATTGCTTGTGACAGAGGTACAAAAACCTATGACAGTCAAATGTACTTTCTTACAATTGAGTAAAGAATGTGGAACAAAGCATAGGAAAGACATTGAGATTGTTTTTTCTTGTTTGGAATAGGCATGTATCAAATCCAAGTTTCATTGGACAAAGTTGAAAACTAGTTTTTGAAGCCTAATTTGTCAAGATAGAGCCCACATATCCTGAAGTCTGTATTAGAACACACAGAGGAGTCAAGAAATTTGTTAAAACATGTAATAAAGGAGGTGTGGTTTATAACAAGTGATTGGAAGAGGTGATTTGAATCATCATGAACATATCTCAACCTATGAAAATTATAAAAACCCTATTGATATCCAAGACCCTCTAAAGCACCCTTGTAGACCTTGTGCATAGTGACTATGCATGCAAGAAAGAGAAGAATGATGTAACAAACATTGAACAGAGGATTTTTTGAGGAAAAATAATGTTTATAAGAGATGAAAATAATATAAATAGACCCAAAATAACTCACATAGTGGTTTTAAACTTGGTTGGAAGCGTGCATAAGCCATTGGATTGATCTCAGGTCATCACAGTCTTTACTAACTCTAAAACTAGGGTTTTGGTGGCATAAGGAGTTTTCAATGGCCAAATAAGGTGAAAATTTATGAATATATTAAGGCTAATGTTATTGAATACATTTTGAATTTTTATTTGTGTGAACATACTTCTATGTATGATTATTTAAGACTATGTGTAAATAGAACCCCAGAAGGCCTAAAGGGTTAAATAAAGAGCTCTAAGGATATAGAAAAGTTAATAAACAATAGAAACCTAGCCTAAGAATTTTTGAAAGGATATAATTACTTAGAGGGTATCCCAAATAGTAAATAGTTTGACACGGATCTTTTGTATAGATCAGTGAATAAAGGATTTGTGTAAAAAAAGGCTACTAGCTTGGTTGACAAGGTGTGCAGAGTTGTCCAAAGAATGAGATGATGCTTTAGGGAGTTGGAGCTTTGAATGATGAGTTGTAAAAGTGACTTAAGGATATTTAAGAGAGTTCCTAAAATCTTTGAGTCTAAACAATGAGTTTCAAATCAATGAATGGTCATTGAACCAATAAACCATACTCAAAGTGTGATTATTGTAATAAGACATGGAGTGAGATAGTTGCATATGATCTACATAATTTTTGGTATCATAACCAACAAAATTTATTAGTGGATTTTGAAAAATATTAACATCATGTGTTTTTAGGTGAATTCTAGGACAACAAACCAAGAACATTGTTCCATGGAAAAAGTTAGCAGTGATCAAGAAGATTTGGTCAAGAATATGGTAGACCAAGTGACACATTTGGTTGCACAGCTGGTCATGAGGATGGAAGCTATTTAGGATGGTCTCAAAGAGAGAGTATAGATAATAGTGATAGATTAAAAAGAAGGAAATAACAATTGGCAAGGTCAAGTAGCACTTTTGCAGCTAAAGACAAATGAGAGAGAAAATGAAGAGTTGGTTCAAGAAAGACCACAAATTCGTGTAGAAAAAATTAAAGAGGGGATGGGAGTACATAACCATTCATGGTAGGTTAGATCATTTTCAAGTGGAAGACCAAGAAGAGATGAAGGTCACATGAGAAATGGATCAAGACAATGTTTTCAAAGATAATGTTGGCATTGTCATAGAGAGGGACATAAAATAACAGTGTCAATTGAGTATTAGCAGAAGTATGCAAAAATAGAGTAAAAGAGAAGTGAATGAGGAAAGAAGACAAGAAAGAGATGAGTCTTTACTCATGATAAAAAATTATTGTAGTAGAGGAAGCAAGTCATAGAGTTAGCTCAATGAAGAAGCTTATTCAAAAGTAGGTGTAAAGTAAAAGGTAAGATTTGTGATTTATGGAAGAAACACCAACAACTTTGTGTCTTTAACGATGGTTTAGAAACTGGACTTGAAGAGGATAACACATACACAACCATAAAAGGTTGAATGGGTCTAAAAGGGACATCAAATCCTAGTAAGTGAGCAAAGTTGGGTTGAATTCCATATAGGAATATATAAAGATAAAGTATTGTATGATGTTATGCCCATAGATGTTTGTAATTTACTATTAGGAATACCATGGAAATTTGATAGGTAGGCTATTCATGATGGTCAAGCCAATACATACACCACCAAACGATATGGAAGGATACACACTCTTGTCTTATTGAAGGATGAAGAAGAAAGAAAAGATGAGAGTAATAATGATGGAAACAAAGCAATATTGGAGCAAATCCATGGAAAGCTTGGGTTTGGTCAAAGAACCAAAGAGAAAATAAAAGATAAGATGTCTTGAGATGGTTAGTATAAAGTGTTGTGAGTGCACACAGATGGACATGAGAGAGGTTGAACAAGAATGTAAGGTGACATTAGAGGTCATCAAGTGGCAAAAAGAGAGTAGTCTTAAAAAGGAAGAAAACATACCACCTATGAGAGTGCTCAAGAACAAAGAAAGCTAGAACAAGAAAGGCAGTCAAGCCTATGAGAGAGATGATAGTAGAATAGAAGCATAAAATGCAGAAGGTGTGGATGAAGACTATCATGTGAATGAAACTAAGCAAGAGAGGATGAAAGTTTTAATGAAGGAGGTAGATACAAGAGCCATAAATGCTCCAAATTTTATTTCTAATATGTTGTTTTATGATATAAGTATGAGTAAGGAGAAGGAAACCATTAACCAACGTTGGTAACTGAGAAACAAGATAGATGTTTAGGTTCAAAGAGTTGGGACTCAGCCCATCCAAGAAATACATTGCCAATAAATGAATATTAGAGGAAAATAAACAAGTTCTATAGTTCAAAATAGAGAAAATTATAAAATTTTATAAGAAGTAAGGGATAAGGACAAGGTAGATATAAAATAATAAGTACAGGAGTTGTTGAGGAAACATGAGAATAAGAAGGACAAGATGAAGACAAGAAGGTACAACTAGAGCAATCTCTCAATACATATGAGAGCCATAATAACATTCAAGTTGTAGAGTTTTAGTTCATAAATGTAGATACCAACAAATCACAATCAAAGGATGAGCTATAAGAAATAGTTGAAGCCAAAGTGATGGAAGATAGGTCTGAGTTCATACGAAACAATACAAACATGAAAGAAATATAATATTTTCTAAAGTCATAGGTAGATGAAGGCAAGGAAAAATTAAAACAAGAGCTAAATCCATTTAAGGATGTGATAGTGGTAACCATAGGACCAACTAAAAGAATGAAATACAAGAGACCTTCAAGAGATTGGAAGAAGAGAAAGAAAATAAAAAAAGTCACATTGAGCTTGGAGCTCAATTTATTCTATCATTGGTAGTATGATGTAAGGGAATCTTAGATTCAATTTTGGTTTTATTTAGTTGTCTAGGTGACTTAGAGTCCTTATAGGGTCTTATTATGGTGTTATAGAGGTGTTAGATTACTTGAAAACTTCAAATTGACATTTCTTGCCAAAAACCATTATTTGAATATTCGAATGTTTGGGAAAGTTTTGAGAGGTTTTTGGATGTTTCCTAGATAGGTCATGTTTGTCTAAGGTTTTTTTTGGGTCCATAAGGGGTTGATATAGGACACATAATGTGTGGCTGAGTATTTTAATTTATAATCCCTTTGTAAGCCCATGGGAGGTAGTTTTAAGAGTGGAATGGAGGCTTTCAAGAAGTAGTTATGGTAGTTACTTTTGATATAAAGCTTGTCATTTTGGATTTTCAGCTAGTTTTTGATTGTATTCGAAGGAAAAAGGATCTAATCCCAAGAGGAAATAAATGAAGATTTTCAATTTTTTTTGAATAAGCCTATAACCCTATTGTTTCCTGCATAAAGTAATGGAGAAGGACTGTATGCTAATTGATTAATGGAAAAGGTTCAAAATGTATTTTATTTTGATGTTGGAATTGTCATGCTAAATTTGTTAAGTTTTTATGAAGGATCTAAAGCATTGGATTAACTAACTTATATATGTAATGGTGTAAGGTTGCAACCATAGGCCCCTATTTTCCTGTACCCTATGGTGAGTGAAATAGTGAGTGTTTGTGTGCAATAAAGTATTGTGTGGAAGTGTGGATAAATAAACAAGGGTTGTTTTTACCTTTCTTGATTCATTTTTAAAGTGTCCTATCTAGTTTCAAATCATACAATCATGGATTGCTTGTGACAGAGGTACAAAAACCTTTGACAGTCTTATTTACTTTTTTATAACTGACTAAAGAATGTGGAACAAACTAGAGCAAAGATGTGGAAATTGTTTTCTATTGTTTGTAATAGGGGTGTGGGTGTGTATAAAATCACATTTAAACTAGATAGAGTTCAAAACTGGTTGTTGAATCCTAATTTGTCAAGATAGAGTCCACAGACCTTGAAGTCTCTATTAGAACACACAGAGGAGTCAAGAAATCTATTAAAACATGCAATAAAGGAGGTGTGGTTAAGAATAAGTTATTGGAAGAGGTGAATTGAATCATAATGAACCTATATGAACCTCTAAAAAGTATTAAAACCCTATTGAGATCCTAGACCCTCTAAATAACCCTTGCAGACTGTGTGCATGCAAGAAAGAGAAGAATGATGTCAAAAACATTGAACAAAGGATTGTTTGAGGAAATATAATGTTTGGACAAGATGAACATAAGATAAAAATACTAAAAATAACTCTCACAGTGGTTTTAAAATTGGTTGGAAGTGTGTATAAGCCATTGGGTTATTGTTGGTTCCTCACAGTCTTTGCTAACCCTAGAACAAGGGTTTTGGTGGCATAGGGAGTTTGCATCAAAAAAATCAAGTGAAACTTTGTGAATATATTAAGGCTTATGTGCTTGAATACATTTTCAATTTTTCTTTGTGTGAACATACTTTTGTGTAAAGTTATTTAATACTGTGTATAAATAGAACCATAGGAGGCCTAAAGGGCTTAATAGAGAGCTATAAGGACCTTTAAAAGTTACTAAACATTGTTGTAAGGACCTATAATTGTTGTCTAGAATTTCATAACCCATGGGTTGTTCCACATAAACTTCCTCATCTATATAACCATTAAACAAGGCTGATTTTACATCCATCTGATATACTGACCACTTGTATTTTGCAGTAGTAGCCAAAAAATCTTTATTGTATCAATTCTTGCAATTGGAGTGAAAGTTTTTGAATAATGTAATCTAGGTGTTTGTACAAATCCCTTGGCAACTAGGCTTGCCTTGTGTCTTTTGACAAAACCATTAGCATGATATTTCATCTTATAAATCCATTTGACACCAATCACTAGTTTATCTTTTGGAAGTTACACTAATTCCCATTTATTATTTTTATCAATTGCTTTCATCTCATCAGTCATATCATCAATCCATATTTATTCTCTCACTACTTATTCATACACAGAGGGTTGAACTTGAATTTTACTTAAAAAATCATAATTATCAACTGATTCATGTTACTTCTCTGATAAATTTCATTTAAACTTTGTACCTTTCTTGAATATCTTGGACTTGGTGTTGGACTTGAACTATCCCTTGAAGGTGTGCTAGTAGATGAACCTAGTGAACTTGAGCTTGGAGAGCTTGAACTTGGCAATTAGGCATCATTCCCATTGATCATCAAGGGGGGATTGAAGAAGAATTCATGCACAATCAATGCATGGTTAGCATTTTTAAATGCATGATAATTTTTTCTTCTTCTTTTATTTTCTCTTTCCATGCAATTGTATGAGGACAATATATTTTTAGAGCTGTTTGGTTTTAGAAACAATAACATACTTTTAGATTTTTAGTTTTATTTAAACTGTTTTAATTCAACACTCTATTTTCCTTTTTATTCCTGTAATGAACAACATTCTTATTTTGAATAAAAAAACTCTTTCTTTCAATTGCTATTTATTTTTCAGAATTGAGCAGCTGTGTATGCTTTAATGTTATGTATTGTTTAACAACTCTTTAGTATAGTGTTAGAGATCTATTTTTTAATCTTTCAACTATTTTTAAAAATAAAAATTATCTTAAGATTTAATGAACTATCACTATGCAAATGTCATCTGTAATGTTATGTTACAAATATAAGCTTAAGTAAAATAATTTTATCTCTTGGACATGGTCATGAAGCTAACCTAATGTAATATTTTTGGGTAAGCCTATTTACAACATTTTGTATTGATAATTATATTTTTTCTTTCTTTTTGAAAAAACACACTTCAATTTAAAAACAAGTGTCATATTATGGCACGAGTAGCTTTCATTATTAATATATATAAAAAATGTTTGAAAATGTGTGATTGATAGATTGATAGAGGTGTCATTGACTTAAAAAATAAAATTCACTTGGGGTTTCAGTGATGGTTTTCATGTATTCCATGATTTTGTTGATAGCCTGTGTTTATCCTTCCTATCATAAGAGTGGAGAATACACACCTTCATTTCCATAGCTTTATACTCTATCTCTATTCTAGTTTACCCTATGGATGGATTAAGAATGATGAAACCTCAAGCATATGCAATATGAGTAGAGGGCGAGTTCCAACCCAATAGTACCCTGCAAACCTATCTATGAAAACTTCCTTCCCTATATGTAAATATGGCACTCCAAAATTTTAAACTTTTTACTATTAAAAAACTAGCAGAGCAATGACTTAAATAATCTTATTAATACAAAATAGCAAATGAAATAACTGATAAAAAATAATTTGTATACTCATATTTAATAAATAATCTTCTAAAAAAACTATGTCAAGTTTTGAATCTTGATGCATTTTGGATCCGCTTCTATGATCCTTAATTAGGAAAATAACATGTGACATTATTTCCCTGATGAAGGATTAGAGAAGTGGATCGAAAATGCATCAAGATTCAAAACTTGACACAATTTTTTCAGAAAATTATTTATTACTATATGAATTGTTGAAATATCAAGTCTTTGATACACATTTATTTGTAATCATTTACACATATTTATTTTTAATCGTTCAGAATTTTACAAAATATGAAATATTTTTCTATGTTTCAATATTAATTACTGTCTATCATCTATAATAATATTATTATTGCTAAAATGACATATAATAACAAACAATAAACACAAATTTCAATCAAAATTAATTTCTTAATGGTAAAAAATTATTACATAAAAATATATTAAGATTCTACAAAATTTGTGGTTGATTATTATTTTGTTTTTATATTTATACTTATTCAAAATCACATTTATCAATCAAATATATTACAAATTGATTGAGTAACTATGTATGCTTTACTGTTATGTATTATTTAATAGCTCTTTAGTATAACATTAGAGAGATATTTTTTAATCTTTCAACTATTTTTGGAAATAAAAATTATCTTAGGATTTAATGAACTATCACTCATGCAAAATGTGATCTATAATGTTATTTTACAAATATAAGATTAAGTAAAACAATTTTATCTCTTAGACATGTTCATGAAGCTAACTTGATGTAATATTTTTGGGTAAGTTTATTTACAATATTTTGTATTGATAATCATATATTTTCTTTCTTTTTGAAAAAATACACTTCAATTTAAAAACAAGTGTCATATTGTGACATGAGTACCTTTCATTATTAATAAATATAAAAAATATTTGAAAATGTGTGATTGATAAATTAATAGAGGTGTTATTGAC
The DNA here is from genome assembly GCA_037957365.1 of Torreya grandis. NCBI lineage: Eukaryota > Viridiplantae > Streptophyta > Pinopsida > Cupressales > Taxaceae > Torreya > Torreya grandis. The sequence continues at coordinate 284,030 of JARHVA010002270.1, read as the reverse complement.
TTAAAAAATAAAATTCACTTTAGTGTCTCAGTGGTGGTTCTCATGTATTCCATGATTCTGTTGATAGCCTGCATTTATCCTTCCTATCAAAAGAATGGAGAATACACACCTTCATTTCTAGAGCTTTATATCTCTATTTCTATTCTAGTCTTCCCTATAGATGGATTGAGAGTGATGAAACCTCAAGCATATGCAATATGAGTAGAGGGCGAGCTCCAACCTAATAGTACCTTGCAACCTTATCTATGAAAACCTCCTCCCTTATATGCCAATATGGCACTCCAAAATTTTAAACTTTTTATTGTTAAAAATCTATCAGAGCAATGATTTAAATAATCTTATTAATACATAATAGCAAATGAAATTGCTGATAAAAAATAATTTGTATACTCATATTTAATAAATAATCTTCTGAAAAAATTGTCAAGTTTTGAATCTCGATGCATTTCGGATCCACTTTTCTGATCTTTCATCAGGTAAATAACATATCACATGTTATTTATAGAAGTGGATCCAAAATGCATCGAGATTCAAAACTTGACACAGTTTTTTCAGAAAATTATTTATTATTTTCAGAAAATTTAAAATATCATATCTTTGATACTCATATTTATTTATAATCATTTACTCATTTATTTGTAATCGTTCAAAATTTTACAAAATATAAAATATTTTTCCATGTTTCAATTTTAATTACTATCTATCACCCATAATAATAATATTATTGTCAAAATGATATATAATAACAAACAATGAAAACAAATCTCAATGGTAAAAAATTGTTGCGTAAAAATATACTAAAATTCTATAAAATTTATGATTAATTATTTTATTTTTTTATATTTATACTTATTCAAAATCACATTTATCAATCAAATATATTGTAACAAACCCAATCCACTCTCCACATAAATATTATTTTTCAAAGAAACAAAATTATATTAATTTTTAATCTTACACGATATTTTTAGGCAAATTATTCGGCTCAGAGCAATAATACTAAGGCAGGTACTTAAAAAATAATATTGACTTTACCAACCGAATCAAACATTTAGACGAAGCAAGATGTAGTCGTTAGAATATTCTAGATATAATTATGTTTTTGTTTTGTATTGTAATGGTAGAAATCAATTATTTTTTTATTTGTGTTGTGTTCATCACCATCACTGGTGCATTGATTCCCCAGTTCGACGCATTATTTAAAATTATAGAAAAACCACTCAAAATTTAAACTCGTAATTTTATTTATTTATTTTGGTATGACTTGACGAATTTTTTCTTTCATTTAGGATTCTCCATGACATAATCTAATTTGATGGCAGACTGTCAACTAAAATCTGATTTCTCAGGGTAGACTGCTGTTGATATTTCTGTTCCTGCCTAGTTTGCGCATTAACACTTGTCCTTTCGAAATCAACAATCCTGCCATTGAAAATTATTCAAGGGGTTGTTTGAAGGATGACATTGAGTTTATGAGTAGCTAGTGTGAATTAAGTAGCTCTCCAATAGTTAAAGATTTTGATAATTTTAAATTAGATGGTAAAATTAATTTTAATAAGAGTTTTAATAATATTTCATAATAAAATATTAGTTAAAATGTGATAAGTGTTTAAATGTATTTAATAATGTTTAATGATAAAAAAATTTAATTATTTATTTGTTTATAGATTTTTTAAATTTAAATTTTGATAAGATTTATTTGTATAATAATTAAAAATAAAAAAGTTAGAAAGCTATTTCATGTAACAAACAAAGGTAGATGAAATGGAATTAGAATCCATGGTCTTGAATTGTGATAGGGATGGTCATAAAATAACTATGGAGATTAGCATGGTGATAAGAGAAAGATGGTTTAAAGTTTTAAAAGTTGATATAATGATTGGATAACCTTTAATTTAGATCAATTGTTTCTATATAGAAAAATATAATAACATATATAGAATAGTTTATTAAATAAATGTTAAGAATGGTTTTTTTTAGATGTTTACATTTTTATTTAATTAGAAGTGTGTGTTTAGCCACAAAGTAAGTGTTATGAGCATATTTCAAAGTAAAACTTATAAAATGATACAAAAGAATACTCGATAATTTTGAGTTTTTGAATGTTGAAATAATACATCTAAGTTTTGGAACCAACAAAACCACACTTTTATATATATATATATATATATATATATATATATATATATATATATATAATTGAAATTAATTGTTCAAAATATACCTTATTTGTCCTAAATTTGTTGTGGAAGTAGAATAGGTCCATCATAGCATCAAAAGATTTATATTAAAATGGAGTGGGGTCCAACCTTATGTGTTGGCTGGGGACGGGCCCTCACATCTGAAAAGAATCTAAGTCATTAAGTTAAATGGGAATCGATGCTGAAACCCTATAATTGGCAGGGAATGAGACTCTAATTCTACACTATCAAATATGATAAAGTATATACTCTTTTGTCATTATTATGCAACGAAAACCTCACGTCCATCATATTATCGAAGAAAGTATTGTTTTACAAAATATAATGAATAGATTACGTGTCACCTTTTAAAATTTGGAGTGAATCCCTAAAGCCATTCTTTAAAAGAAGTAGAGATGTATCCTTGAAAAATAATATACATATCATTTTAAAAACATTACATTATACTTTTTCCTATGTAAACTCAACTTATAAGTGAAATGGGATTTAATCATATGAAATAAATAAATAATTATATCAAGAGACATTCTACAATAACATCCAGGGGGTGGTAGTGGGTTGTATCATCTATGAGTATTTACTTTTAATTTCAATCTTGAATTTGACATCCATTTTAATGTCATTTAATTTTTTTCCTTTTTTTAAAAATAAAATAAAAAAAAATAATCTTAAAATTGAGATCTCTAAACATTTTAAAATGTCTATACTAATAATATAAATCCATCACATTTATCATATAAAGAAAATTTATAATAATAAATAATCATAATAACATAAAAAATATTCAAAATAAAAATCTTAATATTCTAAATATTTTAAAATATCTAAACTAATAATATAAATTCATCACACTTATTTTATATATATATATATATATACATATATATATATATATATATATATATATATATACATATATATATATATATATATACATATATATATATATACATACATATATATATATATACATATATATATATATACACATATATATATATATATATATATATATATATATATATACATATACATATATATATATATACATACATATATATATATATACATATATACATATATATATATATATATATACATATATATATACATATATATATATATATATACATATATATATATATATATATATATATACATAAATAACATAATAAAAATATAAAATAAAAATCTTAAAATTGAGATTTCTAAACATTTTAAAATATCAATATTAATAATATAAATCTATCATATTTATCATTATCAACAAAATTTATAATAATAAATAATCATGATAATATATATTAAAAAAAATTAAAATTAAAATCTTAAAATTAAAATTAAAATCTTAAAATTAAAATTAAAATTAAAATCTTAAAATTAAAATTTCTAAACATTTTAAAAATATTTATACTACTAATATAAATCTATCAAATTTATTATATAATTTTTTTTATAATAATACATAATCATAATAATAAATAAAAAAATTTAAATTAGATATTTTAAGATTGAAGTTTCAAACATTTTAAAATGTAATTATTAATAATATAAATCCATCCCACTTCGCATATAAATATAAAATATTGAATACAATGAATAAACGATTTAAAAAGTTATGTATATAACCAGCTTTATATCCTCTATCACGTGGTATGCAAAGAAAATCCTCCATTATGGAGGCATCAAATCTGTCATAATTTTCCATCGTGTATATGTATATATATTAAACATATAATTATAATGGAGACATATTTAAGACTGAAATATAGTCTTATTCTATGATATATGGTAAGTTAAATAATTTGTGGATGACAGGCCATGTTTGCCACTACTCAGACAATAATTGCATACATGATCTTTTAACATGATTGCTCGGTCTTTTAACATGATCTGATATGCATACATTCCTTCCGGGTATAGCAAAGCAGCGAAGCTCTCTCCCTTTTGCTGGCAGAGTTGCAGTTGCAGGCAGGGTAATATTGTGTCAAACATGGCTATTTCTGTAACAGCCATAAGTTTAGCGATTTTGGTTTCTACGTTGCTGTTCTTGGTGATAAGGAGAGCTGCCAGAAAGAATAATGGAAGAATGCCGCCAGGACCCTCTCCCTTGCCCATCATTGGAAATCTCCATCAGCTGGGAAAGCTTCCTCACCGCGTCCTGCACGAGCTTGCTGACAAGTACGGCCCAATAATGTCGCTGAGACTGGGTAGCGTTCCCACGGTGGTCGTTTCTTCATCTCAGGCGGCTAAACAATTTCTGAAAACCCACGATTTGATTTTCGCGAACCGGCCCGTGTCAGCCACGGGGAAATACATATTTTACAACCAGAAGGACATCGTTTTTGCACGGTACGGGGCTTATTGGAGAAACATGCGGAAGATATGCATGTTAGAACTGCTGACCGGCAAGAGGATCGAGTCGTTCAGATCCGTGCGGGAGGAAGAAGTTTCCGCGATGGTCCGGTCCATTTGGGGGGAAAGCAGGCAGGGCCGGGTGGAGGTGGACATGAGCAAGATGTTCGCATCCTACACCTCAAACTCCATGTGGCGAATATTGACGGGCAGGACCTATGGCGACCACGACCTGAGCAGCACCGGACTGGGGTTTAAGGCGTTCATGGACGAGGTTTCTGTGTTGGCGGCGGCTTTCAATGTCGGAGATCTCATTCCGTGGTTGGACTGGCTTGATCTGCACGGCCTCAAACGGCGTATGAAAAACATTCACCTGCTCTTCGACCGACTTGCCGAGAAAATTATGGACGAACATGTGGAGCGCAGGCGAAGTGGGAGCGCGGAGGAGCGCAATAAGGATTTCGTCGATGTGCTTCTGGATTTGGATCACACCATGGAAATCACACGAGAAGACATGAAAGCTATTGTTTTTGTATGTCTCTCTTCCCCTTCCACTCAATTGTTTATAGAGCTAAATAACCCATGTCTTTTTTGTGTTTAACAATCATCTTAGGATTTCAAAATTCTTTGGTGTGTTTCTTGACATTATGCCTAAAATTTTATGAATCGAAAAATAAAAGTAAAATACTTTTTCCATTGAATAAACTTAATCATCCAAATATCTAAACCCTAGATCTACCTTTTGGCTATGTTTTCCAGTCATATCTACTATAATTAATCTATTTTGATGTACATTGACAAAATATATATTAGCTTTTCTACAGGCAATGCAGAAACCCTCGTTGATTGCATGTTCCTTAATCTATCTTGCTAAGATTTCTAACAACATCCATACATTGACGTCTTTTGGCATGTTAAATGGCACCCTTATACGTTCATTTTCGACAAGGGAATTTTTTAAGAAACTCACCAAAAAAGGTTATAGGTAGGGTAGTGATTCTGATTGGAATGCAATTCGTTGGGTTGTTGAATCTTATAAATTTTTTAATTGTGTTTGTGGCAAATTGTAATAATCATATGTGGGAAAAAAGAAGAATTATGACAAATGCTTAGAATTTAGAAGGAAAAGCTTCACATAGAAGAAAAAGCTTTGCGAAGAAGTAAAACTTCAGTGGACTTTACAAAATTAAAGACATCACAAGAAGAATAAGATTTATAAATAAAAATAAGCTTAATAAGAAGTAAAAGCTCCCCATTGAAGTAAAATCTCCACAAACAAGTAAAATATTTACGAAGCAATAATATCATAAAATTAATTAATACCTTTGCATGCAGTAAAATATTTATAAGAAGTACAATATCCCCAAAGAAATAAAATCTCCACAAGACATAAAATCTTAGTAAATAAGTAAAAGCTTAGTCCAAGCTTCACAGAGAAGTAAAAGAGCCATAGAGAGGTAAAATCTATGTATAGAAGGAAAGCTCTAATAGGAAGATAAAAGAGGCAAGAATAAGTTTCTTAAAAGTAAAAACAACCAAGTGCTTCTTGGAACTTACAAGGTTAGCATAATTGGGGACCACCACAAAACCCTAGATAGCTCCACTTGAACTAAAGTTTCATTAGGCCATAAAAGGTACTAAAAAGCTAGAAAACTAAAAACATGCACTACAAAGGAAAATCAATGGTGGAAAATAAAGAGATTACATTAGATATTTTGGTGAGTAATGCTTGAAGAATGTTTTATGATGAATTAAGAGCTAAATATAATTTAAAATATTCACCAATTAAAATGTACTATTTGGTTCAAGTCTCATTTGTCTAATATATTTATGGACTAGAGAAAATGAATGCAAACTCACCATGAATTGAAAAAGTGTGACTCACCTTTTTCTAGGGTCCAATATTTAAAGTGCTATTTTTGATGGATGATAAGGCCTTTTTAAGTTGTGAAAAATTGAGCTTATAATTTAAAAACATTTTAAAATCAACATCTTTTTTATTAAATAATGATTTCTTAGAAATTTGTTTTAGGAATGGATAATGCAAGAGTTAGTCTCAACTTTATGTTTATGAGTGCCATTTTAGACATGCGAATTCATACTAAATAAATTAAAGATGGAAAATAAGCTTCACAAGAATAGAAGAGTGTGCATCCATATCATTCCTTAATTAGCCTAAAAAATGATATATGGTATTTGATCATGTATATCCAAAATGGGAGCACCAAGTGAGAATCACAGGTCAACTTAAGGCATGAATAAGCCTTGATCATTGACCGAAGGGGTTCTAGGTTGGTTTGCTCTACTCACCTTTACTCTTGAATTTCTACAAGCTTATGCCAAGGGTGATGGCAGTCAATATGGTTCCCCCCTTTTTTAGTAGCCAATCATGTTAAGGGAATTGGACATATATCAACTTTCCTTTAATCTGATGTTATTAGAGGAAGAGGAGTGCTTCAAAGGTGCCAAGATTTTGGTGGAGTCTAATAGAAAGGTGGTCACAATGTCTTCTAGACTAATGATGGGAAGAAGATGTCATTTAGATCACTAACATTTCCACTTCTTTCAAAAATTATTTGATCCTCCCTTTGAGCGAATGCATTTAATGGTTTGTGAACTATAAAATTAATATGTAACATTATAATAATCATTCTCATTTTTAGAAAAGATAATAATAAATATTATTTTTATTTGGTTAAAATTAAGTATTTATTTATCTATGTTAAATTTGAAGAGTGAAAAGCTACACCGAATTTAACTATCTTACCTAAATATTTTGAATTGGATTAATAGATTTGCATGTACTATATAAAATACAATGTAGAATAGTTTTGAATTGGATAAATATATTCCATGATTCATGTCTACAAAAATTTTAATCTTGATTTATTTCTATGTTAAATCATCAATTTATTTGATCATTGTATACTCACCGAATAATCTTGAAGTTTCAACTTGTAAGGATAGTTTTTTATTAAAATAAACACACACATGCACACATGCATTTATAATAAATTATAACTTTGATGTAATTGTTGAAATTAGTTAAAATTAAAAAATTTCCCTCTAAAATATTAATGAATTTTATCATATGACCCATAGAATGTTTGGTGATCCAAACATATTTTAAAATCCTAAACCATAAAATTATCAACAATCCATTAAAAAAAAACTAAATTGATACCACAAATCATCTAGCTATTAGAGTGAGAAATAGTAAGTTATATAAATGTTTAAATTAAAAAGTGGTGTACCGGTCAAAATGGTATAAATTACAGAATGAAAATTTGAAAAGTTATGAAATTGGTTGAAATAAAAATCATCGCTAAAATTTTCCATGCATTTGATTCATTTTTCCTAAGGCTTGTGGTTAGAAGCCTTTCCAAAAAATTCAATTATGGAATATAATGTTATACCATGCATGTCCTTGATAATATTTGGTCAACTTGCCCAGGTTCTGACTTTGGATTAGTTTTCTTTGTCAAAGTCTATTTAATTTGTTTTTATGAGATCTTTACCTTTGTTCAATTTTATTCATTATATTTTAGTTTTTATATACATTGTTATGTTTTTCTAAGTTTATGGTTAGCAAAATTCCTTCTACGTCAAGCCAACATTCTCTCCATTGTAAAGAAAGGCCTCCCAAAATAACACAAGAGGAATCCCAACAAGCTATTGAGTGCAAAAGACTTAACCAAAAGGTATAGTATATATTTGAGAACCAATATTGACCTAAGGACTATGTCTCTGCTCCTCTTCCCCATGTGGATCATGAGTAATAAGGATTAAAATATTCTTTACATCCTAAACCACACAGTTTTTGAAGGGGTTGGACCTTCCCTAGAGGAAAAAACTGGGTTTTACATCTCCTACTTTGGAAAAAAATGAAGAAAATCTAATTTATCATGGAATCTTGTTGTAGAGTCATGAATCCCTAGAGCCAAGGTGTTTCTAATTTGTTTTATCAAACCTAAGGAGAAAGACTGTATGAAATATCCCATTAGTGATAGTTATAGCACTAAATCTAATCATAGTTTCACTTCCCCTCCTAATCACCATATAATATCCCATAGGGGTTATTATCTTCCTAGGCATAATGAACCATCTCTTATACCTAGGTACAAAATGAGGTGTTCAAACCATAGGGAGAATTTGGTGATGTGTAACCAAATAGAATAGTTTTATACCATTACTATAGGTTTCCCACCCTTCCTCACATATAATCCATTGTGGTTTCTACATATGATGATGATGACTATTATGATGATTTAGGAATATACATTTCATGCATTTTCACCCTCTTGATGAATATATAACTCATGTAAGAGATCTGCCTCCTAAAAGACCTTTTTCCAAGAAGGAATATATCGAGGTAATCTTATCCTATAAGGATACTCATCCAAGAAGGACTTATATTGAATGATATGTAGATGAATACCATCACCATAGAGTTTGCATGGATGACCCTTATTACCTTGACTATATAGACAATTTTTATAGGAACCCTCTCCTTAGCGAACCTTAATTTAGGAAAACATTTCCTAAGGATAATTACAATGACCACCACTATTGGGGGCATCATGAAAAATTGATCTATCAGAATGGAAGAAATATGTTTACAATAAAGGTAGACATAACCCTGCCATCAACCAAATTTATGATAAATTATACTAAAATAACTTATCCCTTCATGCTAGTGCTATCTCCCTTACCATCCATTTCTTGAAATCCTAAATTTTAATGGCCCTCATAATGAGAGCCTTTCTAAATATGTTCATGCTTTCATGATGATATGCATGGATTAAGAACATGATGATGAATTATTTTTCAATATTTTCACTTACACCTTAAACATCAAAGTTCTTGTTTGGTTCTAAAATCTTCCTCCTAAATCCTCAAGTATCATAAAATATAATGTAAAGTATTTCATCACCTTATTTGATGTAACTAGGTCATTTTACATAAGCATATAGTTCCTCACCAATATGAAACAAGACAAGAGTGAGTCTAACTTTGATATTGTTTGACATTGATACACAACTATACATTCATGTATAAAAAGGTCCAATGATGCCCAAATATTCAATATGTCCACTCATGCTTTGAGATATGAGATATAACTATATGACATATTTATTTTTATTAACAAAATAAGAACATTTATTTCATTTTAGGTTAGTATTGCAAAATTTAAAAGAAGATAAGTTTTTGGTAAAGATGAAGACATGTAGTTTTATGAAGGAAGAGTTAGACTATTTTGGATGTATGATCTCACATTATGGGTTAAGAATGGATTTAAAAAAGATAAAATATTTTATAGAGTGGATATCACCAAAGATTATGTTTGAAGAAATAAGATTTCATATGTTATTTTTGTTTGAACTACAAATTCATTAAATTTTTTAATGAAATATGTATACCCCTTAATGGAAAAATGAGGTGATAAAAAGGTTCAAATGTATAGTTTTAGTAGAGAATAACCTTTATATTTTTAAGAATAAGGTAATTAAAGAACTAGTGTTAACATTTCCAAATTTTAATAAATTGTTCTAAGTTGATTGTGATTCTAGTGGGACATAGGCACGATAAATTTTGAGTTAAGAAGGTAAGTCAATTACTTAATTTAGAGAAAATTTGAATGAATAAAATTAAATCTATTTTGTTTATGACCTAGATTAAAAATTTAATGAAAGTCTTCATAGAGAAATTAATAATTAAGAGGAAAGATATAGTTGCATACCTATTTCTAACATACTTGATTTTTGACAAGAACTAATAATATTAGAAAGTAGGTTCTAGAATAGTATAGAAGAACATATAGAAAGAAGATAGCGATTTGAGATATTGAACATAGTTGTATGGAAAAATAGTGGTAGGACCAAAATTATACTATTTTAAAAATATTAAACCTATTCCTAATATATATTTGTATATCCTTACACTTTGAAACATTATAGAATCCTTCATCAATAGTTTATTCTAAAAAACCTCTCTTCGATAAGAATATAAATGTACACAAATGTAATAATTCCTTATCCTTCACTTCAAATGAAGTAAAAACTAAGAAGACAAAAAATATACTATTTTTTAGGGGTTTATTGCAATGAATCCTTATCTTATCATTCCAACAACTGTATAATTTAATACTTGACACTCATTTATGCCAACAAGAAAACTGGGTATATGTCTAGTTCCCACCTTTATCTCTATGAGATGTAGGTTCATAAAATAAAAACATATTTTTTTTCTCATTAAATCCTTGTTTTGGTATAATAATATAGACATAATATTTCAATAAGTGTATATTTGAGTTCAAGGGAATAATATGATTAATGTGTGATGTGTTCTATGTGATATGTGATGTGGATTTTTTTATAAATGAATTAGGGAACATGAGAATATATATGTTCATTAGAATTCAAATTGGAATGCTTTCACACATAGGCCAACTATGGGAAATAATGAAATATGATAATTAAGGCATAATATAATGTGGAATGATTTAATAAAATACCCACAAAAAACATGACCAAAATCATAAGACACAATAGTGGTCATGGTCACTTTTTGAACTAATTTAAAAAAATGTTATTACCATATAAATTAGGTAAATGTGACCAAAAATGAATAAATAAAGATCAATGAGATTATAGGATTGTGTTTGAGTATGTCAAGGCAAAAAAAATAATAGATTTGAAGGTGGTCATGAGAACATAAAGATGACAAAAGACTATGAGGGTCCAATATGAAGGGATAGTGTATCAATAAGAGCATAGTGTAATCCAATGTTCCAAATGTATTAAATCATGTTTACAACATCACAAATATATTAATTATACCAAAATAAAGTGTTTATATAAATCCCCACTTTAATGTGTGTGTACACGTGCATACACGTGTGTGTGCATACACATTAAATCAAATTAAACAAGGGTGCAAAATGTTTTTGCTACAATCTCATCACTATATATAAGTTATGATTGAAGTTATTTCATGATATGAAATTTATATAAAAGTATAAAGGAGAAAAGAGATTAGTTTCTATCAAATTCCAACTCTAACAACTTATAAAATATAAAACCTTTTCTCCTCGCTATCTGCATGAATGTCCTGACTACCATTGAGGATATATGAATGCTCCAATGTCAACATATTGAATGTCCACATAAGTATAAATTATATCAATGTCTTAATAATTTTTTATAATTTAACCAATTAACATAAATGAAAACTAAAAATGAACGAATAACCCTAGTGGTAAGAGAACATTGTTATAATATTTGAAAAATTATGAATCTATTGTGGGCCTAAATTTCCATAGCCATGTTGAAAAAAATTTGATAAATGGATCTTACTGACCTATGTCTTGGAAAAAAATTCTTCTAAGTTGAAGAATAAAACATATGAATCATCTTTACAAGTGTTTGATACAACTATGTAACCTCTTGACATATTTTAACCACTGGAAATATGTAACCAAAGATAAAATAATCTTGCTAAATTCCCCCATATTTTGGTGAGGATGTTATTGAATATCACTCATCTTAAAATAAAAATTATTAAATATATCATGTGTAACATGCGTATAAATCAAAAGTTTTTATAATATTGAAATTACATTTCTAAGCGAATGCATAATTACTTGAATATGTCATCATCAAATCTCATCAATAACCCAATAATAATATGTCAAAGTAGAGGAAACATAAGTAATGGAGTGGAAAAGGGAGGAGAAAGTGATATGTCCCAATTTATTAGCCAAAGAGGGACAAGTGATATATCCTAACATAACAAGAAAATAGGGATAAGTGACATGGCCCAACGTAAAATTATGTCCCTATAAGTATAATTTATAAAAATAAAGCACATAATAACTTACCTCGATATATACATTATATAAACTATGTTAGTGTAGAAACCAATCATAATATACAATAATAAATAGTATGCATGATGTATATCATGGTAACAAACATATACTATCACATAGTATAGTCAATAATGTAAATATGTACAATCATGTAACCACATAGAGGAAGTAGTGAAACAAAACAATAAAGAATAATAAAAAAATTAAACACATATAAGTGACATAAACTTGATAACTAGAGGATAATCTATATACAACAAAATATATACATGCCAAGAAACACACATATGCCCAAGCATACACATGTGATAAATCTAGGAAATATTAGGGAAAATAAGAGAAAATTCAAATATAACAATCATTTGAAGAAACATAATGTATCCATGCAATTAATCATGCAAAATATATTATAGAGAAAGATATGAATAAAAAAATATAAAGCTCAATATGATAATAGAAAATAATAAATATGGAACTTGAAACCCATTGAGAAATTCTCTGAATATAAGTATTCCCCTAATGTAAGGATTCCCTTGGGTGTAGGCACGATGAAGCTATGAATAAAATTTAAGTCCATAATCATATGTAACCTTTATATCCTACATCTAACTCTAAGAATAAAATGAGTAGCACATGTAAAAATATATATTTATAACTTTAGCAATATGTAGATAATCAATGGTACATAACAATGTCTAACTACGTAACCAATAAAGATAACTTGGAAAATAAATTGTATTTTTTTAGTTTTATTGCATTATTTTTAGAATAATAAAAAAACAAGAAATATGCCAATAGGCATGAAAGTAAATGAATCAATGAAAAATCCAAGAGGCATGAAAGCATTCAAAGCAAAAGGAAAAGATCAATCAATAAAGACACAAGGTAAAAAGTGAAAGCAAGAAGAGTCAAAAAGAGGAAAATTCCTACTATCCTACAACATCCCTAAAACTTTAGTGCACACTAGGGGAAATTGCCTCTATATATGTGTGTTTCCATCATTGGTAATTATGATCATGTTTTTGGAATAGGAAACAAAAATCAAGGGTAAGGGGCAAATAAAAGATGCAATCAACAAAAATTAAGGGTTTAAAAGAATGACATAACAAATAAAAACATGAAATAAGAATATGATTTCAAAATTAAAACAAAGATAAACTAACCAAGAAGCAACAAAAAAATAAAGATAAGATAGCAATGAAAAACTAGAAAAAATTATGAGGAACACAAAATCCATATATTGCACAAGAGGGAAAGCAAACACATGAGATACACAAAAAATAGAGGAAAATGAGAAAACAAATCTACGTACAAGAGGTTGTTCCATTTAGCTAGATGAGATTGGTTAGTATTGATAATATATAATCTCATCTAAATTTCCATAATAATATTCCAACTTATCTTCATGATAAATATCCACAAATCCCATAGACCATGAATCTAATGAGTTAGATGTTTCACTTGTGTCATCAAAAATTTAATCATGAGTTATATATTAATTTGGATCATCATCACTAGTAGTGTAATCATTATCAAAAAAAATATTTGAAATGGTTGTTTTATTAAATTGTAGAGGAACACAAGTGATTCTGGTTATTTATTACTTTATAAAGTAACACAAGTGATTATGATTGTTTTATGTGGATCATTTATTTGAAACCTTACGATGTGATTTATCCTAAAAAAATAAAATAGGATTCAATAAGACTATCTTAGTGTGTGAATGAGTAGGTACATGAACTCTATATTTTTTCACTTGAGGTGATATATAGGTAGCATTTAGGGTAATACCTCATGTCAAATTGATGACTCAGAAGAAGAGATTATAATAGTAATAACTTTTTTATCATGGAAAAACTTTAGACATTGATGTAATGTGGATGGGATTGCTCTTATTTGATTAAGAGAAGGGTGTGCAAGTAGTATTTAATATGTCTTTTTATCCAAAAAATACATGCAACCATAATAGAATTTGTTTAGGACTTAGAGTGATAGGTAGTGTGATACCTTGAGAGGTGTCCATGTAATATTGTCATATCCTTTAAGAACATTGGTTGTACCATATAAACCATTTTGAGTATATCCTTAACTAGTAATAAATTTCATTGTGTATATGTTTGAACTTGAACCATTGTCAACCATAATTCCTTTTGTTAAGTTTGAATGTGAATCTATGAAATAATGTATAAATAATGGTCCATTTTAAAAATCATATATTAAAATATCATGGTTAAGAAATTTAATAGAAGGAACCCATTTATGTGTATCTATGACCAAGCCTATGAAACCATCTAATAAATGAGTATTTGTAACTAGTGGTTGTTGTTTAGGTGTTACCATGTGAATATTATCTTTTTTTTATATGATGATTCAAGATAGGATTATTAAAGAGTTTCAATTGTTGATTTGGCTATGCAACCAATTTTTTCAATTTACTATTGTGCTCTTTGAACTAAATGCCATTATTATTAAATAAATATTGAATGTTATGTCTCAATAAGAAAACATCTATTTATGGTATGACCTGAAACTATATGACAATCACAATATGTATTCACATCATAATTCTTAGGTAAAGGTTGAGATGAGTTAAAATCACAACAGGGAGATAAAGATATCATATTGCATTCAAAAAAGCATTTTAAGCATTTGGTGAGGACATTTAGATAATTGTGTAAATTTTATTTGGTATTAATAAGGACAAACTTATCATGTGGTTAATATATGTTGACTAAATTATTGTTCTCATTCTTAGCTTGAAAATAATGGTATCATTAGCCTTAGCCTTGAATGTTGATTTGCCTTGATATTTAGCTTGACTAAAAGTAGGGGCACCAGTTCCATATTTAAGCATATTTTACTTTTTAAGATTGATATTGTAGTTCCTAGTTGTATAAAAAAATCATTGAAATATTAATATATGTTAGACATTACTTTGTCCTTAGTAGGTTGAAGTAAAATTAGAGATGAAATATGCTCCTATTCATTATCAAGTAACTAGTGAGACATATTTGTAAGCATTATTTTGAATTTAGGCACATACTCACTAATAAGCTCATTAGGTCCTTCTTTAAGGAATAAAAAATGTGAAAACATAATGTTTGGCTAATGTTGATTGAAAAACAAGCTAAGGAAATATTAGCCAAAAAATTGAAATAATACATGGAGTGTGATTGTAAAGAGTGAAACAAATTAATTGAATAATCTTTGAGAGTTTGAGAAAAGAACTTAATTGACAATCTATCATTTTGTGCAAACTCAATACATCAAACTTAGAATGATTTTATATATTGTGAAGGATCATCCTCGATGTTGAATAATTAAAATATAGATATAATAGAATGATGGGAAATGGGTATAAAGGGCCTCATAAGCAAATGGATTGAGTAATAAATCATGAGAAGTAGCTATATGCCTTTATCTTTGGGACCCTAATGAAAATTATTGAATTTGTTCTTACATTTATTGAATAGTTTTGTAAAGGATTGAATCATGAGAAGTAAGAGAAGGAACATTTGTAGGGATAAGCACCTTATATTTTTTAGAAAGATAATGACCAAAAGATGTATATTGAAAAATAGGTCTAAAAACAAGAGGTATAAAAGAATAATAAATTCGAAAAGGAGTAGATGTTGAAGGAAGATAAAGACTGAATACTTTGATGGTTTTATTAATCAACAGAAGCAAATATATACAAGAGAGAAAATAGTTAATAGACTTGTATCTTTGTAACCGATTATAACCGGATATAAGCTGTGATTACCACCTAACCTGACTGGTGCATCTAACCGATGCTACAAAACTACAAACTAATAATTCTAACCATCGCTATAACAAATTATGCTAACCAAGAATTAATCGACACATTTAAACAATGTAATGTTATCATTTTTTTCCAACATTCCCCCCTTTATTACATTGTTTCTACAAACATCATATTTTCTAATAGTGGTCCCCCCTTTATTACAAACATTGTAAAAATATTTACACTCTCCACGTAGCCTGCTCACTTTTTGAGGTGGCATGCCATCTTTGTGGCTTCAAGGTCTTGGTGACACCTTAGTTTTTCTTTGCAAGATTACCAAAAACTTGGAAGTGATACGAACACTTCTGTCTGTTAACACCTTCGATGGTTTCTTGAATTACGAAGATTACCACAAACCCATATGGTTTTCTACTTCAGGTTGACCACGAACCTGGAGGGTTATAGGAGGTTTCTACTACACTTCGGTGGTTTCTCAAATTATCAAAGACCCTTTTCTAAGAACCAAGTGCTACTTTAGTGCTTTTGATCTCCACAACATTCTTTTTTAGGAGGTACCAAACTGGAAAATAATGCTCAGTAGCTTATTGAAAAACACACTGCAAAACATAAAATAAACACACCAAAATTTGTCACCATAACAATGGTGTGACTCCAACGTAGGTGACTCACGAGAGGACACCAAATATCCTCTAGCCTCCGTGTATCCTCCAACCTCTAGTAAATGAAGTTGCTTCACTCAGTCGATGAAGATTTGAAGCTCGGTTGCATGAGGAGAAATTCTCCCCATAATTTAGACCCATTTAACATTTGATGACACTTGACATAGGATATCGCGTAGAAACAATAATATATCTTTATAAATCTAAACACTTTTGACTATGACTCTATCTTTTGATTTCGACACATTTAAAATAATTAACGACAATAAAGACTTTTATAAATGATGACATTATTTTGGCACTTTTTTCTCAATAATATGATGATGACTTACCTAAATACCACAAAATTTATTTGAATTGATGATTCCACTTCTAATATCATTACTTGACCAAAACATTTAAAAATACTATGTACCTTTGACAACAAGCTAAAATTAACATAAACAACTACGACTTTCTTAAAAATGAGATACTTGTATAGCGACTAATGTTGCATGAGAGGAAAGCTCAAGTACGGTAAGACAGACTTGTCAGAAACTCTGATGCATCAAAGGACACAAGGAGACCAATGAATATATATAGCGATGGAAGAAAGGATCATACAACATGAAGATAGCATTTATTAGATACTTCATCTTAATAAAAGACCATCCATACATAAACCAAACAACTCTCAGGACTAGTGCATGCATGTACAATGACACATCAAAGTTAGATGGAAGCATAAATAGCTGGTTGGACACATAAACAATGGATTTCAGTGACACAACATAAAGATCAAATTAACACAGAGAACAATCAGCAAGATTAACATATATAGATGAGAGCTTCAATGCACGGTGGAAGAAAATATACAGCAGCTAAATATTGGAGACTCCAATCAAACCAGATTCATTGAAAATTCACCGATCGGTTGTCAGGACAATGCGAACTAGACTGTAGATTCTCCTTGTAACATTCTGACAATCCCTTATCACATACAAATTGATGCAAATAAACTTCTCCCACCAGGCTTCGCTCACTTCTTTCTTTTGCACTTGGTAGCGTAGGTTCTACTGGCTATATACTTGCTCGAATGTGGATGCTCATTTACAGGAGCAATGTATAAAACAATGGCTCCTCTAGTTCTTTTAATCCTCCATCATAGAGATCGCACTGCTCTGATAAAATCTCTTCTCTCCCAGGCACTTTCTCCTTACGGGCTGCTTTGATACCAATGAAGGAAGATAAAGAGAATACTTTGATGGTTTTATTAATCAGTAGAAGCAAATATATACAAGAGAGAAAATAATTAATAGAACTGTATCTTTGTAATCGATTATAATTGGATATAAGCTGAGACTGCCACCAAACCTAATCAGTGCATCTAACTGATGCTACAAAACTGTAAACTATTAATTCTAACCATCGCTATAACATATTGTGCTAACTAAGCATTAATCGACACATTTAAACAATGTAATATTATCAAATTTCGCTAATAGATGTAATAACCTACATAAAATAAATAGGTAAGCTACAAAAGTAGAAGCAATATGCACATTATCTTTATGATGTGATGTTGGATAACCTCCAATAGGTGTAATATAAACATTCAAAGATTCACTTTCAAGATGTACTTGATTAGATATAGATCCTTAGCCAAATTCTTGTTTTGTATTTCTTATAACATCATTAGTATGTCATTCAATTGTTTTGGATGTTCTTTACTAGTTTTTATAAAATCAATGAGTATTTTTACTCTTTCTTTATCCATTTCATCATTTTTATGGTTTGAGATCCATGAGGCTCATTACCATTCATAAATTTTTTATATACAATGGTATCATCAAAAGCGTTGGCAACACAAACATTTATATTTTCATTAGTTGAATTTAATCATTCACATTTGTACCATTTGCATTACCATCAATATAAGGAGCATGAATGCCATCAATATTCATCATTTTATTTTTAAACAAAACATGAGTATTTAGTAAAGTAATTTGAAGCAAATCAATATTTTAACCTCTCAAGCTATTACTTCATCTAGTAGTTAGTTAAATCTAAATTTATTAGTTGACATTAAATAGAAACATAGGGTGCATGCAATAATTTAGGGCTAATGATATCATAATGAGAAAATAAAACCTAAAGAAATTATACCTAATACAACCACAATAGAAAACCCTAAAGAGAAGGAGAGCATGAAACCAAAAAGTTAGAGTGTTCTAAATAATTTGGTTCACTAAAATGTTTTATGTGGAAATTATCAATTGAATAAAATAACCTTGAGCAGTCAATAATTCAAAAGAAAGATAGTGATATGTATTTGTTTTTGAGTTATATGTGTTCTATCAGAGATCAATAATGCTGGAAAACAAGTTATAAAATATCCAAAAATTAAAAAAAATATTTTATCCATGAGTAGAATCATATGTCATGATAGTGGAAAAAATATAATCACATTCTTTGAAAATAGTCAACATGTTCCAAAAATGTTTGTGTATATCCCTGCACTATAAAATTTTATAGATCCCTTTGTTAGTGGATGATGTCCTTGAACCTCTATATGATAAGTACATAAATGTGTGTAGATGTTATAATTGAATTTCTTTTTCTTTATCTCAAGTCCACACTAACAAGACATAAAACAATATGATATTTTTATTTAGGAGTCTACCTCAATTAGTTCTTGTCTTATCGTTATGACATGTATATAGTTTGGCACTCAGCATTCATCTATGCAACAAGAAAATTGTGTGTATGTATAGTTCCCACCCTTATCCCCATGTGACATGGGTTTGTAAAATAAAAACATAATTTATTTTGCTAATGCAATCCTTATTTTGGTACAAGTATAAAAACACAAGCTTTTAGTAGATACAGAGTGGAATGATAGAAAAATATGTTCAATATGTGATGTATTCTCAATGACATGTAATGTATAATTTTTTAAATAAATGCATTAGGTCAAATGTGTATGTATATTTTCATTTTAATTCAAATTGGGAAAAAAAATCATGCAAATCAACCATGGACAAACATGAAAGTAAAAAAATAAGGCATAAGAAAACATGGAAAGATGGAACAAAGGATGCTTAATCAACATGACCAGAATCATATAACATGATAGTGATCATGACAACTTTAAGACCTTATAAATCTAGTCAAGGTGAGAAAAAGTCAGGAAACATAAATTAATTAGTTTATAGGAGTGTGTTTGAATATGTCGAGGCAAAAAAATGACAAATTTGAAGGAGCTCTTGATAAAATGATGATGAAAAAGTAACATGAAGGTCCAATGTGAAGGCAAAGTATACCAAAAAGGGCCTAATGTGATAAAATGATAAATTTATGAAAACATGATAATGACTTTATAACTACACTATTTGTAAAAAATTAGGCATCTATAATAGTAAGGTTACATCTATTTCCAAAGAACATAGTTTTAGATAGAGATACAAAGTTTGATGGGTATTTGAAGAGTTGAACATAGAATTATATCATGCACAGGAGCCAACTACACAGAGATAATTTTCAACACAAATACTTTGCACTATTCTATTCTAATTATCATTACTTTATTATGATAATCAATATGTGAGACTACATATATATAGGAACCTTATTCCTATATTCTCTCCATTAATTTCTCTCACCTATAAAACCTCCAGACCTATTTACGTGAGTTTGGTTTAACAACCAAATCTCACACAAATAATATAATAACAAAATACTAATCATAATATTGTTATATAATAATATTTTGATTACTTACTAATTACTAATAACCTAACACTTATTTACCTCTTGGTAAATCAATCATAGTAAATACTTAATTTAATATTTAATTTTTACCTTCCCAAAAATACCTATTTTCACCTAATGTGAAAACTATTCTCAACATTCCCCCCATAGTTTTTACATGCTACAATATATCTCTATTTCTGACTGTAGCATGCTCCACCTCCATGTGCTCATGATCTGCATACGTGTGCCATCACACATCTCTTTACACTCATATTCAATTGGTTTTCATATGTTCACCAATAACCTTCCAAAATGGTTTTCTCAGGTTCATCAATAACCTTACAAAATAGTTTTCTCAGGTTCACCACTAACTTTACATAATAGTTTTCTCAGGTTTACCACTAATCTTACAACATGGTTTTAACAAGTTTACCACAAACCTTTCATCATGATTGCTACAATACTTTTTAGATCAACATTCTCCAATGTAAATATATAAAAGGGTTACATGGAAATATCACAAGTGAACAATATACTTCTGTTCTTATTTGCAACACATAGTAGAAATATAAAACACACCATACTAAAAAAATAAAAAATAACACACCACAAATGTCACCAAAATATTATGCAGCCTTATCATTAGTGACTGACAAGAGGTCATTGAAAGACCTCCTTATGTGTAGCCTCCATCCTCTAGTAGATTTAATTAATAGACATAGTCTTCTTCACTTAGATATTCTGTGTGAGCAGTATTTATTTGCTCATTATTTTCTTCTTCTTCATCTATGGCCATGGCATTTTATCATAGTTTTTTATCAAGTAAATCTTGTGATCTTTTTCTAAAATTCATATACATGTGACCAACTTGTTTACAATAGAAACAAGTGAGCCATTTCTTTGTATCTTTAGAAGTTGCTACAAGTTTGAATTTTTTATTAACAAATGCCTTATCTTTCTTATTTTTACCATACATTGTAGTTTCCTATGGTTAAAAAATCATAGTTCTTTTTTCTTCATCAAGTATAGAAGAAATGAGCTCTTCTAAACTAGGATTGAATTTACTCAATGTAAATACTATATTAGAATAACTGGGTGGAATACTATTTAATAAAACTACTTTTGCATCATCATCATGTATGTCAAGTTTAATTCCAGCTAATTGATTTGAGATGGAATGAAACTCACTGATGTGATCCACCATGCTATCACCTTCTTCCATTTTGAGACCAAACAATCTTTACTTCAATGCAATTGATGCACTTCTAGCTTGTGAACCAACTAATTTGTTTAATGTTAGCCAAATTATATTCAAAGATTTAGACAAATCAATATGATGTAAATAAGCATCAGATAACCCCAATCCAATGATTTATGTAGCTTTTTGATCTTTCCTCTGTAATTTTGCTGCTTCATCTACATCTTTGGTTTTTAACTTTGCCATCAACAATATCCCACAAGTCTTTGTCGATTAGAAACAATTGAGTTCGTACTTCCCAGGTGTGGAATATTTTCCCTAAAATTTTTCAATATGAACAAACTTTCCATTATGACACTCTCACAGGATGTCAGTTTAAACCAAGAATGCATCCATATATAAACTATTGAAAATGTTTCCTAATCATCACCTAAACATAACTCAATGAGAAACTCATACATTTTTACAAAAAATGACTCAAGTGATATTAACCTAATTCACCTAAATGATGATGACTCTTTTTTACATATTTAAATTTTTTGACATAAGAATAATTTTGACACTTTCAATTTTTGACAAAATACAAATCATTAAAGTACCAAATGTTTATATTTTTGATTTAAAAAATAAATGACTCCTTATTAAATAAAACTGATTATAACCATAACTATAACATGACACTAAAAAAATTATTGAAAGAAGCATGATACACAATTAAAATATCTTTGAAAAAAACCTAACTTTTAAAAAATTAACACAAATTGTAAATAAAGTGACACAACTCTAAAAGGAATATACTAGTGCTAATGAAAAAAAACCTATCAATGCCTCATGGCACGTGAGACTACACAACATGGAATGGTGGTAAAACTGGTGGACGCTCATAGAGAGTAGAGCCACACTTTAATAGTGTAGTAAAGTAAAATTTTTGGATAGTCCAAATTGTTGGTACTATGGAGAAATTTGTGGAAGTGGATGAAATGTTCTTATGAAGTGGGGTTGCTAATGAATTGTGTAGCTAGATTACCTGAGTGATGGATCAAGAGAAGTTTGGCACTGTGATTGAAACCTCTCTCCTATGAGGTCATAGTTTATATCTATTATTGTTATGGGAATGAATGAATTAGACCTTTTTTAAAACTCTTATGCTTCCACTTCATTCCTATCTACCACTGCTTAGAATTTAAATTTCGCATGAATGGGGCGATCATGAATAGTAATAGATCTACCCCACACAACTTTAGAATTCTATTTTTCGTAGAGGCTTGAACAAATTTTTTTTGATGCCAATGATGGGTATTTGAAGAGCCTAACACAAAATTAACTCATGCATAGGAGCCAACTACACAGAGATAATTTTTAACACAAATATTTTGCACTCTTATATTTTGATTCTCATTACTTTATTATGATAATCAATATGTGAGATTACATATATATAAGAACCTTGTTCTTATATTTTCTCCATTAATTTCTCTCACCTATAAAACCCACAGACCTATTTACGTGAGTTTGGTTTAACAACCAAATCTCACACAAACAATATAATAAAAAAATACTAATCGTAATATTTTTATATAACAATATTCTGATTACTTACTAATCACTAACAACCTAATACTTATTTACCTCTTGGTAAATCAACCATAGTAAATACTTAATTTACTATTTACTTTTTACCTTCTCATAAATACCTATTTTCACCTAATGTGAAAACTATTCCCAACATGTTTATCATTTTTGGAGAACTTTGTGGGGAGAGTTGGGAATGAGGTTGAGTTTTGGTTCCCCATATCATCCAAAAGAAAATGGGAAGAAAGAGGTAGTGAATAAAATCAAAGGGAAGTTATTGATATTATTAGTATGGAACAAGCCCAAATAATGAGACATGAATTTGGCACAATTTGAGTTTTATTACATCTCAATCAATAAATTACAACCAAGATAAAATTTAAAATTATGTATGGTTGCAACCCTAAGGTTTTAGTGAGTTGAGAGATACAATGGATATGATTAGGATAAGTGATGAATTAGATTAATACATAAAATATATGCATGAGATGTATAAGGAAGTGAAAGAGAGGTCAGAGAAGAGCGTCATGTATTAAAATAAACATGAAGACCTTAAGAGAATAAAATAAGAACTCTAAGTTGGTGACTTGGTTTTATCTCATTTGATAAAATAATGGTTTCCTAAAGGAACCTATAAAAAACTCAAGTGGAAGAATATTGGGCTATTTAAAATTCTAATAATATTTCATAGTGAAGGCCTATGAGATAAAGTTATAGAATGGGAGTGATATCTTTCCCATATTCAATGTAGTGGACTTACACCCTTACCTTATGGGATAAGCAAGTGATGAGGATGTAATTTTTTATTATTCAATTTTAGATTGGAGACATCCATCAATTTTCAATGAAAGTGAAGAGATAGATATGGTGATGGACTTCATAATGATCAATAGAACAAGAGGCAAAAAGTATAAAAATTATTTTGTCAAGTGAAAAGAAAGAGGAGTTAAAGATGCAACTCAGATGTGAACATTTGAGATTTCTAAGTATGGAAAACCATTTGAATAGCTCATAAAAAATTTATGAGAAAAAAAATCATGTATTTTATTTGCCTAGAGTGTATGATGTGGGATAATCTGGTTCAACTAGCTATATTGCATCAGTGAAAAACATGAGTCACAAAAAAAAAATTTAAACTTGTCAACATCATTTGCATGTCAAATATTATCATATCCAACAAAAGAAACATTAAAATAAATCTAACATCCTAGGAACATCTAGTGGAATAGGTTTTAGTTGTTTATGAGAGGAAAAATTAAATATTTTGGGTAGATGAAGAGACCTTTAATTAACACAAGTGGTGGTTTTGAAAATGATGGTCTATATTAACTAGTTTTTTAAAACTAATGTGGGGACTACATAGCTTTTAGCTTGAAATAGACAATAGCTTTTCCCACGAAGGTTGATAAATTAAACTTACCTCCCAAGATGAAATATGTTGACATGAAAATAAATTTAAAATAATAAGGGAACTCATAGAGGCAATCCATAAGTAAAATGTAGTAAAAATATATTTGAGTTAGTTTTCGAGATTTGAGAATAGTCAGTGAGGAGAAGATTTAGTGAGATCCAACTTTAGTTGGGGAAAAAGGGTAGGATGGAGAGAATGAGAGAATCTTGTAAGAAGCTAGTAAGGTATATGTGTGTTTAGGATTAGGGGGAGATAATATCAAGTCCATGAGGGGATAAATATATTTATAATATTATTCATTTTATGTTTAATAATCTATGTGTGTGTGTTTATGTTTGTGCATGTGCGTGTGTGTGCATGTTTATGTGCATACGTACATGTGTGTGTGTGTGTGTGTGTGTGTGTGTGTGTGTGTGTGTGTGTGTGTGTGTGTGTGTGTGTGTGTGTGTGTGTGTGTGTGTGTGTGTGTGTGTGTGTGTGTGTGTGTGTGTGTGTGTGTGTGTGTGTGTGTGTGTGTGTTGTGAAGAGTGTGTTTTGGTTCCAAGTATGAGCATTTTATACAAAGGCTTGTCTATTAATATTGAGTGATTTTTGGCTAGGGAAAAATGAAACCATTAATTTGGCCCCATCATTCTCATCTACATCAAGCTCCTTGACTAATTATTATTATTTAAATGTTACACCCATAACCGTATGAGTATTAAGGTTATGGAATGGAGAAAATAACATTTATATTTTATTTATTAATCATTAATAGTTAGTCTGACATAATTAGAATGAATGGGTATGACCCTTCCCTATTATGAGTGTGACTCTTCACAATTATGGGTATATATATGGTGGAACATGGCTCTCCATAATCATCATAAGTTTAATTATTGAATTCATTTAATCATTTATTTTGATTATTGGAGGTTTCCCCATCAAAATGTATTATATTTGACCGTTATATATGTTATTATAAAGAAATATCCTGACAAGTGGTATCGTAGCATCGATTTTGTCAAAGAATTTTGTTTCTGATATATCTCACAAATCATTAATAATTTTTATACAATTGTTTTACAAGATTTTTATAATCATATAAGGAGTATACAACAAAAATTTGGAGATATAAAGTTCCATTTTTAAGAAGTAATTACAATTTTCCTTTTTTTCATAAAATTTCTCTGTAATCCACAATTTTTGGAATTTTAAATTTGTTTATATTTTTGGAAAGATCATAAATTTTTAGTTAGGGTTATTTATTTGTATTTTTATATTAGAGGCATTTTACATTCTTAAATTTTATGGTCAAATTTGGTCAATAGTGGTGCATATGCTCCTAATACAACACATGTTTTAATTGCTTATGGTTACCACTTGCTCTAGATACTTTCCTCAAAGCATTGATAATAAATATAGATATAAAAACAAAACCAAATATATATCCATGCCTTTTGGAATAGATGCTTTTTATTCAACCACTAATCCCAATGATTTACTTTATTGTCCACCACCTAAAATTGAAGGAAACATACTTGAGGGATGTGAAATAGTGGTCACTTTTATCGAGGATAATTCATTTGACCCATTTGAAACATCATTGAATGAGGGTTTAGATAGGTTTAAACATGATCTAATGTCTGAATTGAATTTCCTAATTAATCCACATCTTATAGTCACTCATACACAACCAAACCATCCTAGAGGTCACAATAAAGCAAACTTAGGACAATAGTTCTAAGGGCCAAAATTAAACCTACCAAATATGGACATCCAATTTTTTTATGGCATGGATGTAACCTCCTAGATAAGTCTCATGGAACAATATTTTAAACTTCATAATATACCAAAAAATGCAAAGGTTGACATAGCCTCACTACATCTAGAATCTAAACCTTATCAATGGTACCAGTGGATGATGAGTGACAAGAAAGGGAAAGGGATTAGTTGGGATGAATTTATTAATTAATTATTATCCCACTATGAGCAGCCATGGAAGGGAATTTATTTCACCCAACTAACAAATTTTAAACAAACAAGGTCTGTAGCGGAATATAATGCCGAGCATATGAGATTGGCAGTCTAAACTCCAAAAGCAACACCTTATAAGAGATTGAAATTTTAAATCAATGGACTAAATGAATGAATTAATCATGATGTTAATTTTTTGAACCACGTATAGTTAGGAAAGTAATGTAACAAGTACTACACATTGACCAACAAAACTCTGCTACCAAGAGAATCATACATGGTCAAACTTTGGAATGGAAAGATAGAAATGTGACTAATATTGTTGATAGAAATATGGTCAAATATTTTAACTCAAGGTAAATTACCAATATTTTTCCTCAAGAAGAGGCATAAAAAAGAAAAAAGGGTCTATGTTGACATTGTGACAGTAAATGGTCTATTGGCCATAAGTGTGCCAATGGTGAAAAAAAACTAATGATTATTGAGAATGAGGTTTTGGAGGAAAATGAATTAGCTACAGAGGAAAAAATAATAGAATAGGAGCATACAAATTATATGGAGGAAGAAAACCCCACTATCTCTCTACATGCATTAAATGGGATAAGGACACCAAAAATACTCAAAATGGTGGGTTATATTAAGAAAAGGAAAGTGACAGTTTTAACTAATACAGGGAGTACCCATAACTTCATTGATAAAAAGTTAGCTAATGAGCTCAATTGATTTATGTATCCAGTCTCTAATTTTCAAGTTATGATTGTCGATGGGAAACAACTCTCATGTGGGGGTAAATTTCACCATATCAAGATCTCAATGGGGGACTATCATCTAGATTAAAAAATGTTTGCCATACAAATTGGGGGAGTAGATATCATTTTGGGAGTGCAATGGCTTAAACAACTAGGAATAGTGTTTCAATTTTCAAGACTTATTCATGGTTTTTAGTATAAATAAATGAAAGCACACACTTAACGAGATGAAATCCCCACCAAACCAAATTATTAGCTCTCATAGGATGGAGAAATTAATTTAAAAATGATCTCATGGCATAGTGGCACAACTACATTTCTTGGAAGCCATGATGTAGAAAATCAAGACTCACCTTCTACTACATCTTATTTGTAGGGTCATTCCAAATCATGTACAATTGACTATCATATTAAATAAAAATAAGAAGTGCTTCAAGTCCTTAATGATAATTTGGTTGTGGTTAAAAATAAGATGAAAAAACAAGTTGATCAACACCGCAGTTTGAGGCATTTTGAGGAAGGAGATTGGGTGTTCCTTCACTTACAACCCTATAAACAATGATCACTTAAAAAATATAAAAACCTCAATCTTGCACCAAAATTTTATGGTCTCTATAAGGTTATTAAATGGATCATAAGTGTTGCTTATAAGTTAACACTTTCACCTTCTTCCAAAATTCATCCTATCTTTCATTTTTCATGCTTGAATAACATCATTGGTTCCAAGATTCTAGTCCAGTTTGAGTTTCCTAAGTTAGATGAATAAGGGAAGTTCATTATGGTGCCTGAGGCTATTATCAATAAAAATAAAAATATATATTACTAACCAAGCCATTTCTTCATTTCTCATCAAATGGAAGAATCTACCCACTGACATTGCAACATGGGAGGATGAACAATTCATGCACCAACATCCTGAGTTACTAAGGATTGAGGGAAATGCTTTTATAAAGGGGAAGGGCATGTTACACCCATAACCTTATGATTATTAAGGTTATGGAATGGATAACATAACCTTTATCTTTCATTTATTAATTATTAGTAGTTAGGCCGACATAATTAGAATGAATGGGTGTGACCCTTCCCTATTATGGGTGTGACTCTTCCCAATTATGGGTATATATATATATATATATATATATATATATATATATATGGTAGAGCATCACTCTCCATAATCATCATAAGTTTCATTATTAAATTCATTTAATCATTTATTTTGATTATTGGAGGTTTCCCCCTTGAAGTGGATTAGATTTGAGTGTTATTTATGTTATTATATATAAATATCCTAACAAAATATCAATTTAATCACCATGACCCTCATTGGGTTTCAGAACACTCCAACAATAGAATTTCCTTTTTTATATAAAAATTTTAGATCCACATTTATTAGTATATTTTAGTGGTGTTGCATTCCTCAAAATCTATCTTATAGATCTCCTATATAGTCTAATATTGGAAGCTCTTTTCACCCATAATCAATCTTTAACATGTTATAACACTCACTCTCAATATTACTTTGTCTACTAGTTCTCTTGGTTTCTAATTTTTTATAATTTATAATTATTAGATCTATAATGGTTGAAAAATTATTTCCAACCTTTTATGTAGTGTCTACCACTACCTCACATTTTCATGGATATTCCTCCAAGATCATGTGTAGTGATCACAATGAGTTTCCATACATTTACATTAGATTTACAACAGAATACTTACTACCACTAAACTATCACACAACCAATACATCTTGAAGATAGGTTAGTAGTATTGATGCATGCTTCAGGGAACCTTATTACACAAGGTTTTTTTTTCTATATTATTACTATCCCTATATATTTTATATCCAACATATTTGTTGGTAGTAAAACATGAAGCTTAAATTGTAGAAATGTTTTATAAATGACAAGTGTGTAATAGAATATTTATTGTATAAAATAAAATATTTTCTTGAATGTCAAAAGTATTTAGAAGATAAAAATCCTCCTTCAATTTTGGAAGCGAATGATCATGAATAAAAAGTGGTAGAGCCTCCTCGCATTATTATAAATACTCTATTTTGTAACAAAGATGATTGATCATTATTTCCTAAATTTGATAAATCAATAGAGATTATTGATGGTTTTTCTTGAAATTATTCTATGTTTATCATAATATATGGGTGTAATCTCTCCTTTAGTTATTAATTTCCTTTTGCATGTACCTATTCTCTTTTCAATTATTAATGGATCTGAATAATTAAAAATCATATAATTACACAAATAATGAAGACTAATGATTTTTTATTAAATTTATTGAGATTTATTTATGTGTTTTGTAAACATATTTAGATTTGGTAGTAATAAATTTCATAACTAAAACATTAGCATGTTTTGATGGAGGGATTCTAGGAACCTCTACTAAAAATGGTGCAACAAGTGTGGAACCAAATCATTTTGAGATGGTTACCTAGTCAAAGAGACCTTGAATGTTGGTTGGATGAAACAAAAGAAGAAGTTAAAATAATAGGAGGATTTACTAAATAAATCATAGATGAACACATCTATGGAGAGATTTATGAAGTTTTCAAATGTGAATTACTTGAACTGCTAGCTAATTGGTTTTTAAGACTTGAGTATTACTACTTTAGACCTAGAGAAATGGATTAATTTGTTTGGAAAATAGAAAATATCAAAAAAAATGCACAATTTGGATACTGAATGGACCCATGTGATTGATCATTGTGTGAGAAACATAATTGATTAATACATCACTTAATTTTACATTAAAGGATATATTACATTTGAATCTACACATAACATGTTTATTAAGGAAAACTAAGGCAAATTATTACAATGACTACCTACATTATTGAAAATGTTGGTTGTGTAAAATGACATGGTACCAATCCCAATCAACATGGAGTATTCACCTAGGTCACTCCCAATCGACATGTAGTATTCACCTAGGTCACTATGGGAATGTAGACTAGAAGGAGTAGAATGGTGAAAATTGAGATAAAGAGCCTAAACTTAAACCCAAAAGATGGATGACACAGAGAAGAAAAGTGAGAAGGTAATTCTAGGAATTTAAAGAGAGCCATGGTAACAAAAAATATGGAACAAAACAAAGTGATCCTCAAGGAATTACTAGTATAAGTATATTAGAGACTACAAAGACAATGAGAGGAACTAGGCATCCAAGAGAATCTAGAGAGTATGTAGACATGGAGAGTAGGGTACTCAAAGGAACTATAGATATTGTAAAGATCATAGAGACCAAATGCGATTTGGATATCAACCTAGATAAATAAGAAGGAAGATGCCAAATATATCATGGGGAAGTTGAAGAGAGGCAACTAGATCAATTAGATAGTAATTTTTAGGAAGTAATTACTAGGGAAGAGATTGTTTTGGGATGATGAGACACTACATTTCAAAGAATTCATGTTGAATTATAGGGTTAGGTCAGGTTAAAGATTGAGTGGGGGACATAACTTATTTTAAGATCATTCACTCCAAGGAAATGCATCCCTTGTGCCTAATTTAATAGCTAGAATAAGTAGTTTAAAAGACAAGAAAGATGTTGAGTGAGTTGAAGAATTCACATAGAAATTTATAAATCTTAGCATATGAACTAAGAAGTTACTTCAAAATAAATGTAATGATTTTATAAATATAATTGTATTAAATTTGAAGACACATATTAAATAAATTTAAAAATATCAAGTAGTATCAGGTGTAAATGTAAGAAATATGGATCTTAATGTCAGAGTTTTGGGCACTCTGACACCATATGATGGGTCTTTTGACCCAAAACAATACTTATTTACCTATGAAATTAAATGGTAGGTTAAATGTGTATTAATGATGATGCTAAAATGTGAAAGCTTGTATGATCTTTGATAGACATATTTATAAATATTATTTCAAAAGTAACTTAGGAAAATTGACTTTATAACAAGTCAAAGATAAATTTATTGGGGAGTTAAAAATGTAAAAATGCGTAAGTTAGAATATTCAAGACTTGAAGGAGATATGGCTAAAACCGAGTGAATCAGCTTGGGATTACAATAAAAAGTTATCTGATGTGAAGAATAGAGTAAAATTCAAATTTATAGACTCAGATAAGGATTCCTAATTTGTAGAAGGTTTGTGACATAATATATGTTTTTCCATTGCATAAGCCTAATTATCTAATAAATATGATGGAAGGTGCACAAAAATTGAGGTTAAGTAGATATAATATTGTGGAGAATGTCCTCATTCTACTTCAAAACATATGCCAAGATAGATGTTGTCTTTTTTAAGATGAAGGAAATACAAGAAAGCAACAAACATAGATTAGAAATATGGTGCACTGAGTGCGGGAAAGAGGGACATCATAGGAATGAATATCTAAAACAATATGAAACGTGTTGCATGATATGACATTCCACTGTGAAGTGTCATCTATTACAATAATACATACAATGACCTGAGAACATGTTTTGGAACTTTTATAAATTAAACAACCATGATGAGAATAACTACCAAGTTCTACAAGAGTTCAAGGAAGATATTACCCAAAATGTCTTTGTAGTAGCTGTGTAGTAATCTCCAACTATGAAACTAGGTGTGCTAAGTCCATATGTTGAAATGAAAATGTAAGGTGGTTGGGGTCCACTAGAAACACAATATTCTCCTGGTTGGACACCTCAATATCCATAATACGAGGTTGGGTGGATTCCAAAATCACCTTAGTACCAATTAGATTGGAAACCACAATCTCCACAATATTAATCAGGGTGGACACCTCAGTCCCCATAATACTAACCATGTTGGCATCCTACATCATTGCAATAAAAATCAAGATGGGTACTTCCTTCCCCAAAAAAATAATATGGGTGATATGATGGAAAATAAAAAGGATGGGGGTGACCATAAAGGTAGGGAGGATATTGAGGTGAGTTCCAATGGAAAAAAAAAATCAAAGATAAGGGGATAGATATGCTAGAAAACCAATTATTTATTACCTACGTAGTGAGTTGAATCATATCACATAGATTATCCCTACCATCTATAGAGCTAGCCATATCATACATATTGTAAACTCAATAGGCAACAAAATATTGAATATCATCATGTATTATAGAAACAAAGTAAAGAAAAGGAAGTGAAAAATGTAAATATGGTGAAATCTCATCCTAAAGATCAGGATTTCATGAAAGATCTCACCAAAAATAAATATAAGGGTCAAGGAATATCTGCACTGGAGGTTTCTCAAGAGACCTTTATTAGAAAAGTTCTTAAAAATAATTATCCTATTCTTGTAAGAGAAAAATTTATGATGACAAAAAAAACTTAGCTACTTCAATCCATACAAAATCAAAATGATTTTGAGTGATATGCTATGATAGTAGATGCATAAATGTATGTCCAAATTTTTTGCATACTAAGACAGGATGGAGTGGTTACAAGTTTGAAAAATCTCCTCAACCTAGTAAGTACTATGTGTAATGAAGACATCTATTATAATATAACAAACATGTTGCATAACTTGGTTGATTGTGAGAAAAGGGAACAATAAAGAGCTAAAAATGTGGTATGGTATGTAAAGACTAAAATAACTAGAATGTTGATGCTAGAGTGGAAAAAAACTCACAAGATATAAAGTCACCAATGATGTATTTAATTTTTAGAGTATGGTGAACATGATTTTGAGGTTGACATGGCAAGCCATTGGAAGACAAGCCCTCAATTGTTGTCTTGTCACATAAGTCTTGCAAACTATGGCTAAGTGGAACCCATTGGGAGACTTAAGGAAGTGGAGATAAAAGTAATTGATCTGAGTTTATGTAGAGATTTTGTTATCATCTATATGAAAATTAATGAAACACACTATCCTATGTTAATTGGGAAGAAATGGAATTATGATGGTAAAATGACTATCACTATAGTAGATAGTTATTTGGGGTCCCATCAAGGTGATAATATCATTATCATACATTTTAACAAGGCTGAGAGCAAACCTTATATCATCCCAAAAGAGATTGCATTAATGTATGCACATAGAAGTGGAAATTAGTTTAAAGTTAGCTTGTAGATGAATTTGAAAGCCCTGTAAAATAGATAATTAACTAACTTCACACAATATAAACAACAGTTTCAATAGGAAAAAAATAGAACATATTTCATATCATCCTATCAAGACACTTGAACTACTTTTACAATTATACATGGATGAATGTAAGTCTCCATTGGTGCGATCTCTAACTAGGTTAGAAGTTAATCTTTTGTATTTAATGGATCCTACATAAATATATTACATGGGACACACAAGTGAGAAGATTTTTTTATGAGAATCTATGTCTTCCATAAGTGGTGACTTAGATACACACATGCTTAATTGGTAAAAATGGTATCTTGAAGTAAGGCCCATGATAATGGTCCATACTATTGAGGGAAAATTAACACAACATTTTTCAATTAAATATTTAGTTTAGTTTATTTCTAAGATGGAAAACTATGTCACAAACATAGACCTATGATTTAGTGCATTGGAAAATGATTTGAAGGGTGTTGTTATGATGTGGTGTCCAATTCGTAGATCAAATTGACTACATTAGGAAGAGGCATGCAAAATGATAAGAGACAAATATTAAGTGGCCCCTACTATCTCAAAAAAGTGGCTCTTTTCCTGGGGGGGTCAGTGCCCTAAATTATGTATTCATAGCTATGTGAAATTTTTTTCATCGTAACAATTGGAGTTGAGATATTGGGTGCATGTATTTTAGTAAAATTTAGCACCTTTTCTGAGAGCTTGATATATGCATCAAGAATGCAAATGTGAAACTAAAAATTGGTGCAAACTCATCAAGACTTCTTACAAGTGGTTGTGTTTTAAGATTAAAATCCAATGGTATACAAGGATTTACAAAAATTTAAAATATTCATATGTCATGGGCAAGTGGAAGACATATCTATTGCATAGAAGCAAGCATAGTAGGAAGGACTAGTTATGGTAAACCAAAACACCATCAATAACTATCAAGCTACGAAGGAAAGAGAATAATTTCTATTAAAATATTTTAACATAATATTAGATAGTGCATACTAGGTATATTCTAGTGAAAATGAAGAAAATTTAGACCTTAAAGGATTATTTGAGCGAGAGCAAGATATGGAGGAGCCTAAATCAAACATCGCAAAGAAAACATAAGAAACACAACTATGAAGCATCAATATTTAGGAATATTAATGGGAAAGAAAGCTAAGAGAATCCATTGTGGATGGGCTAAGTAAAATAAATTGGGATCCAATGAATAATATAGTTAAAAACTTTGGAATAGACTCAGTAACAAAACCTTCAACCATTTGAGACTACTAGACTTAGCATAAAATTTTAGAGGTGGTATAATTTCTAAAAGATTATGAAAATGTATTTATTACTAAATTTTCATAAATAAATGGTACACACCCTTCATTAAGGTAAATTCACATTGAGCTGAATTAAATTACAAGGCCCATTAAAAAGTGCCCATATAGGCTAAACCCAAATATGAAAATGAAATTCAAGGCAAAGATTGACTAGATGAAAGAATTTATAATAATATAACTAATTGAAAAATCATATTGGGTGAGCCATAAGGTGGTGAATCCAAATAAAATGGGGGAAATCCAATTTTATGGAAACTATAGAGCCCTGAATGATGCATGTGTGAATGATCAATTCCTAATTCCGTTTATAGATGAAGTTTTGGAGTTAGTCACAGGGCACAAAATTTATTCTTTCATAAATGAGTGTAGGGGGTACCACTAAATTCCTATCATTGTTGAGTGCTATATGAAGACTACATTAATAATAGAATTGAGGGGGGGGGGGGGCAGGGGGGCTGTTTTAATTTTAGAGTAGTTGTCACTGCATTTAAAGATTTCATTCATGACATTTCTTAGGTTTATATAGAGGATTGGGTGGTAATCTCTTTGTTGAAATATAATCTTTTAAAGTTATAACTAATGTAATAGACCTGGTTTAGATTTGAACATAGTTCACATATACCAAAAAAAAACAACTCAGAAAATATTCAGACAACAAATACACAAATAATAATGCTCACACTTTGTACTCATTTGAAACATTAAATGTTATATATGAAATATGTTTCCTATAATCAGGATAGTAAGATCCTTATAATATCTCATATGAACAACCAACCAACTATATAAAAAATCCCTCATATAATATTGTTATTATTCATAATAATAAAATACCACATAAAAACCTATTAATGTAATATTTTTTAACTAACAATATTACAGTATTAAAGACTTAATAATGTGAAAACACCCTAACATTCACCCCTTTGTGAACATTATTAATCCCTAGTCTACACCCCCTTAATTTGAACATAGGGAAAACATGAATCTTATATTTGCACCTGTACTCATGATTTGATGATTTTCACAAGACAATCACAAACCTTAATAATGGTTTTACATGTGGCTTACCAACAACCAAAATTGGATGGTTTTCAAGTGGATTACTAATAACCACAAAAAAAATGGTTTTACAAGTGGCTCACCACAAACCACATCATGATGTGTAGTACAGTTACTAGCTTTCTTCAATATGACATATTTAGAGAAGTTATAGAGGAATTTTTATGTCACTTATTACATATTTGAACATGTATACATCATCTATTCATATTCACACAAAAATTAAATCAAACACACAACTAAAAAGAAAATACACCACTAAAGCAAAAGTGGCCTCATCGCTAGTGGCTAATGATAGGCTATAAAACCTCCTACCTCTATTACCTCTGACCTCTAACATTATTTACTTGAATATAAAAAATTTAGAAGCATAGCCATTATTCTCATTCATTGGTTCATTCTCAGTATCTAATTCTTTTGCAGTGATGACATTAGCTTAATTTTTTGTATGTTTCCGTGGAGTAAATCATTAGCTCAAATTATACAATATGAAGACGTATGTCCCTTTTTATTCTTATAGAAGCATTCAATTTCCTTTTTTTTGGGGAAATTCTTGTGCTTCTTTTTCAAGTATAATGTAGTTTGTTCTTATACATCTTCTTTAATCCTTTTTTCTTCATCTAGAAGAGATGAAATCATATATTCTAGTGACTGTGAAGGCATCTATTTAAGAGTGAAAATAACATTGCTATATTTGGAAGGCAAGCTATTCAATAATATAGATTTTGTATCTTCATCTTCTATTGGGGCTTGAACTTATGCTAGTTATCTTAGTTGTGATCTTAGATTATTAGTGTGACTAGACATGTTGACCCATCATTCATTTTGAATTTAAAGAACTAGAGTTTTAAATAAAACTTTACATCGATTGGTTTTACTCCAAACAGTTTGTTTAGATTTTACCACATTACATTTGATTTTTTTTCAAGATCTACATAATATAACTTAGAGTCAGAAAGAGCCAATCCAATAATGGCTTTGGCTTTATCATCCCTATTTTTCCATTCTACTAACTTTGTTGCATATGTGGGTGCTACATCATTTCCATTCACTATCCTCCATAAATTT
The DNA here is from genome assembly GCA_037957365.1 of Torreya grandis. Lineage (NCBI taxonomy): Eukaryota > Viridiplantae > Streptophyta > Pinopsida > Cupressales > Taxaceae > Torreya > Torreya grandis. Next base: position 247,034 of record JARHVA010002270.1, on the reverse strand, counting down.
TTATTCAATAATTGCATCTGAATTTTGAATTTCCATATGTGGAAATTGAGCCTAGTAAATTTTTCCAATGGAATGTCCATTATGATTTTAGACCAACATAGGATGTCAATTTCCACCGATAATGTGTCCTTTACAAAATATGACTCACTAAAATTATTTTGACTCACAAAATTTTTGACTCATAATACTTTTATCAATATATAGTTTTTTAATTTTTGACAACTTGAGACATAAAAAATATTTTGGATTTATATAGGTTTAATTTAATAAACTGACTCATACAAATTCATAAATTAAAAACTGATAATAATATACCTAAGGATTAAACCAAACTATAATGACATTATTGAGTAACAAATGTTTTAACTTTATAAGACTCTAAAAATACATCACTAACAATAGTAACAACTAAATAAAACCAAAATGACATATAAGTTTCTAATTTAAGATATAAATAAATATAGATAAAATATGCAACATTAAAAATGATCACGCAATTATTTGTTTGACTGACATACCCATATGAATGCATGAAGTCCTGAGAAAAAAAGATGCATGACAGAATGGAAGAGATGTCATGATATGTAAACTACTTTCAAATGAAGAAATAGGTGGCAATATAAAGTAACCAAAGATGTATCAGACCGAGCCCAAAGATAAAATGGTGAGGAAGTAATGCAAATTTTTAATTGACATGTCAAATAAAATCCATGCATCTTCTGTTAAAATTTTGATTTTTCAACTAGAGCATTAATAACTCTTAAAACCTCACATATATGACTAGGTGATAGTAGATATTTTATATCTGTATACAAATATGTAAGAATGACACATGAATCACTAGTGTACAAAATACTAATGTCTCTATCAAGAAGATGGAATTGACTATATAATAAGGGAAACATAAGAGTCTAATAGTTATTTGCATAGACCACAAGATGATTCCAAATTATACACATAAATTAATAGATAGATCTACATTGGTGTGAAACTTCTAAATAGATCAACACATAATGAGTTGGGTGAAGGGGTCTTGATGCCAAATTCTACCAACAATATAATATTGGGCAAAAATAATCTAAAACCAACTCTTTATTGTTTAAAACCAATCCAATTAGAATTATTATTCCTCATTAGGTGGGGCAAAGCATATGACAACTGTCATTGTGAACAAATAATTATCCCATCATATGATCTACTTGCTATGATACCAAATAATAGATCTAGTTTAGATTTGAACATAGTTCATAAATACCAAATAAAAAGTACTCAAAAAATATTCAGATAATAAATACACAAATAATAATTCTCACACTCTATATTCATTAGAAACATTACAAGTTATATAGGAAATATGTTTCCTATAATCGGGATAGTAAGATCCCTACAATCTCTCACATGAATAACCAACCAATTATATAAAAAAAACCCATATAATATTTCTATTATTCATAACAATAATATACCACACAAAAACCTATTAACGTAATATTATTTAATTAACAATATTTATGTTATTAAAGACTTAATAATGTGAACACACCCTAACATAATGTTTAAAAGGTGTAAAGATTTGTTTATAGTTTTGCATCCGAATAAATTATTATTTTTCACACCTTTTGGCATTATTTTTTGGCATGTTATCTATAACTATGGTATCCTCATAGATCAAGAAAAAATCATAGTGATTGTGGAATTGAAACCTCTAGTTAACTCTTCTAAAGTGAAATTATTCTTGGTACAAACCAGATATTATCACAAGTTTATTTGAGGATATGTTGATATATCAACACCATTAGAACATATACTACAAAAGGATACCAAATTTAAATGGACTCTTTAATGTTAGTTAACTTTTATTGATCTGAAATAGAGGTTAGTCAGAGCTTTGATCCTAGTATTTCCTAATCATAATAATCCTTTTCATGTCCATGTGGATGCATCAAGAATAAAATTGGGATCAGAGTTATCACAACCAAGGGATGAAGGCCTTTTATTACCCCATCCATTTTTAAATCCAAAATTTCTCACATGCAAATAAAATTTACACCACTATTGAGCGAGAAGCTTTATCTATGATGTTTGCATGACAAAAATGAAAAAAATTACCTATTAGTTACTCCCTTTGAGTTCTTTACTAATCACCAAACATTACAATACTTGGTGAATTAGATAATGTTAGGAGGTTGAATATCCAATTAGTTAATGTTGTTTTAGGAGTATCAATTTAAAAAAATGTGAATCCTAGTATAAAAAATGTGTATCCTAATCACCTTAGCCACATATGAATATGAGAAGAACTAAAGGAGATGTAAGATGAATCCCTTGATGCACACTTATTTTGAGTGGTTATGATTCCATATAATATGGAAGACATCACAATTTTTTTAGAGTAGGGCCTATTCCCTACGCATTATGTGGAAAAAGATAAAAATAAAATATTCACACGAGCCTTGTCTTTTATCACTATAAATGGATTCATTTACAATATGGGTAAAGATGATGTCCTGTAAAGAATATCTCTTGATCATGAAGGACTTCCGGTCTTAGAAGAAGCACACCAAGGGGTCACCAGATGGAATTTCTTAGGTCATTAAATTGTGAGAAATATGTTACATAGTATATATAGTGGCCTAATTTTTTTTAGAATGCACATAAGGTCATAATAAACTCTGACATTTGTCAAAGGGTAGGAAGGTCAAGTCAACGAGATGAAATACCCTTGAATTCAATTCCATCTATGCAACCTTTTTGAGCAATGTGACATTGAATTTTTGGGGTCCATCAATACTCATTCTAAACGCAAAAATTCCATATATATAATCATTGTAACGAATTATTTTACAAAATGGGTGGAAGTTGTTGTATCACCAAGTTGTAGTGTGAGATATGCTACCAAGATTGTATACAAAGATATTATAACAAGGTTTGGGTTTCCTTTAAAGTTGATTAGAGATAAGTGATTTTTTTTTTAATAACACTATAAAAACCTTGACAAAATATTTGATGATCTTGCCCCACAAAACCAAAAGTTACCATCCTCAAGTAAATAAATAGGTAGAGGCATCAAACAAGGTATTATAATTGATGCTCACAAAGATATGCATTATTTAGAGGGATGTTTTGGATCATCACATACCTAAAATCATTTGGTCTTATATAATTCATTACAAGCATGCAATAGGATAAGCTCCATTTCAATTGGTTTATGGTAGGAAGTAGTAATGCCTATGGAATATATAGTTCTAATCCTATGAGTTACATTGATAACAAGAGTAGAAGAGAAGGAATTCGTGTGGCAATAATTATTTAATTTATCTCACATGGAAGAAATGGGACAAAGATTTGATTGGCTATAATAGGTTCATAATAAGAGTATAAATCTTGGCATGATCTTAATATGTGATCAAAGGATTTTCAACCATAGTAGAGAGTTATGTTGCATGGGAGTAGATTTAAAGTGCACCTAGGAAAACTATGCATAAGATTGAAAGGGACATATTTCATTTATGAAGTATCATAAAAAGGCACCATAATTCTTAGATACCTTCAAGGAACCATTTTACCATGAAGAGTAAATGACTTTAGGCACAAGCCTTACTACCAATGATCTAAGTCAAAATATAAAGAGCTAGGTGAGTATCAAATGACACAAGGTAGTTTAGGATTTTTAATTTTTATAATTTGTTGTTTTTTCAGGTTGTGAAAGTAGATGTGTGTGTGTGTTGAGATTCCTATATCAAAGGAAAAATATTTCATCTTGTAATCCAATAGTAACATAAGTAATGCAAATAAATTAATATCAAAGAAAGAATAAATATTGGAGATGACATGGGAAAATTTGAAGTCCAGGATTGAGGTGGCAAAAAATGGAGGAAAAATACTAAAGAAAGGATAACTACCAATAGACCAAGCTACTTAATATTAAAATAAAAAGAATATAATGGTAGTCTAAAAATAGATAGATCTACCAAAAATTCAAAAGAAAATACAAACATTATTAATGAATGAAAATGTTGCACATCACATCAATGAATTATATTAAAGGAAATGTTACATCCATCATCAAAAATGCAAAGGTCACATCAAAATGAACATTTGAATTTAATGCAAGTATATGTTGTTGCGAATGATAGATCACTAAGTAAATGCAAACAATGGAGAATATCTGGGAAGTGGGATTTATTTATAAAATAGAGGATTGATAAAAATCAAAATTGCAAATACAGTGAACAAGATCCATTGAGAGATATAGTTATAGTCATATGTTGATCATTTTTTTTGTGTAGCTAAACTTGAGTAAAGAGAAAATGGCAATGCATAGTATTTTAGTGTCGATGTTAAATTCACATAAAGAAGAAATCAGTATTGGGTTCACTCTTAGGAAAGCTATATGGAATGATATAGATCCATTTGAGTTTATAGATACAATAAACAAGGAGTTATTTTCTCAGCCACAAGAAATCAGTCCATAACAAGGAGTGCTTGCACTTCCAGATAGACTATGAGGAACTAACATAGAGAGGTTAATATGGTTGTTAATATTTGACCAACATAATAAATTAATGAAATTTTTTTTGATTTGGTAAAATAAAGGAGTGATTCAACTCTCCAAGGAGGTCACCATTTATATAAACTCCAAAATAATGGCATAGACCACTAAATTTCATTTGAGAGGGAAGTTATTAATGCCATATAAAAAATAACCCCATAATTCATGTTGACATCAAGGTAGCTTATGAATGCATAAAGAGAGGAATAAGGATTGACCAAGTTATAGATGTACTTATGTGTGTTTTGAATCTATGCACCATGAGGAGGCATTAGAAGATAACCAAGGGTATAAAACAAACCATAAAATAGGTCATTATTATCATACATCATATGATAAGCTTGGTCAATGCTTTATTTCCTAGAATTATTTTCCATAGAACTCATCACAAACATCAAGAATGTGATTTAGGTTGCAACCCAATCACTTTAATATGAAATTTTGGTATTCTTCCTTTGATTTACATAATGACAATCACTAGAGGGTTAAATCATAAATGATATCAACTAATGTCTAGTGAACACCTTCACCAATATCGTATGGCCATGGGATGGAAAAAGTATGTATAGGTATGAATATTCAACTAGTATTGGATACAAATTTAGGGAGTTATCACCTCAACCCTTCGATGCCTAGGAATGTGCTTGAACTCGTAGGATCAATTTCCATGCTCACTAAAATACATAATGGGGTCCAAATTCATTTCCATGAACTCCACAAACTATTATTAATTCCACTCTCTTCGTCAACATCAATGATGTAAATGTGGAATTAAAAAATATATAAGGCCTTGGTTTCAATATTCATGCAACCAATGTAATCAATGCCTCCTAGAGCAGAGTAGCCACTACTACTAACATAACCAAAAGTTCATGCCCAATCACAACCTTAAGACAATGCATGTTGGAAATATTGTCATTTATGTCAAAAGTCTATCAATATAGCATTTAATGTCTAAAGGTGTTTTAAATGTTTATATATTGGCTAAAGTGTGTTAATATTAATTAAATATTAACTCTTTCCAAAGGAATCCGCTTTGATACCAATTGTTAAGCATAAAATATATTGATTCACATTATATCATATATATTTTACTTAATCAAATTCCTTTACTTTAACCACTTAGTCACACATTTAAGATATGAAATAAAACTAAAGTCAATAACATACACCACATAATAGAGAGAGAGACACTAGATTTTATGTGGAAACCCAAAATGGGAAAAACCACAGAGAACAATCTCAAGTATATAAATAAGCACCAACTCAAGTTTACAATGTTCACAAGCACCAACTTGTAGGAGCACCAACCCCTTTGATGAGTACCAACACAACAATGATTCACGTGCACCAACCCACAATAGCACCAACCCCTCTTGTGTATAAAACACCACTATCTCTCAATGTTACTTTCTCAATAAATGATATCGCAGTATATAGATGGATTTAGTTATCTTATGCCTCTTCAAGTTCAAAACTACATACACATCACCCTAAAAGTGTTCCTACAGTTCTGATTGTTGAAGGTAATGTGAAAAGGGCTTGTGAAAGGCTAGGCTTTTTGTCCATTTCATGGTTTACCTTTCTACATAAGGTCTCAAAATCCCAAATTTGAAATGGAACATGGTCATAGGCTAGGTATAGTGAATAAAAATTTAATGGAGGTTTCACATGTGTGGGAGGTCAATCAATAAAAATCTTAGTATCTAGGCCTTGAGGCCTAATTACAAAGAGGAGAAGGGAAAATAAGTACACTTACACTCAAAGTTAGGTCCTAAAATTTGGTAGAGAGTTGTAAAGGAATAATGAGTACTTAAATCAATTCTTATTTTGTCAAGATCATCTATACAATATCTTACACAAGGAGCTTTATCTATTTTGAGGGCTATAAGGAAATAAAGGCAATTGAGAGGTTTAGACATGAAATGGAGTGATATAAAATATTTGAGGCACTAATATGGGTTGATGAAAGTTAATAAGGCAATTAGGAGTGTTTCATGATTTTTTTGTAGTCATGATTTTGAAAACCAAATTTTGAGCATTTTGAGCCCAAAAGGAGCTAGTGAAGATTGTATACTAATGAGGAGTGAAAGAGAGGTTACAAAAATTGTAGGGGAGTGGTGTAAAAACTTCTTAATCATTCCAAATGTTATTTGAGAATATTTCAATAGTCCTTTCAGGGGTGGAGGTGTAGCCTCAAAAATATTTGTAAGATTCAAGAGCTCAAATTTGCCTAAGTAACCTCATATTGCCAATTTGAGAGATTGCATAATTAATTAAATGTACACATGTTGATGAGAGATTTCAAGACTAATTTATTGCTCAAGTTATTATATTTAAACTACCTTAATCATGGATGACACTTATCCATGATCTTTTATGCCCCTTCTCTATCTTTCTCTCTCTTGCTCACACTTTCCTATATATGTAACATTGTATGGCTTTGCAAAGCATCCTCGCATTGGTTATGGTGAAGCCCTACCAAAATTAAGTCTTGTACTTTCCTATTGGAATCAATTCAAGCTAAATATTATATCTTCATATTGAAAATAGTGATCTTGAGTGTGTTGTTTTGATGAATTCTTAGTGATAGTGTATGTACTTCTTTGCATTTGCCCTTCATGTTAATTCCTTTATGTAAGTTTGTTGCCTCTCACAGGTCATATGAAGTTTCATGCCTAGTTTGGTTAACTAGAAAAATAATAAGCCATTAGTGTTTGATGATATCACCTCTTAGTTGATCATCCTAAGCTCTTGCAAACTTCATAACCTTTATGGTGAAGAACTAGTGTGATAGGGACTACTTTGGAGTAGCTTAATCAGATTGTAACTTAGTATCTCATAGTGTATTCTTAAAAAGTTGAGGACCTCATGTTTGGTACATCACCTTTTAGTTATTTTTTAGTTTTAATATTAATTTATCCCTTTTCCATGTCAATCAAGTAGCATAGTTTTTAGTGTAGGTGTTTTACTTAGGATCTAGCCCAAAATCTAGAGGTTTAATCCCCTTGTAAGGTCACCCACAACCTTGGATCAATCCCATTGCATAGCTCAAGTTGAAAGGGATTAAATCATACCCTCAAGGGTGAAAATTTGATTTATAACACATAAAAAACATGTGTGGGACTAATCAAGAGGTTTTATAAGACACAGTGAATGGAAAAACTCGCTCAAAACTTATTTGTGAAGGTCTTAGAATTTTTTGTGCCACTATTATTCACTTGATCTCTCTCTCCAATTAGGCCTCAATTATGCCTATATGCCTAAAAACTAAGTTTTAGATATAATATTCTCCCACACATGTGAAACCATAAATAAGTGTTTGATTAAATTTTAGGACCCCATGACCATGTTCTATGCCAAATTTGGGCTTCTGAGACCTTGTGTAGATATATAAACCATGTAATGGCTAAAAAACCTAGCCTTTCATAAGCCCTTTTCACATGCCTTCAAAAATAAGACTTATAGGTGTAATTATAAGCTGAAATTACATATTTTGGGATTGAGGAGATAGAATACACATCAATCCATCCTCCCCAATGATTTTCATCTATTCATGAGGTTAAATAACCTATTTTGATCCCCCAAAATCACAAAAACACAACATTCAATGAGTTTGTATAGTTGTAGGTACAGGAAATTGTCATGGTGATAATATTACTATATTAAGGAATTATTTCCAAGTGGTTTAAAGGTCCATCCATTTCATCTTGGGTCTAGAAACACCTTCTCTCTCATCAGGTCAATTCTGGCCTCTAGGCAGCCAAAAACATACTTATCATCTTAATGATGATTCATAATTTAGGCCATTAAATAATGAATAAATTCCAAAAATTTAAATTAAATAAGGACTCCTATAATCCACAATGAGATTTTGTTACCATGAAAAATATCCATACTATTCTAATCTTGAGAAAGTGTTCCTCGGGCTAGAAAGTCTTTATTTGGTGAGATTGAGAAAGAGATTCATGAGTGAAAGAGGTAAGAGTACTTGGTTTTGATTCAAAACCCATAAATAATGTATCTATCACTTTTATTTAATTTTTCCCATGGTATTTATAACATATTTATTCATTATACCCTCTTAACACCCAGTTAGTTCACATTGGGGGTTATGAACTTGACCATGCAAATGACCCTAGCTGACTATGTTTGCTCTATTTAACCCATTTTGAGGTATGAGGAATGATTTTAATACATTTAGGGCCTTATATACAATATTTATAAATTCATATTAATTTTTTTATGGTATTATGACTGACCAAAGGTAGGCAAGTCTCTTCCAAGGTGAGGCTTTCACTCCTTTTTTATGAGTGTAGACCTACATGTCTATAGATTTATAGGTATACATTTGGAACTTATTAGAAAATTAAGAAAAAATATATTGGTGTATTATACTCTAAAATATATCTAATTTTCCTTTCACACTTATATATTATACCAAATTATCCCAGGTAACTCAAAATACTCTTTCTTTTACAAGGAACTGATTCTCTTGATTATGCCTCAACTCACATTAAGGATTTTTTTTTAGGAGCCTAAAACCTATAGAATCACCATAAAACTCTTAAATTAATTTATTTATACCTTAAAATAATCATAATAATTTAAATCATGTAAATATCCTACAATTTTTGTACACATTCATGCATAGATTTGTTAATGTTCATATAGGCCTACTAAGCCCAACTAACTTTTTGGGTTTATCATTATATTCAAGAATTTATTAATTCAATGAGAATAATTTGAGGCTTAAAATATAAATTTAAAGGTATAATATATTATCCTCATCTCAAATTAATACTTTTATATGTTCTCCTTATGAATTGAGACTTCATGTTGCTCAAATTTTGGCCATTCTACCTATAGGTGCATCATATGACTGTAAGTTTAGGATGGGTTATCTGTATATCATTATTAGATGTTTTTAAAGATAATTATTAGGTTTTCAAGTGATTCCATAAAATTTTATATTAATTTAAACCAATGTTCCATGGGAAACATTACATCTTGCCCGTCAAGCTTGAAAACTAACCTGAAATGTCTAAATAGGCTTGTATATAGCCATTGGGTGTTCTGACTGTATTTTATCTTCAACCCATGATGGAAGGTAGAATGGAATGAATATCCATATTAAATTATTTACCACCAATCCAAGGCTAAAAAATTATGCTATATTCATCCCAAAGTATTCATCTCTCATGAATGCAAATCTACAGGCTTGTAGACCTGTAGGCCTGCATTTTCATGTTATAATCATCTACATGGTGACTGTCTTGATCATGTATACACTTTGGATAATTAACTAGATTTATAAGGGTATGGGAGGTTTATATGATCTCTTTCTTTTTTTAAAACCTTATTTCAAACACTTCATACTCATATATTTATCATGAGGCCATAACCCTGCACTTTGAAGCCTACAACCATGGAAGTTGATGAGCTTGTGAAGGGTTTAGAGCTAGTAAGGGATCAATATGCTCATGGATGATCATGTGAGATGATGGATAGACTGATATGTGTTGTGGATAACCTTTTAAAACCATGTATAGGTATGAAACCTACATAAACTTCTAAGTTTTAAGTGTAAACCCTGCAACTCCTCTCACATGGAAGCTTTTCTTGAATATTGATTGTTCACACATGTTAACCTAATGGAGGAGTGTGTGAAATGGTTTTTTAGATCCTTATATACCTTCAAAAATTATCCTTATGCTATAATTATTTTATTATATTATAGGATTTCTTGGCTTTAGGGACTAGAACCCCTAGAGTGACTGGTTTCAGTGGTCAAACAAATCCACCCTAGCTAGTCTAGTTGGAGAGATCATTCAAGTCTTTTATAGGTGTTTGATAATTATAAATTTTTGAGTCTCTTATGGAGATAAATTTGGGTCATAATGATAACCTTTTTAGAGTTTTGAAATGATATAGAATTTAGATTAGATTATTTACCTAGGAAAACATACTACCGACCAAGTATGATAGTCATGTTGGCTGGGGCGTTATATATCCTAAAGTATAGCTAAGTCATGGGTTATTTCTTGAACAATAATACCATCACACCATTAAAAGGAGATAGAATAGAAGTGGGTAATGTCTCTATTTATTACTAATTAGAGGTTATAGGCAAATTAAGGAGGTGTTTTAGTTTGTAACATAATCATGGGCAAATTCTAAAGGTCGTGGGTGTTTGGAGGAGGCATAGGTTTCATTATAACCTCATCATCATCTACTAACACTACCATAAACTATATGAAAGGTATATGGATTGAGGGAGATGATTTATGGATGCAACTTATTATTCACATTTATCCCATTCCATTCCTGGAGTTGCGACAATCTTTAGCTAGTCGCGGTATTCCAAAAGGGTGTCACTTTAGAATTGAGTGTGTTATCTATGTATGTTCATATATAGGTCAGAACATAGGTTAATTCTAGTCTATAAATGCACTTATGTTTTGTTAGTTTCAGACTATGGGAAAAATTTTATATTTTTCATATATTGTATTAGAGCCAATATTATAATAGCATATCATTTTTAGTTATCTTAGTCTGAATGTAATCACCACCTATGCATTATTATTTGACTTCACATTTCATTGAATAACTTATAATCTCATTTCAAGTGCAAGTTTATTATAATTTGTTCTTGTGATAAAATATTAAATCTTCCAAATGCAATGACATAACAAATGTTTGACAAAATGACACATATGACTAACTAAAAGTATCGTAAAAATATCATCCAAAATTAGTGGGGATTTTATAGTGGTATTAGAGATGGAATTCTTACTAGCCTATGAATCTTGGGTGCACACTTTGATTACATAAATTCTTGACTAGTATTGGGTTTTCCATTAGTTTGCATGACCATTAATGAATCTAAAGGATAAGGAATATATCTCATATAGGGGTAGAAGACACAGAGGGGATGATAACATATTCATCTCAGAATCAAAAAAGAAAAACATGGGTGACATGAATGAACCACCTAAGGGTATCACTATGAGGATTTTGAATGACCTTGTAAGAGTTCAACAATAGTTGGCTCAGATTCTTACCCAATTTATAAAAAATAATCAAGGAAATAATAAAAATAATGTTGGTAATAATGGTATAGGAGGGACTAATGGTAGTAATGGTGACAATGACAACAATGGGAACAATGGTGAAGGGAGTAACATGCACATTCCTACATAGAGCCACAATAGGGTAGTGAGTAGGGTGACTCCTAAAGCACTTCTTCCTCAATTCTTGGAAGGACAACAAGCTATACATCAGGGATAAAAATGAAAAGGTGAAGGATTCACAAATTACTTAAGGGAGTATCAAGATCTTGGGAATGAATTCCATGTAGCCATGTCTTTATAGGATTTTTGTACTATTAAATAAAGGAATAGACCAAGAGATCACAATAAGGGCCCTCAGAATTAGGATCTCCAATGAAAGGTTGGCAATTTGTCCATTCCTTCCTTGAATGGTTCTAATAAATACACTACTAGGGCTTGGGTTTAGAAGTTAGATACATGTTAACAACTCAACCCAATGTTGGAGATGAAAGCCATCAAATATGCCACATTACATTTAGATGGGGAGGCCCACGAATATTGGTACTATGGGATGGTTACTTTGGGGTATGCTATCATTACCTCTTATTTGGAATTCACTCAGAAGTTGATTGATATATTTGATAATGACCCAAAGTTACATTTCAAGGAGTTGGCATAGCTTAAACAAGTTGGTATAGTGGATTCCTATATTTTAGAGTTTTGAAGACTTTTGATTATAGTGTCAGAGTATAGGTTAATCATACTCTTTATTGAGGGTTTATCTGAGCCATTACATGGTTGGACTAAATCCTTCAAACCAGAGTCACTACAAGATGCCATCATTAGGGCACATGACATAGAAAACTCTATACCTAAGTGCAAGTTTCCATCCAAACCTTTCATTCCTCATAAAAACAAAGATAAGAAAACTTTTTCAGAAGGAGTGGCGTAGGAAGGAAAAGTTGGATGATGAGTCTCATAGGGATTTGAGGAGGAAGAATTTATGTTTTCACTGTAAGGAGCCTTGGGACCCTAGACATAGATATATGGGCAAAGTAAAAGCGCATTATGTTGATGTTATTTTTGCTAGTGAGGATGAAGGGGAGATACAAAATTTGTAGGGAAATGATCATATTAGTTCAGAAGATGAGTAGCCACATGAGAAGGCTAAGAGTTGATCCATTACCATGTTATTAGGTACTCCTAGATTTAATTCCTTTAGAGTTAGGGAAGTATTATAGGGGCAAAGAGTTATGATTCTAATTGATAGTGGGATAACCCATAATTTCATATAATTGACATTGGTGGATAAGATAAGCATTACTATAAAGGACTTCAAAGGATTCAATGTGATGGTAATAGATGGGTTCAACATGAATTGCACACAGAAGGTTCCTCAATTAGATATGACATTAGGAAAATACACAGTGATAGATGATTTTTATTTAGTTGACCTAGGTGATACTAATTTCATCTTGGGGATATGGTGGCTTCATTCATTAGGTAATTACTTTCATAACTTCTAGACAATGGAGCTAAAATTTAGGACAATAGATGGTAAGGTGGTACTAAGGGGTATGGTCAACGACTCTTCAAAGATAGTTTTATCTGGATGGAGAGTATTTTCAAGGATGGGGATGTATCTTGGGTAGTAGAGTGTTTAATTACATATAAGGAGTCTCAAAATAGTATCCAACCCTATCATGTGGATATTCAGTCACTACTAGGCAAACATGATAAAGTTTTTGGAGAGGTACCCCTAGGGAGACCAACTGATAAAGGTTTTAAGCATACTATTGAGTTGTAAGAGGGAGATAAATTGATGATAAACATTACTTATAGGCATGGAAATAAATTCAAGTATGACATAGATAAGGTCATTAAGTATTTGTTAGACATGGGCCACATTAGATCTTGCTCCAGTCCATTCGCTTCTTCAATAGTTTTGGTCAAGAAGAAGGATGGAATGATGTGTATGTGTATAGACTACTAAGATTTGAATAATAATAAAATAAATAATAGGTAACCTATACCAAAGATAGATGAGTTACTTGATGAATTACATGGAAAAATTTACTTTTTGAAGATTGATAGTTGATCAAGGTACCACAAGATTAGAGTCCATGAGCAGGATATATCTAAGACAGCATTTACGTGCCATTATGGGCACTATGAGTTCTTGGTCATGCCATTAAATTTTACCAAAATACCTACTCATTTTCATTCATGTATTAATCACATCTTTAAAAATTAGTTTCATAAGTTCTTGCTAGTGTTATTTGATGATCTCCTAATCTACATCAAAACATGGGATGAACACTTAAGGTACTTAGATTAGGTTTTGGGCATCATGGGAGAGAATTATCTATATTCTAAGGCATCTCTAAGTATGAATTTGATATTATAGATATATTATATTTGGTCCATGTCATTAGTGCACAAATTATGTAGGTTTATTAAGAGAAGATTCAGGCGATATTGGATTGGCCACTGCCTAAGTCCCTTACAGGGTTGGATGGTTTCTTTGGGTTTTGTAGTTACTACAAGTTATTTTTTAAGGGTTTTTCATATTTGGGTACACCCTTGATATATCTCATGAATAAGGGAGATTTTAAATGGATAAATAAGGATTAAAGGGCATTTTATAGGCTTAATGGGGTTATGAGTAGCTTTCTAGTGTTGGTACTTCCTGACTTCACTCAACACTTTGTGCTTGAGTGTGATGCTTTAGGTGAGGGTATAAGAGCAATATTAATGTATAAAAAACATCCAATATAATTTTAAATTTTGAATCTCAAGGAGATAAATAGGTTATATTCCATCTACAACAAGGATATGTTCACCATTATGCATGCATTAGTGAAGTTTATGTCGTATTTAGTAGGTGGGAGATTTGTGGTGAGGATTGACCATAATAACTTGATGTATTTCCTAGAATAGAAGGACCTAAATAAGAGGAAACAAAAGTGGGTCAGTAACATACAGGTTTATGATTTTGATATTGAGTATGTTAAGGGCAAGAAAAATATAGTTGTAGATGCCCTTCCTAGGAAACCAACATGTTCCCTTACAAATATTTTAGTTGATTGGATTCTTGGTGAAGTACTCCAAGAACAAGTTTAAATATGAGTTGATAGATGGTTAGATCCAGGATAATTGGTAAAGGGTGGTAGATGACATTATGTACTACAAGGATAGGATATACTTAGTACCTAAATATAAGCTCAAGGAGAATATTATGAGAGCTACACATGATACACCATTGGTAGGGTATCCCAAGTATTTCAAAACCTAAAGGCAAATCAGGGAGAGGTTCTCATGGAATGGCCTCAAGGATGATGTGGTGTTATGTGAGAGAATGTGTGACTTGTTAATAGAACAAGTCAGAGCATACCCATCTATAAGGGTTATTATAACCATTGCCCATTCCTAAATAGAAGTGGGATAACATGTCTATGGACTTCATCACATGTATACCTAAGGTTCATGGTATGGATTGCATATATGTTATGGTAGAACAATTGACTAAATTCACTTATTTATTCATGATCTCTTTAGAGTACAAGGCATTGTAGGTGGTAGAGTTATTTTTTAGGGAGGTTTTTAGACTCCATGGGTTACCTAAGTGCATTTTCAGTGACAGGGACACCAAATTTCTTAGTTATTTTTGGTAAAATCCATTTAGACTTGTTGGCTCATAGTTGACTCTGAGTATGAGTTACCATGCTTAGCTAGATGGTCAAGCAGAGATAATGACTAAATGGGTTGAGGGGTACTTACATAACTATGTCTTAGGGAAGCATAGGGCATGGATAAAGTGGTTACATCTAGGGGAACATTGTTACAACACCACTTACCATATGTCCATTGACATGACACCCTTTCATGCATTATATGGTTATGATGCACCTTCTTTTGTAGATTTGGTGTTTAGGGATAATAGAGCTACCAAAGCCAAAGACTAGATACAAGAGATCCAAAGTATTCTTAAGGCTCTTAAGGAGAATTTATAGGTGGCTCAAAATTAGTAGAAGACTTATGTAGACTGACACAGGGTTGAGTGCAATTTTGAGGTAGGATACTTGGTCTTCTTGAGGTTGCATCCCTATAGACAATCTTTGCTTAATAAAAGTGGTGCAAAAAAACTAAAACCATGCTTCTATGGTCCATATAGGATAGTCAGGAGAGTTGGGGGGGTATCTTACAAGCTTGAGCTTCCAGAGGAGAGTAAGATTCATAATGTTTTTCATGTATCATGCCTCAAAAAGGCATTGGGGTAGTAGGTTACATCATCAACTAAGTTACCTCCATTGGATGAGGAGTGACATTTGCTATTGGTTCCCAAGGAGGTTATTGATCTCAGGGAGAGGGGACTAAGGATAAGTTAGATCAAGGAATATCTCATCAGGTGGAGATACTTGCCCATGGAGGATGCCACTTGGGAAGGAGAGTAGATATTGTAACATCCTAATTTATAGTTCCTTGAGGGCAAGCAAGCTCGAGAAGGGAGGACTATAATGTCCCCTTCTTAATAATTGATCCAGATGGACTTATTAGCTTATTTAATTCCCATAGGCTATAATCAAGAAAAGGGAATTAGTTTATTTAATTATTTAATGTTTCCTAATGGTAAAAATTGCAATTAAAAGGTAATGTTAAATAACTAATTAAAAAGTGCTATAAAGTAACTTTATAAAGTTGCTTTGTTTATTTTAGTGAAAGTTAAAAAGGCAAGTGATATAAAAAATGGAATTAGAGCTCATTTGTATTATGATTCCTTATTTTTCTCAAATTGAAATATTGAGGAGCTTTTCAAATTTCTTGGCTTTGGGGATTGAAAACCCTAGGGTGATTGGTTTCAGTGGTGAAACAAATCCACCCTAGCTAGTTAGTTGGAGAGATCATTCAGGTCTTTCATAGGCATTAAATAATTACAAATTTATGGGTCTCCTATAGAGATAAATTTGGGGCATAAAAATAACCTTTCTAGAGTTGGGAAATTATATAGCATTCATATTGTATTATTTACCTAGGAAAATAGACTGTTGATTGAGTATGATACTCATATTGGTTGGGGTGTTGGATATCTTGAATTATAGCTGAGTCATGGGTTATTTATTGAACCATACTAACATCACACCATTGAAAAGAGATAGAATAGAAGGGGGTCATGGATCTATTTACTATTGTGTATAGGTTATAATAAAGTTAAGGATGCATTTTAGTTTACAACATAATCATGGGCAAGTTCCATCAGTCATGGGTGTTTGGAGGAGGTGCAAGGTTCATTATAACCTCATCTCCATCTACTACCAATATCCTAAACTATATAAAAGGTATATATACTGAGGGATGAAATTTCTAGAGGCAATAGGCTATTCAAATTTATCACCATTTTATTCCTAGAGCCATGACAATATTGAACTAGCTATGGTATTCCAAAAGGATGCCACTTTAGCACTAAGTGTGCTATCTGTGTATGCTCATTTATAGGTTAGAGCATCAGTTAATTCTAGTCTATAAATGCATTTATGTTATTTTAGTTTTAGACTATGGGGGAAATTTTATATTTTGCATATATTGTAATAACACCATATTTTAATCGCATATCATATTTAATTGTCTCAGTTTGAATGTAATCATCACCTCTACATATATTTTTCTTCTTCACATTTCATTGAATAGCTTTTAACTCTCATTTTATGTACATGTTTATTGTAATTTGGTCTTTTGATAAAATATGAAATCTTACAAACCCAATGACATAGAAAATGTTTGTCAAGATGCCACATATGACTAACTGAAAGTATCATAGAAATGTCTTCAAAATCTGTGCGTATTTTACATTATTCATAAAGATGGAGGAATAAATCTAAGAAAAAATTCCATAAAAATAAAGGCCATTTGGTCCTCTTCCTCTTCCAACAATATTAGACCATGACTCTCTCTCCTATGTTTGTATTGAGCATATGAATTTGACCTTTACTAGTCTTCTAAGAGGCCAATGAAGGTTCTGATGCAACTTTTGACTTCTTAGGACTTGCACAAGATTGATACCCATGAAAATGACTTGGAAAAGATAAAGAGACAATTTGAAGATGTTTTAAACTGAAATTTTATCCTTGATATCTGTACAAGTGCCTACAAAGGAGTGATTATCTCTCATTTGGGCATTGAACCTACAAAACTAGCATAATCTGACATCTCTGACATATTTTCAAGATAGATAACTAATTTATAATCTTGTAAAAGTGTATTTTATAGATATTTGATCTTTTTAGACTTTGTCATTCATTAAAATTTGACTATATGCACTTTTCCCTTGTATATCACTTTACTTAAACTCCACAAAAGAACATTAACTTCTCCAAACAAATGTAAGGTGTTCATATAAGGTGATCAAATCTGGATATAACCTTGAGATGTAATTTTTAACCTATGACACCCTTTGGACCAATATCTTCACACCATGACCTAAATAGACTATAATAATACAAAGATAATACATTACCTTAATCTTGTAAAATTAACCTTAAATTATGTTAATAAGACTTTTAAAATACCATTTTAAGACCTTATAAAATATAGAATGGGATATGAACAAGATCAGAGGGTATGACAAGCAAGTTTTTTATGAACCTAGGTAATGGTATCTAGAAATTTGGCTAACATCTTTGGTAGTCTCCTGGGGATGCTTGCTTGCTAAGCATATAGACTGGTTGCCTAGTCTATCCATTGGGCAATGGAGTCATATACTATTCAAACTTAGACCTAAAATGAATTTGACCAAGACAAGACAAATGAATTGAACCCTAAACATAAAACTCACAAAGACAAGAATAACACATAAATAAAGGAAAATTAGACTAAACAACACACACTTGTGCTCACAAGCACATAGGGAAAGAATAAGACAAAAGAAAACACTATATACAACTAACCTCAATGTTTATTTCTCCTCCAAGATCAAATGGAAAGTTCTTGAGGTCATCATGAGACCATGTAATCAAGTTTTTATATTTTAATTAGATTCTAACGAGACATGGTTCATAGAGTGGAGGCTTATTCTTGCATTTATAGATGCTAGCATGCTCATAGCCTCTTTGAATAGAAACTTGACCTTATTTCTCCATTCCCAATTACTAGGTTAATTATGTGAGTCAAATAATAAATAATACTAATTCAAAACTTGTTTTCTTGGAAAAAATAATCTCATTTATACCTCATCCATAGGTTTCTCTTGATAAATTTGAATAATCTTAGATGAATATCTTGGCATGCTTGTATTGTTGGCTTCAAGGAAAAGTGTATCATGTTTCTTAAAAGATTGAGGCCAATCAAGCTCAATATAATTTTACAAGAGTGAAGAAACACCTATGAATGGAATGAGAGGTTAATAACCTTGTTTTAGAACATCAAACAAGTCATCTTCAAATGGAAAAGCCTCTTGAAATGGAAATATTGAAGAGCTGCCTCTCTTGGAAAAACTACATTTTTCAATATGAATTAGGCCATGACATGTCTCTAGGACAGTGTAGCTTGATCTTATAACCTCAAACAACTCCTTCAATTGATCTTCACCTTGTTCTAGTTTAATTATACCTTCATCAAGCTTGATAATAGATGGTATAGAACTATTCACAACATAATTTAAGGTGTTAGAAGATATACCTCTTTGATCATGATATTGGTGATCAAAAAAACCTTTTCCACCTCTAGTGGATCCTTAGAATCTTCTTCTTCTATTGTGGCAACTTGATCATCTTGTACTCCATTAATGTCACTTTCTTCTTCAACTTAAAATTTTTATTTGCATCTTTCTTGACCATGTGGTGTTCCAATAGTGAACTTCTCATCACACACACTTAAAGTATCCTCTTCATATCCTTCTTGGGAGTGATCTACAGCTACAACTTGTCTTTCTTCATCAATAAGAGGTTTCTCACTTTCACAAATCATTTTTGAGATCTCATTCTTAATGTGTTTGTTCTTCTCTTCCCTCCATTCGTCAATGAATCCCTATATCTTTGGAATGTTTTGGATTTCAATATTTTTCACAAGGACCTCATTATTCATTTCAATACTCTCTTGAATGGACTTCCAAGATGGAAAATTTTTAGTTTTTTAAATCTTATCAATAAGGATATCTTATTTACTTTGGATTCCTTCTTAAATTTAATTCCAAGATGGGGAGGATTTAGGCTCTTAAGGAGGGATGGTAGGGGTTTAAATAGGTTCAAATAATTCTTATATTTCTACTCCCCAATCTATGCTTGTTCCACTTTGTCTATCCCATGATTTCACCACTTGATTCCAACTTGGAATCTTAAATAACTTCTTGGAAGATTTTTGAGGAAGAGGAGTAGAATTTTTTGCCAAGATAGCTTCATTAGCATCACTCCTAGCTATCAATCTCTCCAATTATGATTTGTTTTGGTTCTCAACAATAGGCTTATCAATAACAACCTCTTTCTTCTTTTGAATTTATTTACATGTTAGAAAATCTTTAAGAGAATATGAAGGACTTGGGACACTTTGAATCTCATTTAAAATGGTCTTTTGAGGGAGAATAGATGGCACATAAGTAGGATAAGGTGGTATAGATGAAGGAACTTGGGAATAATAACATTGAACATATTGTCCTTCATAAACTCTTAGATTATCCTCTATGCCTTGAATTAGGCCACTTATGTTTGTCATGTCACTTGAGTGGCTTTGTCAATTTTCTCTCTCAATAGGTTCCCACTCTCTCTTTATTGATTAAAATGAGTCTCTGATAATATGAATGAGATAACTAAGAATAGTTTGACCATGCTTCCTTTATGTATTCAACCCTATCGTATACCTTTCATAGCCCAAGAGGCTTTGATTGAAACTTAAGATGGACTAATTTGAGATGTGTCTATGTTGAATAGGGGTAACATGGTCTTAAGAATGATGATTAGAGGAATGAGAGGGATTCCAAAGAGGTGGACTGCCTTGTTATGACTGCTGAGATAAAAGAGGGTAATAGTTTTGATAACAAGGTTGATAAGTTTTAACATACTACTAATAGGGGTCAATAAACTACTAACAAGGATGAACATGAGTTTTATATAGTTATTCAAATTGTGTAAAACAAAAATAAACATCAAACCTAGCCATGAAATGTCATGAGAAAGGAAAAATTATAATAACACTTGATTAAAATGGTACCTGGGATGCTATAACTAGTCGGATGCATTCAGAGTCACCATTGATGTTTGTTGACTTGCCTCCAAAGGTTGGTGCTTTGAAGTGCAAAAAAGAAACCAATTGAGTGAAATATAGTCCCACAAGGCATGTTAGAACTATTATATCTCAAATTTACACCATTGAGAGGATGATTCAATCCCTCTCAACCTGAGCTATGCAATGGTATTGATCTTAGGTTTTGGCTGACCTTTAGGTGGATTAGACCTCTAGTTTATGGGGATAGCTCCCATTGATGTATCAATTAGGATATACTAATAAAAGTCACCTTACATACACTACTTGTAATTTGAATCCATCACATAAGTGTTTCAATGTGAAGGTTGTGATAGTTTATTAAACTAGGAAGACTAATAAAGAGGTCTTAAATGACACTAGTGAATTTTAAAACTCACTCAACCTTTCCACCACACTTACACACTTCACATGAACTGCAAAAGAAACTTTTAAACTGCATTTAGGTGTTAGAAAAGGACAACATGCTAAGGAAGATAGGGAAAATCACTTGATAAGATAACATTATTCATATAAACACACTAATAATAGTCATATAATGAGGTAAAACTATTTTTTTCAATGATCAAATGAATATAAATGGGTAGGGATTCACCATACCCAGGTGGAGGATGCATAACAAGCCAAACAAGGTTGTTTAAATAGAGAAATGAGAATAGAAAAGTGATAAAGAGGCATAGAAGGGAGAGATGACAAGTGTATTATAAAGAATTATAACCAAGAACAGTTTGAATAAAAGTTTCATCAGGTATCCAAAGACAAGTTTTTCTCTCTTTAAAAATTCACACTCTTCCAAATGGTGTGGAGTTTCTTATAGTTACTTGACTCCTTGGCTTCCTTTTCAAAATTTCCCTTCTCTTGGTTTGGAAATGGATAAATGGCACACTTAATCATAAATTCATATTTATTTTATTTCTAACCTTATTCTTGATACATTTCATCAGTTTTATAAATTCTTAATGCTAACTTTGCAATGATGATTACACCTCTTAGGTGTCTTGAAGCCCATTGGTCTCATTAGGCTTTTCTTGCCCAAATAGCTCAAAACTTGATTTTGTCTTCATGAACAAATTATCTCTACATTGAATACATGTACACATCTTATTATATCTAAATCAACCCCTTTGGAATCCTCAAGCACTCTTCAAGACCTTATTTTGCACTCAAAGCTCTCACTAACCTTTTATTCCTTGTAACCCTAAAAACACACAAATCACCTTGTGTGGAAGAATGTACAAATTATATTTGGTAAGTATGAATATTTTTTAGTACTAAATATCACCTTAAAACTCCATGAAAATTTTCATGACCTAAAAGTAAGTGAAAGGACACTTATTCACCTGATCTCTCTCTCGAATTAGGTCTCTAGGCCTATAAACAGAGTTTTGTCTCTAATCTTATCCCACACATGTGAAACCATAAATAATTATTTTATTAAATTTTATGACCCCATGACCATGTTCCATGACAAATTTTGGATTATAAGACCTTGTGTAGATATGTAAACCATGAAATGGCAAAAAAACCTAACCTTTCATAAGCCCTTTTCACACTGCCTTCAACATCATATCTATAAGTTTACTTTCAAGATTAAGTGTATGGTTTTTTGGGATTTATTTTATTTAATACACCTCAAAATATCCTCCCCAAATTTTTTCATTTATTGATGAGGTCAAATACCCTATTTTGAGCTAAAAAATCACAAAACACAACATTTAATGGGTTTGTACAGTTGCAGGTACATGCAAGTGTCATGGTGATACTATTCCTAGAGTAAGGAATGGTGTAAAAGTGGGTTTAATGGTCATATATTTCATCTTGGGTGTTTATAAACTCCTCTCTCATCAAGTTAATTTTAGCCTCTAGGCAACCAAAAACATACTTATCATCTTAACAATGATTCATAAAGTACAAGCCCTTAACCAATGAATGAATTCCAAAAATTTCAAGTATACAAGGTATCCTATCATCATAAATGATATTTTATTAACCTAAAAAATATCCATATTGTTCTAATCTTGAGAAAGTATTCCTCAAGCTAAAAAGTCTTCATTTGGTGAGCTTGAGAGGCAGATTCATGAGTGAAAGAGGCAAGAATACATGGTTTTTATATAAAACCCATAAATAATGTATATATAACCTATATTGACTTGTTACCATGTTATCTCTACCATATTTATTCATTAGACAATCTGAACACCCAATTAGTTCACACTAGGGTTTATGAGCCTAACCATACAAATGACCCTAGCTAATTGTGTTTGCTCCTTTCAACCCATTTTAAGGTCTGATTCAGGAGTGTATTACTTTTATGGCCTTATATATAATGGTTTAAAATACCTATATAATTTTTTTATGGTATTTGGATTTCCCAAGGTTAGACAAGTCTCTTCCAAGGTGAGGCTTTAATTCCTTTGTTTATGAGTACAAACTTACAAGTCTACAAACCTATAGTTCTACATTTATAAATTAGTATACCATGAATAAAAAATATATTAGTTTATTATACTATACAACCTCTTAAATTTTCCTTCCACACTTTTATATCATGCCAACTTGTCTTAGGCAACTCGAAATACTTTATTTTACAAGGCTCTGATTCTCTTGACTGTGCCTCAACTCACACTAAGGATTTTATTTTTTGAGGAGTATAAAACCTATATAATAACAATTAAACTCTTAAATTACCTTATTTATACCTTAAAATTATCATAATACTTACAAATCATGCAAATTTCCCATAATTTTCATACACATTGATTCATAGATTTGTAAATGTTCATACAGGCCTACTAAGCCCAGTCAACTTTTTAGGTTTGTCATTATCTTCAAGGTTTTAATAATTTAATGAAAATAATATGAAAATAAAAAACTAAATTAAAATTTCTCCTCTGTTCCACTCATCTCACATGAATAATTTCAGATACCTTATTTATGACTTCAGACTTCATGTTGCTCAAATTTTGGCCATTCTATGTATAGGTGCATCGAATGACTGTAAGTTTAGGATGGGTTATTTTTATAGAATTATCTGATTTTTTTAAAGATAATTATTATATTTTAAAGTTATTCCATAAACTTTTATATTCATATAAACCTATTTTCCATTCCAAATATTACATCTTTCCCCTCAAGTTTGAAAACTAACTTGAAATGTCCAAACAAGCCTGTATATAGCCATTGGGTGTTTTGACTATATTTTTTATTCAACCCATGGTGGTAGATATAATGGAATTAATATCCATATATAAGTATTTATAACCACTCCAAGGCTAAAAACTTATTCCATCTTCATCCCAATGTATGCATCTCTCATGAATGCAGACCTATAGGCCTAGAGACCTGTAGGTCTGCATTTTCATGATTTAAGCATCCATATGGTGATTGTCTTGATCATGTATACCCTTTGGATCCTTAAATATATTTTTAATGGTATTTTATATTCATAGGATATCATTCTTGTGTTAAAAACTACTTTCAAACACATCATCTTCGTAGATTTATCGTGAGGTCATAACCCTGTACTTTGAAGCCTACAACCATGGAAGTTGATGAGATTGTGAAGGGATTGGAGATATTAAGGGATAAATATGGTCATGTGTGATAATTTTATATTATTTATAGGATTATATGTATTTTTTATAACCTTTTACAACCACCTATATGCATGAAACCTACAAAAACTTATAAATTTCAAGTGTAAACCCTACAACTCCTCTCACATGGAAGTTTTTATTGAACATTAATTTTTCACACATGTGAAAATTATGGAGGAGTGTTTTAATTTTTTTTTCATAACCTTAAATTCCTTTAAAAAATTTCCTCATGCTCTAAAGATTCAAACTTGTATGAAGATTACACAAAACTAAGCCTGTGGGGTTTAAGACCCCTTGTTGGTCTTAATGATTTTTCATAAAGATGGAGGTACCAATATGAGAAAAAATTACATAAAACTAAAGAAAATTATTCCCCCTTACTCTTTCCACAATATCATACCATTAATCTGTCTCTTTTGTTAATACTGAGCATATGAATTTGACCTTTGCTAGTCTGCCAAGAGGTCGATGGAGGTTCTGATGTAATTTTTAACTTCTCAGGACCTGTACAAGTTTGATACCCATGGAAATTACTTGGATAAGATTAATAGACACTCTAAAGATGTTTCAAACTGAAATTGGATCCTCCAAGTATATACAAGTTCCTACAAAGGAGTGATTCTCTCTCATTTGGGTGTTGAACCTGTAAAACTAACGCAAGCTAACATCCCTGACGTATTTTCAAGTTATATAACTGCTATACAAGCTTAGAAAAGTGTATTTTATGGATATTTTATTTTTTAGGCTTTGTCATGGACAAAAACTTGACTATATGCACTTTTACCTTGTATAACACTTTACCTTGAACTCCAGAAAAGAACCTTAACTTTTCCAAACAAATGTAAGGTGCTCATACAAGGTGGTCCAATCATGATATAACCTTGAGAGGTAATTTTCAACCTATGACACCTTTTGTACCAATATATTTACACCATGAACTAGATAGAATACCATAATATAAAGACAAACCATTACCTTAATCTTGTCAAATTAACCTTAAATTATGCTAATAGGACTTGATAAATACCATTTTAAGACCTCGTAAAGCATGGAATGCACTATGAACAAGGTCAGAGGGTATGACAAACAAGTTTTTTGTGAACTTAGGTAATGGTAGCCTAAAATTTGGATAACAATACCCTTCACATCCAAAAATCAAATGCCATCCTTCACATGAAGTGCCCATGACATAGGCAATAGTTTATGTTTTTATAATATATTTTCCATATAATTTTATATTAATAAAAATTTAGGGCTGCCATTTTTATATTTCAAATTTTCATAATTTTTTAAAATATTATAACTAAATTTTAATTATTTCCCTAAAATTAGCTTGAGATAACTTAATTGTTAATCTCTAAAACCATAGTGAATTAAAATTCAAAACTTTGTCATTAAGTCCTTGATAGTATTATCAAACATCCCACAAAATAATTTTTTTTATAGAACTTATAGTTTGTTAGATTTAATTGTTTTCTTAAACATGTGCCTAGAATCATACAAAAATGATATCTAAAGCTCCAAGAGGAACATATTTTTAGAACTTTTGCAAGTACAACTAAAATATTAGTGTGAAAAAATACTTTAAAGTATTTATACAGCTTCTATAGAGCTCTAATTTTTTTTTGTTTTCAAAACTATGTGATCTATCTCTATGTAATCCCCTAAAAATGGAAATAATTTTGTATTTCATAAATTAAAAATAACAATAAGCTAAAAACTAGTCTAGAAGCTCTAAATAAGGACATAAACATTTATATGAAGTCATTATTTCCAAAAAAAATGACATTTTAATGGATTTTTTCCATTTTTCATTGCAATTCATCATGGTCACAAATGGACCAAATTTATTTTTACCCAAATCACAAATTCTCTGTGGTTAAAATTATGCTACATGAAAAACAAAGGTGAAAAATCACCTA
This sequence comes from Torreya grandis, assembly GCA_037957365.1. Taxonomy (NCBI): domain Eukaryota; kingdom Viridiplantae; phylum Streptophyta; class Pinopsida; order Cupressales; family Taxaceae; genus Torreya; species Torreya grandis. The sequence goes on along the minus strand of JARHVA010002270.1, from coordinate 220,666 downwards.
GAATTTGAATAAACTTGACTTGTGATTGATGGCACCTATACTTTTCATGCCTCTAATGTTGACTATCAACAAAATATTGATAAGTTAAATCAGAAGGAAAATCTAATAATCATGTTTGGATACCAAATGAGGTCCAAAATCATGATTGATATTCAACATCATATAAATATTCATGGGTTAGACTTAGTACTATTTGTGAGGCCAAGAACTAAAATAGAATTCCTCATCAAAAATGTTAGATTCATTATTTCAAACTAAAAATAGGTGAAAAAGTTGAAGAGTTTATCCATGATGTTGTATCACTATAGGCCTTTATTCAAGCATCAGGCAAGAAATTCAATCGACTCCCTTATACCCATAGTCCTGAGAGAGTTTACCTTACTTACAAGATCTTTTTAATTTTTTTAAATATCTCAAAGAAGAAACTATCTTTTCAGAAGTTAGTTAATATGATATAAGAAGAAGAGTCCATGCATAGATAAGAAATACTAAAAAATATCATGCATAGGCTATACATCATAAGGGAAAGAATCCCATGAAGCATTCAAAATAGTCTCCCAAGTAGACATGTTAATAGAACCAGCATGGGAGCAAACCTCATTCCTAAAAGATATGTCTAATATGTGGAAATACAGGCCATGAACTGAAATATTATTGATATAATTCTTTCACATAAGGCTTATCTACTATAAATAATCCAATCCCTTATACATTTATGCAAGTAAAAAACAACAATTATCAATACATGTACAACTGGAAGAAGAAGCCTTCCCTTTAGCAACAACATGAGAACATTATCGAATATACGATCCTTCATATGAGGATTTTTTATTTTTTACATAGAAAAATGAGGACATTCCTCCTCTAAATTCATTCTAGTACATGGATTCTGGTACTGGATGGAAGGATTGGTTCACCACTTTGAACCATTCATCTTGTCAAGAAAATGTATCTCAAGAAGATGATGAATCATATAGTGTCCAAGGTGGAAGGGGTATTTCCTCATCGCTTGGTAATATTGGATGTAAAATAACTAAATTCCTATACGTTCCATGACTAACAAAAAATGTGTCATCTATAATTCAATATCTAGATTACAACCTTAAGGTTGAATTTGATCAAAAAAATGTGTATCTCATTTGAGACATGTCTAGAAGTTTGAAAAGTGTGGCAATATGAGGTGTAGGATTTTTTTCCATATTGATGTTATCCACATAGTTATTTAATATTTAGTTGTAAAACATACAAACTCAACCAATCCATGGCAAGGATATATGGATGTCTTAATTATAAATACTTTCTTGAACTCAACAAGCACAAGATGGAAAAATTCCTTCCCTCACTAAAGAAGACCATTGATTTTTGTTGTAGTTTTTCATTGAAAAATAACATAGAGATCCATTTGGCACAAGTATATATTGAGAAACTGGTCCATTAGATATTGTGCACACTAGTTTATGTGGACATGTCACTCTTGGTATCAGTGGATTTATATATTTCTATCTCTTTTTTATGATTAGTCACGAAAAATGTGGGTATATTTATTGAATAATAAATATCAAGCCTTCCAAGTATACAAATATTTTAAATCTCTAGTCTAATGTAATTTAAACATCACATATGTGTCATATAATCATATCATGTGTGGGAACACACTAACAATAAATTGCCTACATTTTTTAAGGCACATGCCATTCACCATTAGTTGATTGATCTATATGCCACAATAAAATGGTGTTGTTGAATGATGAAATTATACCATTGTAATTATGTGATGCATGTTAAAATATGTTGACCTAACACATCCATATTTGGAAGAAGCAATTCACATAATGATTTACTTTTTGAAATGTTCACCCACCATAGCTCTTTATAGTATCATTCTAATAGAATCATGGTCAAGGTATAATCATTGAATCTCTCATATTTGTGTTTTTTGGTATAAAACACATATCCACATGCATATTCCAAAGAACAAGATGAAAAAGTTGGATGAAAAATTATTAGAATGTATGCTTCTTATGTATAGTGAAGAGTCAAAGGCGTACTGACTCATGAATCCTAAGATCAAGAATATATATATATATATATATATATATATATATATATATATATATATCATGAGAGATGTTATATTTGATGATAAGGGTGAATCTAATCCACCCTCCACATAGTCACCTAATACATGTATTGATCCTATAATTTTTTTTAAGATGGAAATAGTAATGAGGATGATGGTGATGATCATCTAGGTCTTCCACTTCCACCATCCACAATTACTACATAATGTATACCCACATGGTATATAGTACTATACAAGATGTAAATTTGGATGAAATTTTAGACACTTCCACTTCAAGATCAATAACTCATAGCATGTCTCATATAGAGGTGAATTTTTCCCTTAGGAGCACAATTACATAATATTTTGAACCTTCAATGGTTCATTAAGCCTAAGGATCAAAGACTTGAAAAGAGACCATGAATGTTGAATATCATCCATTAATGAAGAACACAACATGGAAACTTGTTTATATTCTATCAAGAAATAAGCCTATCATTTGTAAGAGGGTATTTAAGACCAAGTATAAAGCAGATGGAAACATTTATAAGTACAAATCAATAATTTTAGCAAGGGGATATACACATAAATAAAGCATTGACTATGATGATACTTTTGATCCTATATCCAAGATAAAGGATATAAAAATGGTATCTATTATGGTTGAACATTTTGGATGGAAATTACATTATATGGATGTGAAATTTACCTTCATGAATGGATATTTACAATAAGAAGTCTACATGGATAAATAAAAGATGTGTATACTTTTCACCTAGTCAAGAACAAAAGATGTGTATACTTTTCAAGTCTTTGTATGGTCTTAAATAAGGTTTCCAATATTAACCCACATCTAGTAAAACATGGATTCCATAGGATTCCATATGATCTAAACCTTTACCTCAATAAGTAAGGTGGGGAGGTTGTGATTATTATTTTGTATGTCGATGATCTAGTCACCAATATAAGATAAGTGAAGATGATAGATTAAATAAAGAATGATCTAAATTTACAATTCAACATGATATATATTAATATACTACACTACTATATTGGTTTTGAGGTATGGAAAAATTGGCATCGCATCTTCATGTCTCAAATTAAGTATGCCAAGACTATGCTCAAGAAATTGTGTATGATGGCTTGTATGCCTATTATGACATCCATGGATAAAATACTTCAATTGTATCATTTAGATTCATCACCTCTAGTAAATTCCACTCTTTATCATCAATTTATTGGTATTTTTATTTACTTAACCTATAATATAACATATATTAGCTTTGTTGTTAGGTATCTTTCATAGTTCATGTAGGAACTACTGTTTAGTGACTGAAAAGTATCAAAGTAGAAATTGAGATCCATCTAGTGTAATATGGAGTATAATTTTAAATAAAATAAAAAATATTAGTTCTTGTTCCCATGATAAACATATGTAGATCATGTAATTTCTATTCATTATATGAAATCCATATATGTATTTAATTTCTTTCTAGGATCTAGTTCTATCTCATAGGGGAGAAATAAATAAAAATTTGTTTGTCAGTGTTAAATTGGGGTAGAATATCATGTAATAGGAGGATCTATATGTGAAGTGATGTGAATACATTACATGTTTGTATAATTTGAAATATCACAAACATATCCTATGATTTTATACTATTGCAATCAAGGTTTTCTAAAAATTGTTTATAATCTAGTGTTTCATGAGTGCACAAACCACATTGAGATTTAGGTCCATTTCAAATGTGAAAATTTTAGTCAACATAATATTGAGATATAAATTTTCCCCACTCAAGATTAGTGTGAAGATATATTCATGAAGTCACTTAAATATGATAATTTTAAGGCATTATGAGTTTCTCTTTCTTATTCTCTTGAGACTATGATGAACCAGGGGGAATATTAGAATAAATAATTAGATAATATTTAATTTATAATTGTCTAAAATAATGTAAATTATGTTGTTATAAAAACTCATGTAAGAATATATTATTCTACCTATAATTATGATTTTGTAAATATTTAATGAACACACATACATCTCAGATTTTGTTAGTACTAAGGATAAATATTCTATCCTAGTCTATAGAAGCTATAGTTAGTGGTAACCATGTATAAGTAAATGTTGTTTTAATATAATTGTAATAAAACTTTATTATCAAAAAATCTACCATGAAAAAATGATAAAAGGACCAAACACCCACTCATATTTTGGGTGATGAATGATTGCTTGATTTCCTAGGTGATTTTATATGAGAAAATAGGGTAAATAGTTTATGAGCATAATGATCACAAATTTAGACTAGGTTATATAGTCACCCTTAAGAAAATTTAAGTAAAACCATAATACATGATTAGACCATGTGAGACATTTATCTCTTTTATAGTCACTTATTGGGTTGTAGATCATCCTCTTCCTCCAATCAATTCTCATTATTTATTTCCATCCTCTTGTGAGCTTATGCCCACCACTTTCCATACACAACCACAAAGAGTGTTCTACATTACCTTATCTACCTATTTTAGTCTTCAATAAATCTTTTAAAAGTGCATATATCTCCCTTTGGAATGTTGGAACCTTTATCCCCACTTCAATTTCTTCATCATATGTTGGAATCTCATCTTATTATTTAGTTTTTTTTGGCTAAAAACACTATTATCATCTCAATATCTTATTCTGAACTCATATATGGCCTGCTCCCATATATGCAACATGATACACCCTTAGCCTATAACATGTATTTGATGTGTGGTCAACTTATGACTAGCATAACCTTTAATTAAGTCATATACTAATCTCTTTAGCTTAATATTGTGGTAGGTTTGGCATAGGGTTTTTGCATAGACTAGTTAGTGTATATATATGAGGTAGTTGTTAGTATCTAATCATCATATTATAAATTATGTCTTGTTATAAGGTTTTGCAGGTTTACCCTTGAAATGGCTTATAATTTATTCATAACTTTTACTCTATTACGGTCATTTGTAATTTATTTTCATGATTCTTATTTATTTCTAGAGTAATTTCATTACAAATGGTATTAGGTATTTGATTTGGGAAAAGGTGCATTTGAAACCCTAATTTTTATGAATCACCTATATCTTGTAAAATCTTGCAATTTTTTTTAATTTTTAACTAAAATTAAAGAATAATTTAATAAAGCTACATTAAAAAAATAGGTTTTGTTAATCATTTTTGAATAATCTATTGAAATATTAGAGTTTATCCTAAATTCACTCTATAACTCATAATTTTAGGATTTTTTGTTTTCCTTACTTTTTCAAAAAATTATCAAAAAATTAGAAGGGGTTTGTGTTTTAATATTTTGAATTTGAGACTAACCTAATTTTGAAACCATTTGGTCAAAGTTTGGTCAAATGTGAAAATAAATTTTACATTTTTAAGCCTTTGTATGGAAAGGCTAGTTATTAGGGGTCAAGGAAAGGGTTGTAAAACTCTAGGGAAAACTCCTCAAAAATTAGATATGGAGTGAAAAATAGGATTTGGTGGATCTTCTAGCCTATGGTTTTATTTGATAGATCAAAAAGTGATCAGATAAAGTAAAATTTAAAAAACATATAGTTTAATATGGATAATAAAGGATATGTCAAAAAAATCAATCATCAATTGGATGAGCTCAAATAGAGACTTGGTAAAATTTTGATTTTTTGACCAAATATTCCAAACCAACCATAATTCACTACTATTCAAACCAACTAGTGTGGATATTCGATCCAACCTAATACAATCCATAGTATAACCTAGCCTTTATATTCAGTTGGTTCTCATTTGGGGTTTTAGAACATGATGCCAAAATTGGAAATTCATAAGTTTGATGGAATAGAATATGCTAGATGGATCAACCAAATGGATAAAAAAATTTATGTACAATGGATCCCATTTGAACAAAAGGCATTAATGGCATCCTTATATCTATAACTTGAACAGTTTATTTGGAATCAATGGTTGTGTACTCAAAATAAAAATAAGGCTCCTTGTGTCACTTGGTCAATTTTTAAGAGGATATGGAAACATGTTATGGTAGTAGTGTGATAGATAATTACTTCAACCAATTGGTAAAGCTAAATAAAATTAGAATACTCAAGGATTATATTCATAAATTCCATATCCGATCTTTATGTGTGAATATGATTTAAAATGGTAACCCTAGAGACCTATTTTTTTGAATTCTCAAGGACACATTCAATATGATGTATTCAAGTTTAATCCACTTAATTTTTCTAATTTTATTATCATGGCACACATGGTAAAATAAAATTTATTGGCTACTCATAAACATGCAATCACTAGAAACAATGATGATAACATTTTACCATAGTAAATTCCTTCACAAATATGATTTATACTATAAAACATTGAAGAGAAAAGATAAAAAAGTTTATGTAGATCAGGAATTCAATAGGTTAGTCAATCCATTAGTGAATAAAATCAAAACATACTTAAAGATAACATCTCAAGCATAATCCCTAGGTTTAGCTATGTGGAAAACATGTAATAAATGCACATTAGGAGACAAAAACAATGTTTATACCTCCTTAGAATATTTTCTTCAAAACTAGTTTAAAGAGGTTGATCTTAGCTTGTAGGCTATGAAGTCTTTGTCAATGCTTGATTCCTCACATGGGCAGCATCTCTCCTTGTCTACACTTGATTTTGGATTTGGACTAGCATGAGAGTGTTGAAATTCCTTGGTATAATTTGATAGATTAATATTTCATGAAGAAACTTGTCTATAATGGAGGATGGAACTTCAATTTTATAGACTTTTGGGATAATTATGAATTATCGATCTCATCACCAAATGGGAGGTGAAGAATTTATCCTAAAAATCATTATTACACACTTGGAGTGTGTAAGAGATCCATTTTAATGCATTTTAGACTATGGCAGATATTTTGAAGGAAAATGCATCCATTAGTCCTCTTGGATTATGTAAGAGAGGTGTAAGAGGAAGAGTGCGTAAGAGGGTTATAAGAGCTTGATTTCACTCCTCTTTCCCAGTGAATTATTTAAGTGACATCACCAATATGAGGTAATAAATCACTTTTGATTTTAGAAAATATATAATTCTAAATTAATGGAATTTTCCATTAAAGGAGTGATTAGGCCAATTAATGAAGGTGATGAATTAGTAATTAGAAGAATGGTATCTTTTCACAATGTTTTTTGAATCAATAAAGTATTCCTTTAATTGCCCTATGAAGACACTTACAAAGGGTTGAATTGATTTTTGATGTGTTAGATAAGATTAATATTGCAATATGATACATTGCCCCAATTAGGGATGTATCATTATGATTTTCAGCTAACACGGTAGTTGTGCAAGTAAATTGGGTTAAATAACAATTTCCAATCAAATTTTATTATGATTACACAAAGATTCTCTTGATTCCAGTTTAGACACAAAAGCGGTTAAAATGAAGTGTCTACATTGTTCCCCTATATGAGAATGCTGTGAGACACTAGGCACCATAAGATTTTTTTCAAATAATGAACAAGTCATTTAAGAATAAATTTTATAAGATTAAATAATGATGTCTTCACTCTTCTCTTTTTAAAATTATAAGTTTATAAAACTAATAAGATTTCCCAAAGGGTGCTTGATTATCCCTAGATGCCCCTTGAGGGAATGATCAGGGAAACATATAATACATATATGACCTCAAAATGAAAAAAATAGCTCTTCGTAGGCATAAGAGGTCAAGAAAAATAAGAATGATTTAATCAATATGATCAAAGGAGATAGAAATAGGCATCTGAAGAAGAAGAAAATGGTTTAAGATTACTCTATGGGCTGAAAATGTGATCATGATTGAGAAATGTTTGACTTTTTTATATGACTTTTTGTTGATATGTATCATGAGTAGCATATAACTTAGTTATGGGATTTGATTATTTGGTTGAAGGGTAGTACACAAAGGGATCCATTTCTACAACATTTCCTATAAGACTTATAACAATTGATTTTCTATAACACCTAATGGTATGCACCATGATAAAAAACACCATGATGGCTAGATTGTAATGTGCATAGGGACTGGCCCTTGATCTAATAGATAATTGACAATAATGCACTATTGATAAAAACCATGAGGTTAATGCTGACACATGCCTTTGAATGGACTCAAGTACAGATGTGTGATTAGATGCACCAAGATGATGACCCTACTAGCACAATAGACTGAGTTGAGGTGACAATAGAAAAAGGAAACCAACAGTCAAGAAATGAAGTAAGAAAACACCAAGTGAAAATAAAATCAGCAAAAATCATCATGTTTTTCAATCAAAATAAACACACCAACAACAAGCAAAGATAAATAATATTAATAAACATAAAAATAAAAATGAAGAAGTAATTGGTTAACCATTTATGTGTGTGTGAATGTAAAGTGTTACTCTTAGAAAAAAATCCCCTAAACTCTAAAAGATAATCGATAGGATAAGAAGGTAATATGGATAGAAGTTGGGAATAGAAGAAGAAGGGGTGGATGAGCTAACTCTAAATTCCCCATGTAATTGGATGCTCCTTACATAGTCCCATGGACTTTAGGATAAATGTACTTTTCCCAGGGATATGGGAAAGAATAAAATTGATGATAAATACGAGATTTGATTGTAGAGGAAAATTGAGAAATATATACTCATAAAATGGTGAGATTATTTTAAATAAATAAGGAAAAATAGAATGTTAATGAGATTGTTCAAGATGTCTTGAGATGTCTCATGCATCCAATCACTACCTACATAGTCTATGTGGACCTCAGGCTAATATAGTTCTAGAAATGGGAGTGAAAATGAAGGAATGACAATGGTAAATTGGAAAATATTATGACTAGATAACGAGTTCCTACCTATAATGTGGTAAATTTCACCATTAAGAATAGAGCACAAGGCCATTGGCAAACATGATAATAAAACAAGTATAAAATTATGTGGTTTAATATCTCTCATGGAGATTTTAATCTTGTTTTTCTAAATTTTATTTTTTAGGTTATTTTTAGGGATTTTTAGAATTTTAGATTTTTTATACATTTTTTAGAACAAGGTATGTATAAGTACAAGTTTTTCACAAAACAATGATATCATGGCTTAGGTTGCTCTCAAAATGGTGAGATTGTGGCTTAAATTGTTCAAAAAATGGTGATTGTGTGACTTGAATTGCTCTTAAAATAATAATAGCATGGGAAAAGGGGTGACTAAGCTAACCTTAGAAATTGAATGCTACCTACATAGTCCATATGAACCTCAGGTCAATGTAGTTCTACCTATAGTGAAAGATACTATGAATCAATAGTATGTTGGAAAAAAAGAATGACATAAGAACATAACGAATGGTACATGATTTAACAAGAGCCAAAAGATGCACTATTTTGGAAATACCATGCAAGGAAACCATGCATATGCATGATGAGATACTATCTTCAAATATGTGTTGAGGATGATGAAATATGAATGATCTAATTGAATCTTTCTCTAAACTTTGGTGTCTAAAATTATCTATAGCACCAATGAACTAGAATCAAGATTAAGATTATTAATATGATGGGGAATAAAATCAAGATGGACTAACTTAATTAGAAACAAAATGAAGGGAAGGTAGAAGATTATGCCCATAGGTATGGGTACACATAGACAATGTTTGAGAAAATCAAGTGTAGAAACACTTAAGATACATAATATTCATGGGCTCATCTAACTCATCTCCATATAATGTAGCTAATTTATATGTGTCAAATCCATATTTAGTTGTGGTGATAAGTGGGCCTAGCCAATTAGGCTAACTTTTTCCTTTGTTTTCTAGGGTGGCATTGGTATTTTTTTGGTTCTCTTTCAAGACAAGATCACCAAGTTTAAATTCTCTATGTTTGATATATTTATTGTAGCTATGACATAACATATTCTGATATGCCTGAAAATTATTCAAAGTAGCTACCCATTTTTCATCAAGTATAATTATTGCATCTAAAAGACTTTATACTCCTCATCAATGTTATCCTTCAATGAAATGTGTAAGGAAGGCAACTTGATCTCAATAGGGAGAATATCTTTAGTTCTATAAATGAGGGATTTTGGCATGGTTCCTTATGGAGTTTGGGTCTTGATATGATACACCCAGAGGGTAGGAAATAGTTGTAAATGCCAATTACAACCAAAATCATTAATAATCCTTTTAAGGATTTGGACTAGGTTTTTTTAGATGCTTTAGCTTGGCCATTGATTTGAGGAAAATAGGTAGTGTAAAATTTATATGTAATATGGTATTTGGCATAGATGGATTTAACATCCTTATTTTTAAAAAATCTACAATTATCAAAAAAGAGGTCATAGGGAATGTTAAAATGACATATGAGGTGATGGAGGATGAACTATGGCCATGGGAAGAAGTAAAGTATTTAGTTGTAGTGAGGATATGTTTATGTCCATCAAAAGAAGTAGGATTGATTTCCCCTATGAGATTGAGTCCCCATGTGTAAAATAGCCATGGCATAGTGATTGATTGTAATGTTTGGGATGGAGCATGAATAATATTGGCATGTTTCTAATAAGACACTTTTTTACATAATTACATGCATCAGTCTCCATAGTGTGCCAATAATACCTTGTACACAAGAGTTTATTAACAAGGATCATTCAATTGGTGTGGGCCTTGGAAATTCCTTCATGTACTTGTTTAAGAATTAATCATGACTCTACCAAAGCTAAACAATGAATTGGAGTTCCAACATATCCTCTACAATAGAATGTGGAATCAAGTATGGTATAAAGAGATGTATTATCAATGAAGCCTATTTATTTGTTATAGGAAAGGTTAGGAGGGAGAATGTTGTCGTATATGTAGACATATATATCAAAGTACCAAGGAGAGTTGGGACCAATGATATCACATGCCATTTCAAGTTTAAAATATTCATGAGTTAGACTTAAGAGATGTTTAATAAGAAACTAGTAATCTAAAACATGATCTATAATTGTTAGTAGTGAATTAATTATAGCCATTGCATCTATAGTCTTGTTGTTAGCCCTTGGGATCTATTCAAGATAGATATGTTTAAATATCTATTTAAGATGATCCACCAAATTATTATAAGGAACAAGATTGTCATCTTTGGTCTGGCATCGATCTATCATCTTGTTAATAATTAATTAAGAGTCTCCATGAACATGTAATTTATTGATATTCTATTATACTACTAGACAAAGCACCACAACAAGTGTTTATATTTTATTATATTATTGGTATAAGAAAGACTAATGTGAAATTATTTGGGAATAAAATCCCCCTATGATGTTATGAATAAAAAATACTAGATCATTATCCCTGAAAAGTGTAGGAACCATCAAGGTAAAGGGTCAAGTGGAGAGGCTCAGAAGAATTATCTTCTAGAGTTATGATGGACTCATCAGGAAAATTTACATTGAGTGGTTTAGAATTTGACAAGGGTGCTTTAGCAAGTTTATTTTTGAGTGCCTTCCCATTAATAGAATTTTTATATTCATATTCAATCTCAAATTCATTAATATCTTGATCTATTTGGCTATATGACTAGTCAAATCTACCTTGGAAAGTGAGTATTTGAGTGGATCCACTTTGGCAATGACAATGGTCTTGTTTTTTAGCATATAATGTCACAAATTTTGGGCTACAAACACCATTTATAAGTAAGCTTTTTCAACTAAAAATTAATTATTTTCATAGGCTACCAATGTGTGGCTTAAGTAATATATAACTCTTTCTTTGCCTTGATCATTACACTATGTCAAGAGTGCCCCCAAGGCATATTCAGTTGCTGAGGTGTAGAGACGAAACAACTTTCTAGTTGTAGGTAGATTTAAATAGGTGGATTTTCCAAATATTATTTCAATTGATCAAAGGTATGTTGATAATCAATATTCCATGAGAAAGTGGTGCCTTTATTTATAATATGAGTGAAGGGATGACACTTGTATGCCAACTGAGAAATGAATCATCAGATGGAGTAGTTATTACCCTATAAACTATGGAGCTAATTCAAATTATAAGGTGAAAACATTTTTGTAATGGCCTTAACCTTGGATAGATCAGCTTTAATGCCTCTACAAGAGATAATGAAACCTAGTAATTACCAGAAGTAATGCCAAAAACATACCTTTTGGGGTTAAAACTTACTTTTTATTTATTAAGCCTTTTGAATATACTTCATAATGCATTTCTATGTCATACTATAGTCTTGGATTTTCCAAAATATTATCCAAATAATCATTTAAAATATCATGCATCATGTCATGTAAAATTTCAGTCATTGCACATTGGTATGTGGCATCAACATTCTTGAGGATAAATGGCATCACTTGATTACATAACATTACCCTTAGCATGGTGAAATTTGTTTCATGTTGATCTTTAGGTGGTATCTTGATCTAATTATATTCAGATAAACCATCCATAAGATATAGAATATCATACTCTGTGGTGGAATCTATAATAATATCAATGTTAGATAAAGGAAATTCATCCTTTGGGCATGCTTTATTAGCATCTCTAAAATTAGTACATAATAAAATTACACATGGATTTTTGTTGACTAGTAATATGTTGGATATCCACTTTGATTAATCTATAGTATGGATACATCCCGCCTCTAATAGTTTTTCTAGTTCTTTTTTGACATGAATGGCTATGTGAGGGTTCATTTTTCTCAACTTATGCTTGATTGGATTGGCATCACGGTGTACATCAAGGTAATGTATAACTAAATTAGGGTCAAGTATAGGCATATCTAAATAAGACCAGGCAAAAATATCAATAAACTCTCGAAAGAGGGAAGTAAGAATTTCACATTCCTCTTTAGTGAGGGATGCTCCAAGTTTAATCCATTTTATAGAATAGTATCAAGTGTGGTACATTGGTCTTATTTTTATTCTAGTGGTTTGATTGGATCATCAATTTCACCCATACAAGAATAATATAAATCACCAAGGTTTGGTAAAGGCCACTTTACAAAGGATCATGGGAAATATTGAGCTAATTGATCAAATACTTTATGATCCTTACAATTGATTCTTGATCAGCATTAAATTCTAATACTAAAGGAGGCTTGGAATTCATTTTATAGATGGTGAAATTCCATATCCAATGGCACCTAAAATAGGTTTTCACCATGGGACTCATCTTTATCTTTACTTTTCCTTGGACTAAAATCACCTTAAAGATGTTCTCACTTTGGTACTTTAATGTTTGATTTTCTTTTTCTTTTTCTTTATGAATAAGGAAGTTCATATGCTCTCCAAAATAAGTAGAAGGTTCTAATGTAATAAAAAATCCCTATTTATGATCACCAAGTGGCAAATTATCTCTGAGTCCAAATAATTTAGACATTGTATCATCATTTTGAAATTCATCTAATAGTATTATGAATATTGTTAGTCCCAATAAATCAATTGGGGATGATGGCTCAAAAGAGGAATATACTATAGACTCATAGGAATATGTTTCATAGGGGGAACCTATTATTTACTCAAAGAGGCCCCTTGTTTAATAGAAGTGGCAAGTGGTTGACTAATAGAAACATGTTAATGGTTAGACAATGTTGGTTGGGGATTAATCATAATTTTTTCCAATGGAATGTTGGTCAGGATTGTTGAGGTGGGGGATTAGTTTCAACTTTTTGAAGTGGTGGAATGGTTTCCCCATATGGGGGTAGGGTAATGGTTACCATTTGTCGAGGTTGGATAATTTCAACCTATTATTGTGGTTCAGGTGTGTTTGTAACTTTTCATTTCAAGGTACTTGAAATTTTGGAAGGACTAAGTCATGGAGAAGATGGAATAATGTTCAATTGTGTTTTGGGTGGTACCCAATATGGATTAAAATATGTTTTTTGAGATCTATCCAACACAATTTGGGTATAATTATAATAATATTTGAGTCAATATTAGTCACTATATTGGTTTCAACTATAGTTGTGCTAAACATATTTTAAACCAATGTCTTGTTGGGAAATGGATTAAGATTATACATTGGATATGTTAACAAATCCACTTGTTATGTGGTCAAAATATTTAGCTCTATCAACTATGGCTTTTGAATATCCAACATAATAAGGGAGCTAGTGAGAGTATCCAAAACTTGTTTAGATTATTGGATTTGAGAGGCAATAAGTTGGATTTGATAAGATTGGTCAACGAGTTGACCCTTACCCTTGTTGGAAACTAAAAGAGTTTGATTATAATTTTTAATAAACCCATGATATTGGCTAGAGGAAACTTGGTTGTATAATAATGCAAGAGGTGTTTCTTTGGGTGTTATAACCAAATAGCATAAATCCTCTATGGGAAACCTAAGGGGAAAATTTTCCCCCATTTATAATAACCTAACAAGATGTTTATCCTTACTGTTGTGAAAACTAATCTTGTAAATATTTATCATTAGGTGGTGAATTTATAAGGTACATTAGATTAGGTCTATGTTATATGTCAAAAGGTATGTGTGCAAGGTATGGTTGATATTTTACTTGTTTAAAATTAGGTGGTACAACTGGAAGATATGGGTTATGTTTTTCAAATTCATTTTTGGTTGGCATGTTGGTAAGATATTTTTGATCTTCTTCACCTTCTATGTAACTTCATACCCATAAAGATTGTAAACTACCCCCTCATCAGATGAGTGGCTGTAAATGGATCCACTATGTTTGTACTTAGGCATGTATAGGTTTATTAACTTCATTCTAAAAATGTCTTGGATACCTTAATCACTATCTTGACTTGGTATGATAAACTCACTTTGAATGTCTATTTGAAATTATTTGGAGGTAACACATTTGTCATGTGTTAAGGTAAATGTCAAATTGGAATACACCAATCAAAGGTACACCAATGTAAATGTTTCACACATGTTTTTCAAGGGGTACACCCATAAGTTTTTGGCACAATGGTTTCAAGTATAAATTTTCAATGTTTGGACTTTGAAAATGTTTTATGTTTGGTCTTGTCTTGGAATGTTTTGATCTTGGAAACTTGAATTTGTGAATAAATATAGGATACTTAATTTTATTGAGTCACTTTAGGAACTTGAAAATGTGTGAAGGTTGTAAAAATAATTGGCTTTGGTTGATAATGGTGAACCAAGATTTGAACCAAACTATAAAATTTTAACCTCTAAAAGGAGTTAATTTTGTCACAATTTGACTAGAATGGAAACATGGTTTTAGAATCAAAATTGGTTTGAATTTGAAGAGAAGGTTGATTTAAAATTGGCACTTGGATTTGAAGATAGGTTTGGACTAAAATGAATGGCATAATGACACAACTTGAATAAGAAATTAAAACTTTGGTCGTGAAAGGGTAAATGAATTTGCAATTTAGATTAGGATAATACTTTTGGTTTAAATGGACAACCTAATGATGTGGTTTAGATAATTAGTATAGGTAATGGGTACAAGTTTGACATGTAACTTTTATTTAACCCAAAATTTTGGCAGAGTAATACCTCATTATGCATGTATAAAAATGGTTTGGATTTGGACTTGGTTTATTTGATTTGGTCTCAAGTATAACAAGGTTTTGAAAAAATAATCAAGAAATAAAACACAAGCATTACAAGGAAATATTAGTAACAGATGCGTGTTTGTATCACATTCATTACACCTTAAAAATACTTGCCTTGAGATAGGATTATAAAATTTAAATGCTCATTAAAGAAATTATTACAACTATTGGTGGTATTTTAACACCACCCTTCTCTCAAAAGGTATGTATGAGGAAGGAAATATTGAAGGGTTATTACCTTTACACCTTTACATCGATGAATGATCTATATAAAAAGAGGCATATAAGAAGCAATCCAAGATCAGGTTATTCATGAAAGGGTCTTGTCCCTTTAGAACCAATTCAGTCATAAGGGTTTTAGTGAAGTGTTACTAGATTCAAGGTTTGCTCATAATTTTACTTGGATTTATAGATGGACCTTATATACCTAATAATATGTGGGCACAAGTCCATCAATTAATAAGTTAAATCTTATTTCCAAGATTATTCCTTTTGAGGGTACCACATCGGGCCCTGAGTATTGGAAATAAATCCCTGAGGTTACTTCCTCATATGACAATGTGAAAACACAAAGTTAGGCCTTCACGATGAAAATGCTCCTCAATTTATATACCCTATTAGATAAATAGGGTTTAGTATGATGCTAGGATGTGACTTCCTAGTCAACTCATCCCTAGTACTTATAAGAAGGCTATGAACTCTACCCTAAATAGTCAAATGAAAAATAATGTAAAAGGTAAATAGGATATTTACATTTATGTGTCACCCAAAAGGGGAGAGAAATGTTCATTGAAACCCATAATATAATAAAAAAATAATCAAAACTTTCAATAAAGCAAAAAAAATTGAAAATAGACAAGTTTTTCTTATAACCCAAACGAAATGTGAATTCATTTTTAATGCCCAAATTGAAATGTGAAGTAAGAATGATTTGTTTGACTCAAAATACCACCTATTTGGCCAAGGTCATGTATTAAAAATTATTATACATTTGAAAATGTGTTTTTGAGATAAAAAAGAGGTTTTTTAAGTCTTAGACATGCTATAGAAAGATTTTACAAATCGATAATATGAATTCACTGATCATTCTCTAATTTCACTACTGTAAACTACATGTAACATAAAAAAGTTAGAGAATAATTTTGATAATGCCAAAGATAATTTCAATGTCAGGTTCAATGATTTTACTTAGGTTGACTTGTATAAAAAAAAGATAGTAT
This sequence comes from Torreya grandis, assembly GCA_037957365.1. Taxonomy (NCBI): domain Eukaryota; kingdom Viridiplantae; phylum Streptophyta; class Pinopsida; order Cupressales; family Taxaceae; genus Torreya; species Torreya grandis. Next base: position 203,835 of record JARHVA010002270.1, on the reverse strand, counting down.
AGGCATAAAATAATTGCACTACTGAGTTTAATGATTTCACTAAAGTTAGTTATAATTTTGCAAATTCTATTAAAATAATTTCACTAAAGTTGACATAATTTTGCTAGATTTTCTTCTAATTTCATGATTAGAACCTAAAAAATAATTAGAACATAAAAATAACACATGGATGATTTCATGAATACGTAGCATGATTTCATTAAACTTGTCCCAATTATGCTCATTCAAGTTGATATTAAGTATTCATTTCAAAATTTAGATAACATGGAGAACCTTCTAGGACTAATAACCCTTCATACATATCATTAGTATTTTATAACAATCCATATGTTGACATTACCATTCTAACATCAACTTGGAGTCCTCTTGAATAATTATCATAAGACAACTATGGGCTCTACATATATGCAAAAACACATAACTATTTATAGTAAACACAATTCCTATCCAACTTAAAAGGCTACCAAACACATGACAAAAACCCTCAAATAATATTATAACCAAAATAAAAAATACAAGAAAATAAACATGGGTGGAGGTATGTCCACATGGTAGGGGTCATTTCACTACCTAGGCTATGAATTTAATGCTTCATCAAGGTCTTTAACACCCATGTGGATTATTGTCCAAAATATACATGACCAAGAAAGGTATCTACCTTATAGGCATGAAAGAATCCATGCCTAAATAGGAACCTCATAAATAACCCAATAAGACTCCTTTACAATAAGATATTCAAAGTAATAATACATTATTTATTTTAAAAAAATTATTGATTATAAATTATTATTTTATTCCATTTATTTTCTAGTTTCAACCCCTAAGAAATCAAAGCACTTAGATACTTAGTATGAAAAAATACAAGAATTAACCCACTATCCTTCTTTGCTCTTATTTTGTTCTTCCACCTACTTTTCTCACTCTTCTTTTTGTTTCAATCATATCTCTACTTACAATCCTATATATATACCCATATGATCCAAACAAGAGTTATTCAATAATATATTTTCCCCATTGATGAAAATAGGGTTGTAAGAGAGAAATTAGTCATAAGTGGCATAAAAATACAAAAAACCCTTCATTCAAGCTAATGGAACTTCTAATGCTACTATGGCCACATTGAAATCGTGACAAGGACAAGTTAATGAGCAAACAATGTCTTACCTGATGCCTCCATTTTCTCCCATTTCCTCACAATCCTCCATAGTCCCCCTAAGGATCCTTACTTCCTTTCTCTTTCTCTATTATTTCTCCTTTCTTTCCTCTAATGAAGTCAAGTACCACATAGTGAACTAAAGAAATCATGATCATTTCTTTATCCACTTAACCCATGTTTTGAATGACAAGCCCACGTAAAACTTAAGTTAAACTAAATCAATTACATAGTAAAATATGTAATCCATTGACTATGATTGTCTCATAACATAATATATCTATCACCCAAGGAACTTTTTCATAATTTTCTTCCATTGGCCATCACCCATTTTGATAAGACAATTAAATCCCCATTAAGGTGTACTTTGACCTCATTTAATATTATTTATAGGCCAAAATCCTTGTTAATTTACATATTTAGATATGCCCAAAATTAGATAATGAACAAGGTAATATAACATAATGCCATAAATTATAAACTTGAGTTATCAATCTCAATCTTGCATATATACCACTATCTAAGTCCCAAGTTTATTCTTGAAACATTAATATGCCAAGGTGACAAAAACATTTTAATTAATAAATACAATAAAATAAGACCTATAAAACATATTTTCAAGCCATAGGCTACCATGTCTCTTATTGCTTATAAAGTGCAATACGTCAAAAACTAATTACATATGATACTTAACCAAAAACTGACTAAGTTGAAATTAAAAAATATACAAGACTGTCGCACATGATAATTTCAACAAAATCAACAAGGAAATAAACATGAATAAAAAATCAAAACAAAATTAGGATAATAAGACTTGTAATATGGGACCTAAAAATGTTATACTCTCTCCTAAAATTATATGTAATCGATAATTATTATGTCAAAATATATAATATTATCATAAACAACAAAATTGGCATCATATCCTCACATTTTCAAGATATCATAAGGTTTTTACACATGGTATATATGTCATAATGTCATCCAAATATGTCAAAAGTAACAACATATTATTGTATCCATGTGCTTAAGCATGAGTCACAAAATTTGGATAGTGTATTATGAGCTCCATTTCTAGTGAAATAAAATATCATGAATTGTTTCTTTGACCATCTTTACACAATTTTGAAGTTTGATCTTCTCCAAAACTACCACATTTAAAGACTTTGAAATGACAAGAAATAAATTAAAGGGGAAAAACACATCTAGATATGTAAATTAGTATCATAATTCCATTGCTCTTCAATACAAACAAACCATTATGCACCTATCAATAAATAACGACATTTTCAAAATGTGAATTAGTTACTTGAGAACATTTACAAATTAATTTTAAGGTAAACCTTATAACATTTTAAACATGGTTTTGTAGTTGTTATATTAGTTTTCTTTCCTCTTGATTTAGTATCATAATATTAATACTCTTGTTGTAATGATGGACATGGATAAACTAATAGTACATGATTTACTTTGATCATGTAAGAATTTTTAGATGACATTCAATAAAGGTAAGATTTAAATGAATGGTTACATATGTGGTTGGTTTTTTCAAATTTAACTATGGTTATGGGAATTTTTATTTTGTCAATAAATTTTATTTTAATATAAGATAAATATTTATGTATAATGACAAAATTTATAGCATGAAATTATTAATATATCATTAATATCATTCATATTGACACATTTCACGTTAGCTCACATAAATAACATAGGCAAAATTATGACATCAAATATATAATACCATGTTTTTTAAATAAAAAATTACATTAAAATGTTGACATCAAAAATTTGAAAAAATGTGAAAAATATATAAAATATTCAGTCAAAAAATTGACATCAATTTATGTATACCAAAAATTTAATGCAAAAATATGGACATTGAAGTTTAGATGTACATTAAAGAATGTTGAAATGATGACATCAAATCTAATATAAAAAATTATCATATTTTTTACACTTTTTATATTTTTCACTCTATCAAAACATGAATTTTTAGTTTAAAATATATAAAATTATGTCAAAATTTAGGACAATTTAAATGTAAACTTTATTCTAATCATTAGACATGTGAAGTCCCAACATTAAAAGGAAACATAATTATTGAATCGAACCTTACATTTAGCAATCATTTTTTTTTAATACTATATTCAATTATAAATATCTTGAAACTTTCATAAGAGACCTCAAAATGAATATTTGCATTCCTCCCAAAACTTCTGCAATTATGTCACTTCAATTAGTCTTACAATTAAACCCATATTTTGATTTAAAGTGGTATTGCAAAAGCATTTATTAACAAAATCAAATAATTCAGATGGGAAGTATGAATCATATATTGAATAAGCATTAAAGGGGAGTCAAATGTATTATGAAGATGTTTTAACAAAGATTACAAACCCTTTCATATATTTTAAATGCCTTTTTCCTAGTTGTCAATGGACTTGTATCAAAAATTATGTTTTTGTTTAGACTTGGGTTGCTCTTTGTTTGACTAAAGATCTTTAAAGAATTTTTATTTATTCCAATATTAAAATTTTAATATGGTTAATAAATAAAATATAAAAAATAATATTATATATACAACTATTACAATATTAGAGCATGAATTGAATAGACTATAAATTATTAATTTAATATCATTCTTTTATTTGACTAATTATTAGTTTGAATTATTATTTTAATAATTTTGAGTGTTCCTCAAAATATCCATGCTAAAATTAAAATCTCTATAATTTATTTGTCTTGATTTTCAATTTTAGAATTGAGGCCCTGTTTTAGTTGATATATTAATTTTTTTTCTAACTTTTCTAATCCTTTCCAAATTATAAATAAAGAAAGGTAATAAAGAACATTTCAAATACTATAGTCACAATTAGATAGGATTCCATCCACTTATGTGAATAAATATTAGTGGCACTCTTAATTCACTTAAAATGCATATCTTATGAGAAATCATATATAAAATTTGACTACTTAGAGTAAATGGTTGTCATTAAAAAAGGAAGTTTACCAATAAATAAATGCATTACTAAAATAACGTGTTTATTATTATTTTCCATTTATTATTATTATTATCTTTAGAAAATAATTGTACCTTTTAAAAATGCATTGACATTTTTGTATGCACTTACTTATACATTCTACTTTATCAACAATTTTATTTCATTTCTTATGATACTTATAGGATATGTTCGCTGCTGGAATGGAAACATCAAAAACTACATTGGAGTGGGCAATGAGTGAGTTGTTGAGTAATCCCTTTGTAGTGAACAAATTACAAGAAGAAATTGAATTTATAGTTGGAATAGATCATAAAGTAACAGAATCTCATCTAGAAGGTATGAAGTACTTACATTGTGTGGTCAAAGAGACTTTGAGATTACACCCAGCAATTCCATTACTCATTCCCCATGAATCAACAAAAGATTGCATTTTGGAAGGACCTCATCATGCATACTTTATACCTGAAAAAACAAGGCTCATTGTTAATGCATGGGCAATAGGAAGAGATCCAAATGTATGGGAAGATCCCTTAGCATTCAAACCTGAAAGATTCATGAATACAAATTTGGATGTAATTAGAGATCATGAGTTGAACATGATTCCATTTGGGGAAGGAAGGAGAGGATGTCCTGGGGCCTCCATGGCTATTGTCACCCTTGAAATTGTATTGGCCCACATTTTTCATTGCTTTGATTGGAAGATAGAAGAAAATTTGGGCATGAATGAAGCTTTTGGAGCCACAATTCCTAGAAAAGTGCATTTATTTGCACTTCCAACCTGGAAGTTGAGGGTGAAGGTCCCTTAATCTTCCCACATAATCATATTGATATTCATAATATTTTTAATCTTCTCTTTTTAAACTGACTTTTATTATTTTTTTGAAAAAATAAACTTATTGTTATGCCAAGAATGTAAAACTAATATTGTATAAGGTTTATAATTTTTAACATATTCAACTCTATCAAAATAATCTCCTTTGAAAATTTCTACTTAAGTTAATGAAATTTGATATTGGGATATATATATATATATATATATATAGAGAGAGAGAGAGAGAGAGAAGTTTAATTGAATATTTTTAATGAAGATTTATTATTTTGGCACTCTTTAGTAAGTTGGTTTTCATATGGATATACATTCATTAGATAATATTTTAATAATGACACTAAATTTTGGAATAAATTATGTAGATAGTTTTCATCAATATTTTAAATCACATAAATGTTTTATTATTTAAATGATGGATCATGAAGTATGATCTAAAATATTGATTAAAAAATTATACATAGTTTATCTAAAATTTGGTCTCATTATTTTAATGGAATTTGAAAATATCATATCTTTTATAAAATATTAGTGTTAAATTAATAAAATTTTATTTTCAATATTTTGAGTGAAATTATTTGAATAGCCTTTAATTTCTACTTCATGGTCTCTAATAGATTAGGTTTTGTTGTTATTTTTGAATTCAAAATTTATTTAGATTATTGTCATATTGTATATAATTGTGCATCATCATTAACTTATCTTAAATCAAGAAGATCTTTCATCTATTACAATATTTCAAAATGAATTTTAAACCTAATATAGTAAATTTGAACTTCACTTTCAAATATTTTTAGGGGTGAAAGTGCTTTGGATGATGTGTTAATATATTATTTCTCTCATGTAATTTTTTATCCCCTTTAACTTGCATGAGAGAGAAGATCAATATATTGTTAAAAATTATACACTATACGCACTTCTAATTTTTATACATGTCTAAACATATATTTTAGAAAACTTTGTATTAAAGAAATTGTATAATTTCAAACCCTTGATATAACTGAACATATAAAAACACAATAATTATATAATAATTAATTTAATAAATTTATTAATATTAAATGTTGTTTCTAGTAAAAAGGATAAAAATCTCAATATAATAAAAAAATTAAGATTCAGCTTCTCTATTTATATATGTGGAATCCTAAAAGATAATAACAAACAAATAGAAGCTTATCAACTCATATAAGTGGGATCTTAAATAATTATGGGATAAAATAATTTTTAAAAATTATAAATTTTAAAAAATAATTAATAAAAATTACTTGAGCTCTTGTTTTGATAACCTTTTTAGTCTTAATCATTTAAAATAATTCATATCAATAAATCATAGTGAATTAATGTATTTACCCTATATTTTTTAAATATTTCTTCTCTAAACATTAAAAAATATTGAAATATATAAATAACTTAAATACATTAAGTTTTTTTTTCATAACAATCTTTAATGATAATTCTATGTTCGATATTTTATTTGCCATATATTTTTTAAATATTTCTTCTCTAAACATTAAAAAACATTGAAATATATAAATAACTTAAATACATTAAGTTTTTTTTTCATAACAATCTTCAATGATAATACTATGTTCAATATTTTATTTATCTCTAGAATGTTGTATTTGAAGTAATTTTTGGACTTGTCTCTTAACATATTGTTATATAGTCATTAGTTTATTTTATTTTTCTCAATAGTTCAAAAAAAGGTGAACAAAAGGAAAAGAATTTATTTGTTTGTCATTAGAAGGTTTCTTGTTTCCCTATCTTCTTAAATAGTTATAATTGATCTTTCTATCATTTGTTTTTAAAATCCTTATTTGAGTGAAATGATAAATAGGGTATAAATTTGTGACAAGAGGAGAGTGATTAAAATCATAGTCATGTCATATTAATAACCTAAATTAGTATATTGGATTAAAATTTCTTCCTCCTGTAAGTTTATTGATCTGTTAGTTATATAGTGAGTTAAAAATCATTTTTATTGAGTATGTAAACATTGTAAGTATTTTGATTACTTATATCGAGAACAACACCATGTATGTTTAAGGTCAAACAATTCCAATCATTTATGTCAATAAAAGATATATTTATGGCTTATTATAAAATGCTTTTCTAAACTTACTTGAGGACTTTTTACTCTCAAAGTTTCAAAATATATATATATATATATATATATATATATATATATATATATATGTCAATAGCCATTCTTTTAATTTAATTATTTTACAAATAATTTTCGCTTTGATTTTTTTTTGTTTTGAGAGAGTTTGATGTTACTTATTAAGAAAATTTATGACTATATCCATATTAAAATATACATTTATATTGATTTTGATTGAAATTAATATTAGATGATTGTTGACTAGTCAATCAAAAAAACTTAGAGGTGAATCTTTTTCATGTCATCAATTTAAGAATCATTAAGAGGGGGTTCAAATGTATTTTGGATAAATTTTAAGAAATATTATAAATAATTTTATTAAATTACTATTTTAAATTTATTTTTATTGTTTCCAATAAACTTGTGGTTACAAATTGATGCACAAGTATTATTAGGTAGATTAAAATTCTTACATCACCTAAAAATAGAGTTAGTCAATTGAGGAATAATCCAAATTTGGTGATCCATAATTGTATAGTGTTGTAATTTTGAGAATTTGTTTTGGATTATGAAAATGTCCATTTTCATATAAGGAAGATGGTTGAAAGTTTCACAAGAGTTGGAAAATAAAGGGATTATAGATTTTGGGCAAGTAAATTAGTGTGTTTAGAGATATAATGTGTATAAGGACATTCTAAGGGGACAAAAATAAGATGTATAAGTAAGGAATCACATGGTAGGAAGAGACTAGAATGAGACTTATAGAGTGCCAAGGATCATGGCAAGGAAGGAGTTTTTATTTAAAGGTGTGTTACATGAGAATAATAAAGGTTGTAACTAATGTTATCTTTGAAATTATATATACACAGCATAAAAGGTTAAGATTATTTAGGAAACACAACATATTAGTGTGTAAATATAATTGAAGGATGCACATAAGTGCACAAATAAGGTAATCATCTAGTGAAGAGTATCTAAAGTACCCAATACAAAATCATGAGGGTGTGTGGAAACATGGAGAGTATGAAGAAAAAGAGTGCATAGGAAGTCAAGTGTTGAACATTTGTCATATAACCTAAAGAAGAAATAATGACTATAATGAGTAGTCAATTTTGTTGACCTACACTTAGCCATCCCTTAGGCTAGGTTGAGACTATAAGTGATGTGAAAACATAAGGAGAAACTGAAACTATCTATTATGGAAAATACACTCTAAAACCAATTAGTCTTGCATGACCTAAGGTTCATAAAAATCTATGCTACCTCTAGGGTGTGATTGAAAAATTGAGTAAATCCTATAGATTCATATACATCTACATTGAATGCAACTAAATGCTAGTGCATAGAAAATTGTAGAAGGCAACCAGAGCTTGAGAAAATATTAATAGGGTTCTTAGGCCAACATTTGTAATGGTCCAAATCCAAGGAGGGTAATCTATAAATTTTTTAAGATATCCCATGGAGGGACATAAATACTTTGTCTCTAGAAAGGTATATAGAAAGAGAACTTTGCATAATAAGTGAAGGATCATATCGTGGATCGCATGAAATTCTGAGGATTCCATGAGAGAAAGAGTTGAGAGATCCATTTTAAAGCTAATAAGCTATGAATATATTTTAAACTTCACTTATTAATAAAAAATAGTTTAGATATAAATTATTTGGAACTCTACAGGTTACATGGTTAATGCATCCCTTCATTGGGACCCATGACTGTGACTACCCCAACCGGTATCAAAGTAGGTTTTGAATCTTGAGAGATGTAGGGGAAAATATGAACCTGCAAGTGAGATATGAGCCAAACATAATAAGTATAATAGAGCACTGATTATGAGGTAGCTATCAAGCTATTCTTCTCCACCATGAGAAGATGGGTAAAGAGCAAAGGGGTGACATGATCAATGGAAAAAGGCTTTAAGACTACCAAACACAAGGAAACTAGTAGAGCATTGTTCTCCACTATAAGGATGTAGGTAGAGATAGAATGAGTTGAAGGATAAGTGAGGATATAAATTATATGGATGATTTTAAAAGGATCACAAAGGGATAATTCATGGAAATGGTTCATAAGTATAGAGATCCTACATAGGATTTCAATAAAGAGCATAATAATAAGCAGCATAATAATTTTTTGAGTCTAAAGGAAACCCATAAAGTATTATTTTATAAACATGGAAATAAGGTCAAATGTAAGGCATTCAAAGTGTAGAATAAATTAACCATCGACATTTTGTCAACTATGAGGTAGTTTTCATGCAAAATTAAAAATAGTTATTAATAAATTGACTGAAAATGATGAGAAAATTGATAGATCATAGACCATGAGGAAGTTAGGGTGTGGAAGCATATTCTAATTATGGAATTAAGTAGAAGGTGTTGGGTGGGAAATATTTTCTCCATCAATCATATATGGGTATAGAATAAGAAGCACAAAATATGTCTTAATGGAAATCATGGATGATGTGTGCCCTAAAGTCAAAGATATCGAGTAAGATGGATGGGATAACCTCCATATTATAAGTTTTATAGGAAATAATGATGAAAGTAGAGAAAAGATTTTATAGGATGAAAAATCCTTCAAAGAATCAAGGAGAGACTCATAGAATAAAAGAGATCACAAGTGTTTTGAGGCACATAGAGAATTAGCCTAAAGTTGAATCACAAAATTTATATAGAAGAGAAGGCCTTAAGGAAATGATTGATTTGGTCTTAAATATGAGGCATTATTATATAAGTAGGGGTGTAGAGGTCTCCATGCAGGTGAATTATGTGATCAAAGAAGGCTATGTAGTAACACAACAAAGGGTTGGAGAGATATCTAAGAGAGAAGGAGATGGAATGGAAAGAAGAGGGTAAAAATTTGGGAAAATATGGTTTCAAAACTATTGAACCAAGTAGAGGACCCAAGTTCCCATCTTAATTTGGCAAAAGATTTGAGAGCCACATAAATAAACCTACGAATCCTCACAATAATAGCAAAGATTAAATTATTTACATGAAGGGTGATGTGCATGCTAAGTAAGCATGGGAGAAACATGAAGTCCTAAAGGAACCCAATGAGATGATAGAAGATCCCCATGAAAAGTTAGATTAGTGAGAGTTAGTGCTTGAAGGAGAAACAATGTCGATGATGGAAGGAATTAAGGAGGATGATGAAAAAGGAAGATGCATAAAGAGTAGATATTAATAAGGTTGTTACATGGAAATAACACTTGAGGCACAAATCCAAAGATAAGCCTAGTTATAATGATGCACAATGGGTAAAGGTAATGTGGATATCCTTCCATAATGGTCATCAGAAGCACATAAATGTGTGTAAGGTGTGGGAGGATCATACATAAAGTCATGGATATAAAATAACCCTAAATAGATTATAAGTGTTATTTTTGAAGTGTATAGGATATGCTAAAGGAAATTATGGGAAATTTATATTCCCATGAAGAAAAGCATTATTACAACAATCAAGAGAGACATTGGGAAAAATGTCCATATATAATGGTGCATGATGGCAAAAGGGAAATGAGGGGAACCCCTTAAATAAAAGGAAGAAGAGATTATGAAGGAGGTTATATAGTAGGAATTTGAATATGTGTGAATATTAGAGATACTTCAACCTATAGCTAATAAGGACACAACATTGTTTGTGCATGGCACTAAATATTTGTCATGAGGAACTAGCCAAAATTACCCTAAAGTTGATGAGGAAGGCACAATATTTATTATTCAGGATTTCATTAAGCCACTAAACGAAGGAAGAGTAGAGTATCATTCTAAATTTGACCAAGAACAAAGACTAAAGGGAATATCAATCTAGGCATACAAATTAGAGTACTCTACAATAGAGGAATGAGAAAAAATGGGATTATATAGAGCCCATGAAGACTTCCATGTAAATGTGTCCATTAATAAGGAATAAATGGATAAATACAAGGGCAATAAGAATACCACACAAACATAACATGTGATATATACATGGAATAAAAATCCACGAGTATGTCTACTTGTTATAACTAATAAGAGGAAGGAGAGGATAAGCAAGATGCACACATGAATAATAAGACTAAATGTATGAGTACCTTTTGGTGGAGGAAAACTAATTAAGGTGGGAATAGACCTGTAAGAGGAGATAAATGTCGGCATAGCCCCACAAGAGTAGACAAGGGTTGGCACCTATTCATAGGAAGTGATGTAGGTGGGTGCAGACCCACAAGGGAAGAAAGAAGGGAAGAGTGCATGAGGAATAATTTGAGTGATGCGTATAAGAGGTGAAGTGTTAAAAAAACTATGGAGGTGGAAATAAGGAGGTGGTCACAAACTCATAGGAGAGGTTAGAGGTGGATATAGATCCATAAGGGAGAAGTAAGGGAGAGTGAGGAGGAAGAGATAAGGTATTAGATCTAAGTAGAGGAGGATAGTTTAGGGCCCAAAGGGGTATAGATAAGAAGGTAGTATGGATTAAACTTTTCTAGGTGACACATTAGGTGAAATGGAACAATATGACCTTGGAATTTGACCAATAGAGTGGTTCTATCATTCAAACCCTACTTACAGGTAGGATCTTACATTTTAATTACCTAAAGAGTTTGATGTATGAGCATCTTGAGTGGATTAGAAATAGTTTATCAACCCTAGAACATAGTTATTTATTATATGAATAATCTTAATATGATGGTGTGTAGTTTCATGGTGAAATTATTTTGAAAAGTTGTTGTGGACTACACAAGGGTCTGCTTGCATAAAAGGAAGATGGTTGAAAGTTGTGAAGGATTTGGGAAATAAATGAGTTACATATTTTGGCTAAGGTGAGTAACACACATAGATATTAAATATACATAAAGATACACTAAGGGGAAAGAAGCAAGATGCAAAAGTAAGGACTCATCTATAATTTCATAAAGATATAGAGTTACAAAGCAACAAGGATCATGGCCTGTAAGTAGTTGTTTTATAAACATGTTTCAACCAAATCTATGTTTAAACTTACATAAACAAGGCATAAAAGGTTGAACTTACATAGAAAGTGTAACAGAGCAGTGCTCAACTACAATCAAAGGTTCTATAAAAGTGTGCATAGAAGGTAATCAACAAAGTACCTAGTGTGTGATGATGAGCACCTATGAAAACATGTAGATCCTGAGCTTGCATGAGAGAAATAGGAATCCAAGCATAAAACATTCATCACAAAACCTAAGGGAGTGGTAATGATCAGAGTAAGTAGTTAGCTATGTGAACCTACACTTAGCTTTCCCTTAGGCTATAATGAGTCTATAAGTGACACAAAACATAATGATAAGCCAAAAAATGTCCACTATTCATAAATACACTATAACAATAATCATAATTATGTGGCTTGAGATCTATAAATGGCTTTGGTACCTCTAGGGCAGGCTTACATATTTGAGCAAGACCTATAAATTAGCACAAATTTGCATTAAATATAGATAATGACCAATGTGCAGTAAATTTGAGAAAGAAACTAGAGCTTGAAAAACTATAAATAGGGGTCTTCAGTCAATATTTGTAATGTTCATAAGCCAAGGAGGAGACTCTATCAAATTTTAGAGATATCCCATGGTGGGAAAAGGAAAATCTATATAAGGTAAGAGAAAGATAAAGAAAGATTCATATAGTAAAGGTTTGTAGCCTTGAGCACTTAGAATTCTAAGGATTTTGAGGGGGGTGGGGAAGAGTTTACATTATTCCAAAAATAGAAAATTACTATATTTAGCTAGTTTCACTCATATTTTTCAAGAATTGTATATCCTAAGCAATATTATTTATTAGACAATTTTATGTTATTAGGGTTACACTTAATCTTAAAATCAATAAAATAGTAGGAATTATAAATATCTTGCAACCATAGACTATTAATAAACAATAGCTTGGGTATACACTATGTGAAACTCTAAGGTGTGTCGTTAAGGTATCTCTTCATTGAGACCTTGGCTCTGACTGTACCACAAATTATGATTATGTTTGAACTCACAAAGATCAGTGTATTTAAATGACTTAATCTAATATTAATATTTTTAATTTGGTCAATAAATAAAATAATATAATATATATGATTACTAATTTTTTAGAGTTATACCATTAATTTAAAAGATTATGACTTATTATTTTATTGTTACTCCCTTTGATTAATTATTGAGAAAAAAATATTCTTTAGATGACCTTAGAAAGTTTCTTAAAATATCTAGGATGAAATTCATATTTTCACAAATCACAGTGAACATTTAAGACAACAATTTATTTTCTATTGGTTTTAAGTTTAAAATTAAAACCCTATTTAAATAGATGCATTAATTTCTTAAAGTATTTTTCTAACACTTTGTAAATTTTATATTAGAAATTAAAAAAACTTACAATTAGAAATAGAAAAATTACAAGGAACATATAAGATATTATATTCATATTATTCTTGCTTACTTATTAGAATAAATATTAATGATGCCCATTTCATTTAAAATATAATCTTATGCATACTTGAAGTTTTATATGCTTTAGGGAGGAGTTTGACTTCATAGCCTAAATATTTATCCTTGAAAAATAAATAGACCAATTAATAGTACATTTAGAAAATCACGTGTATTTATTTATTATGTAATTATTTTTAACAAAATATATTTTTTAATAAAAATATACCAAAATTTTAGATGTATTTATTTATGATGGTGATGATGAATTTTAGCATTTGTTAGACTAAATTTGTTTATAGGACCTATCAAAATGCATCTATTGATAATGCAATATATTATGACTTTCATTTTATTATATAATACATTATTGAATTTTCTCTTCTTGTTATTTCTATTCCATTAATTGTGTATGTCCCTTAGCTCTTCTCAAGTGAAAGTATCCCCCCTTTTGATTGTTTGCAATGATGAGTCAAGAAATTAACCTTGAATGACCTCCTAGAACCTATTTTGTTGATACTCTTCAACCAATCCTAATTACATAAAGCTTCTTTTTGTACTCTTTTCTGGCATATACTACTAAATGAATATGATATGTATATCTTTGATGTTTTAATATACTTAAAAATACTATTTTTAAACAATATTACATCATGTATTATCATTACTATTTTGACTCTACTATTAATTTGATGCATACATATCTCAAAAGATCAGTTATGAAGTAACATGAATCAATAGCCAACTTGAAGCAACTAGGCATTGCAACATATAACAACTAGGTAGGCCAACCTGTAGCAACTAGGAAGGATAATCTATATAAATTGGGTAGCTAACCTATATAAATGTCTGTTGTACCCCATAGCTAATGCAGATACAATTGGTTTAACCTTTAGAAACTAAAATGATAATTGTTTCAGCTTGGAGTAAAACTATAAATCTTAATTTCAACTATTATCATTATGCCCTACTAAGTTTTAATGGCTAGTAGATTATGATAGGTGGATACTAGTCTATTGAAAGACATTAAATTTTAAATGCATTATCAACACCCTTTATCTAATGGATTATGCTTCTCATAGTTGCAACCATGCAACAAGTTGCTTTGTGTCTTATTCTCTGATTAGTAATTGTAGATATGTCATTTAACATGAATAGGTTGTTTTCATAGATGATATTAAATAGGTAGAGTAAATACAATTATTTTTTAAACTGGAAAGCAATAATAAATAACCTACCTTCTCTATTCAAGTGGAGATAACACAGTATAGTGGGTAATATAGAATATTGAATGAGTAGTGAATAGAAGATGAAGAAACATAACTTGAAGATTTTGTAATATTTTTTTTGGCAATCATCACATTGATATAGGGTTGAATCATAATATTGTGTCCCATTTTTTGGTATAAATGGGGCAACAAAAAATGAAAATGTGAACATTTCTCAATTTGTATAGACAATAGTGACTTAACCATATAAAATATGAAAACGGTGTAAACTAATGACATGTTGCATTTAAAGTGTAGATTACATTTATTAATTTATTATTTAAAAAATAATAATAATAATAATAATAATAATATATTTTTTAGTACCTAAATACAAAGTGTGTATGTTTCATGTACAAAATTATTTATTAAGTACTTGATTTATCTTCCTCGTGATTTTCTCAAAACATAATATTTTTTGAAGATTTTTTGCAAAGCTATGTTAGAAACATGGACATAGTGAAAGATTATTTTTTATAATTTTTTGATATATATATATATATATATATATATATATATATATATATATATATATATATATATATATATATATATATATATATATATATAATCAAGGTAGGAAATATCAATGTTTATGACTTCTCCTCGTGATATTTTTTATATTTATATCAAAATATAGACTAATTTTTTCACCATTGAAATAAGGACATTAAATTCAAGTGTAGTGATAATTTTCAAAAAAAAATGGACATAGTCTCCTATTTTTCCTAATGCTTATTACATCCTAATTCCTTACTAAGAAAACTTACTCAATTATTCATGGATTTTTAATAGTTGATAGTTTTATTAAATTACTAGATATGCTGTGAGTAATAAGTTGTTATAAAGAAATCATATATTGCTTAGATTTCATGATGGCATTGCTATGATTTATCTGTAATGTATATTCTTTACATTACGATCATGTTAATTTGTTGTTTCAATATTATTTTATGATATTTATGTCATGATGTTATGGTCTAACTATTTACTCATTATGAGTTAGATGCAGGAGAGATTCATCCCTCAAAATATGATAGAGAGAGAACATCATCAGAGAGGGTGACATAGATGGAGATGTTGGGGGATGATAGAGAAATAGATATAACCTTGCACACACCACATTAAATAGGACATATTAAATGCATAGTTAAATTGTTAATGCTAATGTGCTTTCAATGATTGTTTGCATTTAGGTAATTGAGTGTGTTAATTCAATCTAATACCAGTAGGTGAAAATAAATCATGTGTGATTGTCTTAAAGATAATATGTGTAGTTTTAAAAGTAATTGTTGAAGTAGAAATATGTTATGTTATTTTAGTCATAATTATTAATTTTTTTCAAGAACATTACCTAGATACTATCGTATTTAGCCTAACCTAGACATTGTTTGAGAATAACATAGTCAATAATTAATGAGTTAGTTTTTTACCTTGACACTAAGTGATTATTTACTTATTATTTAGTCATAATAATTTTAAGTCATTTAGGAAAAATAAAAAAAGAATAAAATCACGAAAAGGAGAAAGATATTCAAGAAAGCATAGCAGATTTAGAAGTTGGATAAAAATAGAAATAAGAAAAGACAAATTTTAAAGAAATCTCATGATTTATGTAAAAGGAGATAAAACAAATAAAAAAATAAAATAATGGAAATTTATTATTTTTAGAATGAAACAAAAATTAAAGCACCATATTCTTTAAGAAAGAAAGAAAAAAATAAAAGGAGGGCACAACAGGTAAATAGGAAAAAAGAGAAGAGAAAAGGGATGTGAAATGGAGGAGAAGAAGAGAAAAGAAAAAGAAAATAAGTAGATCAAAATGAGTTTTTCCAGCTATCAAAAGGAAGATCCTCTAGGTAGGTGATATGTTTATCTTTGATATCTATGTATAGCATTGTATATGCTCTATAAGCTTTCAAAATAGTGAAATCAATTTAAAAATAAATGATTCATATACATGGGTTTTATTAAATATCTATAATGCCCTGCATGCATATATAAATAATTTTATATATCAAATTATTTGTATGTATACACTAAACTGAATTGGGTGGTCTATTATATCGAGTCGATCTATAGAGTTATTGAGCTATATAAAATCTTAACTACCTACAAACAATAGCAAATAGATATCTGGTAGAATATTAAATGATATACAATGATCTACAGGATAGATTTATAGCAAGTCTTAACCTATATAATGGATCGATTTGCATACTACATTAATATGTTAAAAAAATAGAGAAAGGAATGATTTATATTAATATGGTGAAATTGGTATGTTTGGCAGAAAACTAGCCAATGGTGTGTTTACTAGTCAACATATACTCTATTTATATTCAAATTAAACTATTTCAGAGAGATTTTTCCCATTTATTAGAAAATACCTATATATAAGGAAGCTCTGTAGAAACTACAAAATCTGTAGAGAGTATTTATCAGCGATATATATGATAAGCAATAATACCAAAAATTATCATCAATAATTTATAATAAGTTATTGGCATCAGTGATGTATAGAAATTTAGACTATTCATGAACTGAGTGTAAAAAAAATCAGATATTGTCTAATTATATCAACTATTATTCTGTGTAGCGATGTGGCAAAATATATTACTAGTATTTTATGTTGTATCAATGTATAATCAAAATATAATTATCACTAAATAATACCAATATAATTATGTGGTATCAATGTATAATCATAATATAATTATATGCATATATGAATAATTATTTCTAAATAATCAAAATGCATATATGTATAATTATCTACATAATATAATTATTTGAATATGTATTCCTAGTATTTAGTCGAATCAGAATATAATTATCTATAAAATATTATATTTTATGTGGTATCTATTTTCACTAAATAAATAAGGATTGAATCAATATTGTATCTTAAGTGCTATGTAGTCAATGTGACTACGTTGTATGATTGTTCTGGGTGATGTATATTATATGATAGACTAAGGGAATATGACTATGTGTATGTAATCAAAGAGTAAGTCTTATTTATATTGGATTATGTAATAATAGTTGGTGCTAATATACATTGTATATTAAATTGTGTAACTAATAATTGGCTATAATATTGGATTTAGTTGTCCATATTGAACTTAGTAACTAATATAGGTTTTCCATTTAGCCACATACTTGTACATGGAAATTTTATTCCTTAATTGGAAGGGTTTTAAAAGAGAAATATTACCCATTTAAAACATAATGATTGGTGATACAATATAGCTATTAACTTAACAGTTTGTGATATGATATTGTCATTTCATAGCTATCGTCATTTTTGTAGAGCATCAATTCATATATTGAGTTGTCCAATCCATATATGTATGATCTTTTAGAAATATATTCATAGTGGGGAAGTCATTCACACATTTTGTGACATGACTATTATATATATATATATATATATATATATATATATATATATAATATGGTGTAAATACCTTAATTTATAGCATATATATATATATATATATATATATATATATATATATATATATATATATATATATATATATATATAAACATGCTATAAATTAAGGTATTTACACCATATTATAGCAATTTTAATGCTCTCCACTCCTTATTTGGAGATGTCTTTCATTGGTAGATATTGAGTGACATGAAGCCTCCTTGCT
Source organism: Torreya grandis (assembly GCA_037957365.1). Classification (NCBI taxonomy): domain Eukaryota; kingdom Viridiplantae; phylum Streptophyta; class Pinopsida; order Cupressales; family Taxaceae; genus Torreya; species Torreya grandis. The sequence continues at coordinate 185,398 of JARHVA010002270.1, read as the reverse complement.
CTTCATAATTTAAATTTATGCTTCTCTAATTTAATTATAAATTAACAAAATAATAGATAATTGGAATGTTTAAGGTTTAACTAAATTTATTTAGCAATATTCCATGACATTATATAGTTAACTAGCACATCAAATATGTTGTGATATTAAATGCATTGCTAATTAACTATATCCATTGTATCAAATATATATTTAGTCTAAATATGTGAATCATAACTCTTTCATAAACTGCAATATGATACCTGAATCACAATCCTTATTATATGAAGTATTGAGATTAAGTCATCTTTATACTTTTACTTCAGTGTATTGAAATAACCTTCATGATGTGGTATTGGAGTAAAATATTGATATGACAATATAACTAATTATAATATATCTATATTAAGATGATTAAATAATATGGAGTTATATACATCTTGAATATATCAGGGTACAAACCTATTTAATCAGGGATATAAACTACAATGAAGTATTACAATGTTAAATCCCTTGTCTTATAAAAATATTGTCAATATATCTTGTGAATTTAAAATTTTTAAGGATTGTTGAAATCATAAGAAGTCATTGATTAAGAAGTATAGATGTACTTTGAGACATTATCATTTGAGTACTCCTATATGGTACATATTATAAAGTATACGTAATTATATATATGTATAATATACCTATAAATAAATGGATGGTTATAATGAGTCATAAGGTGTCCAAGGTACCGAAACTATACCCATATAAAAATAACCTTATAGAAATGAAATTAAGTTGTTTAAATGAAAGATTATGATATAACTTGGTTATGAGTTAATTAAATATTTGAAAATAGCATGATTGACTCTCTCTCTCTCTCTCTCTCTCTCTTTCTCTCTCTCTCTCTCTCTCTCTCTCTCTATATATATATATATATATATATATATATATATATATATATATATATATATATATATATATATCAGTAATGAAAACTAGTGAGTGATACATATTGTGAGTAGATTAAAATATATAAGTGTTTACACAGATATAGCATATATTAGTGCCTCGTGATGTGTAACTATAAGTTATGTTTATTTTGATTACTAATATGTAGTTTAAACATAGGATATATCTAGTTGGTATAAACTATACTTATTATTTAAAATTCAGGGGCATTTTATTCTTGAATTATAAAACTAGTTGCTTGTAATTAAGTGGTTGTGCTCATGAATAGTAAACTATGATATTATGGGATGTCATAGAATATATTTTGATCAAAAAATACAATCTAGATATATTTTATACCCAGGAGGTACAAACTGTAATTAATATGTCTAGATTCATTCATATATTTGACGAATTAAATTTATGCATATTGAATATTTTTAAGAATAACACATTTTATGATAGTTAGTAGAAAGTACTATATTTTGTCTGCTTATAAAATATATATATATATATATATATATATATATATATATATATATATACTCGGTTGGTATAATATAAACTTGTTTTCTTATAATTTTCTTATTATGGGATAGATATTTTTGTGAGATTCATTCATACGTTTGATGGAGTAAATGTATGGTTTTTTATTATTCATATGCATAACATGTTATGTGATTACTAGTAGGATGTAGATTGTATGAATCTAATGGTTATACTATGTTAACCACATCTCGCATTGGTGATAGTAAGTAAATAGTGAGATGGATTTCACTAGCTTACTAACATCATAATACTAGATGAAGGCAATCTAATCAAGTGGTGTGCATAAATTTGACTGATCCATAGATTATTTATTATTTGAAAGTTTTGGTCAAAATAATGTTTAGTGAGATATTATCATTTCATGAATATGATTTATATGTTTATGTGATATCTTGAGTAGAACAAGTTTTTATGATACATCACATGTTTAGTTTTATAAATCATACAACACATAAGTACTAGCTTATCTCTCTATATTTTTACACCGTCACTATATACTCATCTATAAATAGAGGGTCATTCTTTGATGGAATTTATGTCGAGTATCGTTGGTCCATGATTGATGTGTAAAATCACTTAGATGATGCTCTTCTTCCCCACAATAGTACTAATTTTGAGACAACACTTGAGATTGCCACAAATACTAGAGTTTGAAGAACTTATGCTCTGTGGATCCATGTATCTTATATATGTACATTTTATTGTATTTATTATTGAAATATTATCATGATGATCTATAATTATTTATTTATTATACATTGATAGCAGTGGCTATAGGCATGTATTAGTTATGGTTGGCTAATTATAATTACTTTCTATATACATATTATGATGTATTTCTTATGATGATAATGATCAATGATGTATGATGTAGTATACTTCATTTATAGTTATCACACTTAGAATATTTTATATGATCAGTGATTATATTCTTGTGGTGTAATCTATTTAAAATATATGTGTTTAAATTTTAAAAAATCATGTATTTTTAGCTAGAACTAGTGGAGATGTTATTCTACTAACTGTCATAAAACACGTTATTTTATATATATATATATATATATATATATATATATATATATATATATATATATATATATATATATATATGGTACATATTATGAGTAGATTAAAATGTATAAGTGTTTACATATATATAACATATATTAGTGCCTCATGATGTGTAACTATAAGTTATGTTTATTTTGATTACTAGTATGTAGTTTAAACATAAGATATATTTAGTTAGTATAAACTGTACTTACATACCTATTATTTAAGATTCAGGGGCATTTTATTTTTGAATTATAAAATTAGTTGTTTGTAATTAAGTGGTTTTGCTCATGAATAATGAACTATGATATTATGGGATGTCATAGAATATATTTTGATCAAAAACTACAATCTAGATATATTTTATATCTAGCTTATACAAACTATAATTAATATGTCTAAATTCATTCATTTATTTGACGAATTAAATATATGCATATTGAATATTTTTAAGAATAACATGTTTTATGATAGTTAGTAGAAAGTATTATATTTTGTCTACTTATAAAAAATAGATTATCCAGTCTAATATATTTATTATACTCCGTTGGTTTAATCTAAACTTGTTTGCTTATTATTTCTATTATGGGATAGATATTTTTGTGAGATTCATTCATATGTTTGATGGAGTAAATGTATGATTTTTGATTATTCATATGCCTAGCATGTTATGTGATTACTAGTAGGATGTAGAATGTATGAATCTAATGGTTATACTATGTTAACCACATCTCACATTGGTGATAGTGAGTAAATAGTGAGATAGATTTCATTAGCTTACTAACATCATAATACCAGATGAAGGTAATCCAATCAAGTGGTGTGCATGAATTTAACTGATCCATAGATTATTTATTATTTGAAAACTTTGGTCAAAGTAGTGTTTAGTGAGATATTATCATTTTATGAGTATGATTTACATGTTTATGAAATATCTTGAGTAGAACAAGTTTTTATGATACATCACATGTTTAGTTTTATAAATCATACAACACATAGGTACTAGCTTATCTCTTTATATTCTTGCACCATAACTATATACTCATCTATAAATAGAGGGTCATTCTTTGATGAAATTTGTGTGGGATATAATTGGTCTATGATTGATGTGTAAAATCACTTAGATGATGCTCTTCTTCTCCACAATAGTACTAATTTTGAAACAACACTTGAGATTGCCATAAATACTAGAGTTTGAAGAACTTATGCTCTGTGGATCCATGTATCTTATATATGTATAGTGTATTGTATTTATTATTGAAATATTATTATGATGATCTATAATTACTTACTTATTATACATTTATAGTAGTGGCTATAGGCATGTATTATTTATGGCTAGCTAATTATAATTACTTTCTATATATGTATTATGATGTATTTTTTATGATGATAATGATCAATGATGTACAATGTAGTATACTTAATTTATAGTTATCACACTTAGAGTATTTTATATGATCACTAATTATATTCTCATGGTGTAATCTATTTAAAATATATATGTTTAAATTTTAAAAAATCACGTGTTTTTAAGTAGAACTAATGGAGATGTTACATGTGGTATCAGAGATGTGGCTCAAACTCTAGGACTTAATGAGTCCATTAGCATTTTTGTGTCCCTATATTTATTAGAAAGGATAATGGTGAAATATGTGTTATATTGAGTGTGTACCTTAAGAGCATTCATACCCTCTTAGAGTTAGTAAAGGGTTGGTTTATCGAGTATCTCAATGGTGATGGTTGTAACCGATGTTTGGTAAGAGAGTATATAACATAGTTCATGGGTCATTAATAAGAAATTTTATAATATTTTGACCAATTAGATCAAATACCTCAAGAGTGATTACATCCTTACTTGATAATCAAGTCACATCTATCATTTGTGCTTTATGTTGCGAGTGTTTAAAAAGCATGGGATGCTTCTCACTTAAATATATGTGTATTAGTTTTATGTCTTATATACACTAATCCTAGGAGTGTGAAATCCTTTAGGATCATTTTTAGATTGGCACCACCTCATGCGATGAGAAATTTTTTGTAATAAAGTGTAGATGTCTTGGTTGAGAGTTCCTATGTGTTAAGAGTTTGTTCATGGTTTGACACCCCTATATTTATGTGGATTAGGAAGAAGTGTCATCTCTCTTAGTTAGCATAAAGGTGATTTGTTAATTTATCACCCTTATTTGACATCTTTATAAGCCCAATGAGAGGATTCATACTCTTATGATGTTGATTTAGTGTTCCCTTAAATGTAAACTTGTTTCTAAAATGTTGTTTTGACCATATTCCCTAGAGTTTGTGGGATAGTGTGTTTTACTTCTTGTTGATAGAGAAGTTTTAGAAATATAATGGATTGATGCATCTATGTGGCTAATATTTTTCTTTCTTGTTGTAGAAACAGACTGTGATACTACCCTTACCAGTTTTATTAAGTGTGTAGTGATTTTGGCAACTAGAATTGTGGTGTTTTCCTATTACCATGTGAGGGTATTTAAGAGTTTTTTTTGTTGAGATGTTAGTTCTCTACTTTTTACTTGTGAATTTTTAGAGTCACTACTTTATATAACTTATGAACTTAGACCATGTGGAGTGGTGAACCTTGATTTTATATTGGTTCTAGATTAATAGTTATAAGTTTATTATAAACATTATGTTATTATATAACCTTGATTAGAATGGTATTATTCTCATCTTGATTAAAACATATTTTCATGAGACATTTATGTATCTTTTGCCTAGAGAAAGTATGAAATAGGATGTATAGAACACCTTGTTAGTCTAAGGGGTTAAGATAAATTTATAATTTGTTGTGTAAGTAATCGAGCAAGCAGGATGGCATTGTTTCATTTATTTATTTTATAAGGTTGTAAGGATGGTGTGATCCTTGGACTTTGTATGTTATGATAGTTTTAAAATTATTTCCTCTTAACTATAAATATAACAAAATAGGTTAAGCTATGAAATATGATACTAGATAAGTTTATCTAATAGAAACCTAATACAATTATGAAATTATCAAACATATATCATTGCTTTCTAGGATCTATTAGTATAGTTTTGTGATTAATTGAATCATATGCACATTTTTGAGATCATTAGGTTGTGGAGGCCTAAGGTACGAGTGGTGAATTAGGAATGTGAGTACTAAGAGATGAAAGTGGATCCTATTTAGTCTCACATTGACTCAGTAGTTATAGAGTTTGGATCTGACAAGGGGATCTTGTCAAAATTAGAATTTGGTAGATGAGACTTATCAAATTTAGGCATATAGCCATACACATGTATACTGTAAAATATTTAATCTTTAATTTTGTATACACTAAAAATTTAGTATTTATAGTTCGTATGCATCATCATACTTGTTAGGAGCTATGTGGAGTAGAGGTAGTATCAACATGTTATACTTATCAAAAGATACATGTAATAGTGATGGTATTAATGTATACACATCATTCTTGTCAAATTCCCTAAACACTTTTCTCTAGAATGAGAAAAACACTCTCTAAGATAAAGGGATGTGCAAAGAGATTGGAAAGCTTTGTGGAACTCTCCCTAGCCATTTGATTTTTGCTTTTATGATCTTATGTGTTTTTGAAAAGTTATCAAAACTTTCACCGAGATATGTGGGGCGTTCGAGGTATCATAAGTGGTCAATTCTCTAGTATATAGGCTTGTCTTATCTAATTTTAGACCCCAAGGTGGTCATATTAGAACTATTTAGAATAAGTGACACTCACAAACCTTATTTGCATAGAAGAAAGATGTCACATTCTAAGGTCTTGTGAGACCAATACTTTGATAATAGTACTACTTAGGAGAACTATGATGAGTTTTGTAGGTAAATTTCATATTTAGTTACTTAATTTGATACTTTATACTATGTTATTTTTCTACTAAATAATGTTTTTAATTCAGAACTTATGTTTGAATAAGAGTCATCCGGAATGATGACTAGCTTTAGGGGGGAGGATATTACATCCTAATTTCTCACTAAGAAAACTTACTTGATTATTTATGGATTTTTTTATAGTTGATAATTTGATTTGATTATTACTATTTAAGCTGTAAATTATATGTTGTTATGGGGCAATCATATGTTGCTTAGATTTCATGATTTTATTGCTATGAGTTAGTTGTAATGTATAATATTTACATTGTGATCATGTTAATTTATTATTTTAACATTATTTTATGATATTTATGTCTCGATGTTATGACCTAACTACCTTCTTGTTATGAGTTGGACGTAGGAGAGATTCATCCCTCAGAGCATGATAGATGGAGAGCATCATCAGAGAGAGTGACATAGATGAAGATGTTGGGAATGACAGAGAAATAGATATAACCCTGCACACACCATGTTAAATAGAACATATTAAATGCATAGTTAAATCATTAATATTAATGTGATTTCAATGATTGTTTGCATTTAGGTAATTGAGTGTGTTAGTTCAATCTAATACCAGTAGGTGGAAATAAATCATGTGTGATTGTCTTAAGGATAATATGCATAATTTTAAAAGTAATTTTTGTAGTATAAATATGTTAAGCTATTTTAGTCATAATTATTAATGTTTTACAAGAACATAAATTTATTTGATTAGTACCTAGATACTACCATATTTAGCCTAACCTAGACATTGTTTGAGAATAATAGAGCCAATAATTAACGATTAATGAGTTAATTGTTTACCTTGACACTAATTTATTATTTACTTATTATTTGGCCATATTAATTTTAAGTCATTTAGGAAAAAAATTATGAAAAGGAGAAAGATATTCAAGAAAGCGTAGTAGATTTAGAAGTTGGATAAAAATAGAAATAAGAAAAGACAAGTTTTAAATAAATCTCATGATTTATGTAAAAGGAGATAAAACAAATAAAGAATTTCAATAATAAAAATTTATTATTTTTAAAATTAGAAAAAAGGTAATGTGTCATATTCTTAAATAAAGATAAAAAAAGATAAAATGAGGGTGTAACAGGAAAATAGAAAAAAAAAAAAAAAAAAAGAGGAAAGGGAGGTACAATGGAGGAGAAGAAGAGAAGAGGAAAAGAAAAGAAGCAGATCAAAGTGAGTTTTTATAGTTATCAAAAGTAAGATCCTCCAAGTAGGTGATCTGTTTATCTTTGATATCTATGTATATCATTTTGTATGTTCTATAAGCTTTCAAAATAGTGAAATCAATCTAAAAATAGATGATTCATATACATGGGTTTTATTAAATATATATAGCAACCTGCATGTTTATATAAAGAATTTTATATATCAAACTATGTGTGTGTGTGTTTTAGAGTGAATTGGGTGGTCTTTTATATTGAGTCAATCTTTAGAGTTATCGAGCTATATAAAATACTTAACTCCCTGCAAATAATAGCAAATAGCTATCAGGTAAAATATTAAATGATATACAACAATTTGTAGGATAGATTTATAGCAATTCTTAACCTATCTAATGGAGCGATCTGCTTACTACATTAATATGTTAAAAAAATAGAGAAAGCAATGATTTATATTAATATGGTGAAATTGGTATGTTTGGCAGCAAACTAGGCAAATTGTGTGTTTACTAGTCAACATAAACTCTATTTATATTCAGATTAAACTATTTTAGAGAGGATTTTCCCATCTATTGGAAAATACTTGCATATAAGGAAGCTCTGTAGAAACTACAAAATCTGCATAGAGTATTTATAGGTGATGTATATCAGTGATATATATGATAAGCGATAATACTATTGATTGTCATCAGCAATGTATAACAAGTGATTGCCATCAGTGATGTGTAATAATGTAGACTATCCAAGAACAAAGTGTAAAAAAAATCAAATACTATCTAGTTATATCAGCTATTATTCTATATAGTGATGCATTAAAATGTATTACTAGTATTTTATTTGGTATTAATGTATAATTGGAATATAAATATCACTAAATAAAACCAATATAATTATGTGGCATCAATGTATAACTAAAATATAATTATCTTCATATATGTATAATTATCACTAAATAATCAGATGCATATATGTATAATTATTTGCATAATATAATTATCAGAATATGTATTACTAGTATTTAGCCAAATCGGAATATAATTATCTATAAAATATTGTATTTTATGTGGTATCTATTATCACTAAATAAATAATGCTTGAATCAATATTATAGCATAAGCACTATGTATTCAATGTGACTACGTTGTATGATTGTTCTGGACGATGTATATTATATGATAGATTAATGGAATATGACTATGTGTATGTAATCAAAGACTAAATCTTCTTTATATTGGATTATGTACTAATAGTTGGTGCTAATATATATTATATAATATATTATGTAACTAGTCATTGGATATAATATTGGATTTAGCTGTCCATATTGAACTTAGTGACTAATACAAGATTTCCATTTAGCCACACACTTGTACATTATGATTTTATTCCTTAATTGGAAGGGTGTTAAATTAGAACCATTACCCATTAAAAACATAATGATTGGTGATATAATATATTTGTTAACTTACAGTTTGTGATATGATATTATCATTTCAAAGGTATCACCATTTTTACACAGCAAAAATATATACGTAGCGGGGAAGTCACTCCCACATTATGTGGCATGACTTTATATACATATATATATATATATATAGGTTGTAAAGTAAGGTATTTACACCATATTACAATAATTTTAATTCTCTCCACTCCTTATTTGGGGATGTCTTTAATTGGTAGATATTGAGTGACACTTACCAATCCTCCTTGCTCTTTATAATTCAAATTTAGGCTTCATTGATTTAATTATAAAGAATCAGAATAATAGATTATTGAAATGTTTAAGGTCTAGCTATATTTATTTAGCAATGTTCCATGACATTATATAGTTAACTAGCACATCAAATATGTTGTGCTATTAAATGCATTACTAATTAACTATATCCAATGTATTGACTATATGTTTAGTCTAAATATGCAAATTATATCTTTTTTATAGATTTCACTATGATACCTAAATCACTATCTTTATTCTATGAGGTATTGAGATTAAAGTATCCTTATATTATTACTTTAGTGTATTAAAATTACCTGAGTGTGATATTGAAGTAAAATATTGATATGGCATTATAACTAATTATAATCTATCCATATTAACATGATTAAGGAATACGAATTTATATACATCTTGAATATATCAAGGTGCAAACCTATTTAGTCAAGGATATAAACTACAATGAAGTATTAAATTGTTGAATCCCTTGTCTTATAAAAAGATTGTCAATATATCTTGTGAACAGAAAAGATTTAAGAATTGTTGAAATCATAGGGAGTCCTTTATTAAGAAATATAAATGTACTTTGAGATAGTATCATTTGAGTACTCCCATATGGTACATATTATAAAGTATAAGTACTCGTATATAATAAATATATCTATAGCTAAATAGATGGTTAGAATGAGTCATAAGGTATCCGAGGCACCGAAAGTATAACCATATGAAAACAACCTCCTAGAAATAGAATTAAGTTTTTTAAATGAAAGATTATGGTATAACTTGTTCATGAATTAACTAACTCTTTGAAAATTATATGACTGACTCTATATATATATATATATATATATATATATATATATATATATATATATATATATATATATATATATATATATATATATATATGAAAACTAGTGAGTGGTACATATTGTGAGTAGATTAACATGTACAAGTGTTTAGACACATATAACATATATTTGTGTCTCATGATATGTGTCTATAAGTTATGTTTATTTTGATTACTATTATGTAGTTTATACATAGGACATATGTGGTTGGTATAAATTGTACTTTCTTGCATTTTATTTAATATTTATGGGCATTTGATTCTTGAATTATAAAATTGGTCATTTATGATTGAGTGGTTATGCTCATGAATAATGAACTATGATATTATAGAATGTCATAGAATATATTTTGATCAAAAACTACAATCTAGATATATATTATACTTAAGTGGTCTAAATTGTAATTAGTATGTCTAGATTCATTCATACATTTGATAGACTAAATGTATGTGTGTTGGATATTTCTAAGAATAACATGTTTTATAATAGTTAGTAGAAAATATTGTATTGTGTCAGCTTATGAAAAATAGTGTGCGGCCTGATATATAAATTATACTCAATTGATATAATCTGAACTTGTTTGATTATTATTTCTATTATGGGATAGATATTTTCATGAGATTTATTCATATATTTGATAAAGTAAATGTATGATTTTTTATATTCCTATGATTAGCATGTTATTTGATTGCTAGTAGGATGTAGACTGTATGAATCTATTGGTTACATTATATTAACTACATCTCATATTGGTGATCTGAGTAAGTAGTGAGATAGATTTTACTAGCTTACTAGCATCACAATGCCAGATGAAGTTAATCCGATCAAGTGGTGTGTAGAAATTTGACTAATTGATAGATCATTTATTATTTAAAAATTTTGGCCAAAGTAATGTTTGGTGATACATTGTCATTTTATGAGTATGATTTACATATTTATGTGATATCTTAAGTAGAATGAGTTTTTATGATACACCACATGTTTAGTTTTAAAAATCATACAACACATGGGTACTAGCTATTCTCTTTGAATTCTTGTGCCATCACTATCTACTCATATTTGAAGAGAGGGCCATTTATTGATGGGATTTGTGTGGGGGATCATTGGTCCATGATTGTTATATAAAAGTGCTTGGATGATACTCTTCCTCGTCATAAAAATACTACTTTTGAGATGACATTTGAGATTGTCATAGATACTAGAGTCTAGGGATATTATATTTCATGGAACCATGTATCTTATATATGTACATTGTATTATATTTATTACTGAAATAGTATCATGATAAGTTGTAATTACTTACTTATTGTACATTCACATCAGTGGTTGTAAGCATGTATTATCCATGACTGGTTAATTATAATTACTTTCTATATATAAGTATTATAATGTATTTTTTATGATGATAGTGATCAATGTTGTATGATGTAGTATGCTTCATTTACATTTATCACACTTAGAGTATTTTATATGATCATTGATTAGATTCTCGTGGTGTAATCTATTTAAAGTATGTGTTTAAATTAGGAAAGAAATTTTATATATTTATAGGTATAACCCCCGTGGGGATGTTATAGTGCCTCCAACATATGGTAATTTATTTTATAAATAAGTATATTCTACTAAATAAATGAAAATAGTTATTAAATACTATTAAAATTTATAAAAAAAAATCATATCATTAGAAATCTCATAAAAATACCTATTTGTATGTAGAGGCACATGTTTTTATTTTATTTTTTCATCCTAATACGTGGCATCTAATGTGGTAAATTTAGGCTAATAGTAGCTTTTGATTTGAATGGGTGGGGATTTGATGCCACATGGGGTTAGAGTGAACCCCCTTTGTTGTAACCCCCTCAAAATAAATCATTATATTGGCCATTTTATTTAAATTAATTAAAAAGATCAAATAAACATTTGAAACCCTTTGTTTGAACCCTCTTCATTCTAACTTCATTTGTTCTAATCCCATTCAAAAAGTACACGTGGGGGTTAGAATGAAGGGAATTAGATTGAAGGGGATTTGTTCAAACCCAATTTTTTTTTGGATTTGGATGGACTTGACGACCAATTGGGACTCATTTATGTGTTTGAACCCTACATGGTCATTTATGTAAGGAGAAGTGATTTGAGGTAAAGCAGACATAACCAAGAGAAGGATTGAAAATCAAATTTAACTTAGAAGGGTCCCCTTGCAAGGAGTTGTGGTGAAGACCCTAATACATTAATTGATTTTTATTTATGTTGAGTGATCATTTACATTTAATTTTAAAGTTATTTGTGTGTATTTTAACATTCATAATTTTAATTTAGTAAAATCAATTGGTTTTTGTGTAAGCACTCTTGATTCTGTATAGGAAGATTACAAAAAACATAAATTAATAAATTAATTCTTTTCTAAAATTCAATTCCCATAAGTGTTATTTAATTTTATGTAATTTACTTTCATGTAAGTGTGTTTCTCTATATGCAACATATAGCTTTGCAACCTCTGAAAGAGCTAGTGTTATATATACGGTGCGAACATCTTGCCAAAATACATGCCCTAGGTTGACACTTAGTAAAAGTAATGGGATTGATAAACTAAGTGGTTGCCTTGTCCCATCGTTGATCGGTAAAGTTGTATGCAAGCATTAATTATGTTATGTCGGGAATAATTGGTAGTTTACAACTGATAGTCACTCAATAGTCACATATTTTTAAAATGTTGTAGAAAAGAAAAAATACGAGATAAGTCATTCATATAGGTATAAATGAAATATAATTGACAATATAAATTATTTATAATATTATTTCTATATTGACATGATGAAAATGAAGATAGGCAAATTATTTTAATTATTTTAAATACTGGGAGTTAAAATAAATATTAGTTGAGCTATGAAATTATACAAATTTTCATTTTAGCAGTATTAATGGTAGGGAAAGATAAAAATAAATTATGTTCATCTTCAATTTCTATAGTATAATATTTTTATAAATGCGCTCGTCTTAAAGTGTTTTCTGGTGTTCAATAAATATGTTGATCGGTTAAACTAGGATTTAAAAACATTGTAATACTAAAAATTCCCCTTATTCATAGTTTCATTGTCATTTATCATTTTTCTTAATTTGAACTTCACATGGATGTAAAATTTGATTTGATTAATATTTTTAATAAAGTATTCATCTTTAATATTATGATATTTGAGCCAAGTATTAGGGTCTCTAAGTCAACATTATTTTGAGTCTATAGTTGTTATAGCTCATATTAGAAATAATAATATGAAGTATATTGTTATTTGCATAGGAAAGATTGTGTTTATATATTTTTTTTGTTACTTAATTATACTTTTAGATTTAATTTTAATATAACTAATTTCAATAAAAATAAGGGTTGTGTAATGATTAATCCCTATCATTTTAGTTGAAAAGCAATTGTATATAATTGTAATATAGTAGAAATGCTAAATTTTAGTTACAATTATCCTAATACAATTTAAGGATGTTATGTTTCTTATGAAATGCTACAATATAATGTTAATCTAATCTAGAAAAACAATAAAAACATTATTAAATGTTTTACTATGAATTTGTACATTGGATAATAATTTTAATGTCCATGCTTACCATTGTTGTATAAATTGTTCTCGAATTTAAGATTAAAAAAATCTAATTTGTCAAATATATAAATATTAAATAATTAAAAAACTAAATGTTAAATATATTCAATCAATTTGACAAAGTTAATAACATAGTAACTACCATCTTGTATTTGAATCATTTTAATATTTATATAAAATTCATAACCTAGTTAATTTTATTGGATGGTTAAATTATAAGAACAATTTTATTGATGTCAAGTTCATAATCTATTTTTTAATTTTTAGTTGAAAATTGTGATCTCATTTTTCATATTTAAATATTTAGATATTAGTTATTGATTTTGATTCTTGAATTTTTGATATATGTATGTAATTATGTTATTGTACACACAAATATATATACATTACATATATTTAAAATTGTTTATGATAAAGCAGGATAAAAACCATAAATACATTAAGCATAAATACTTAAAATATATAATTTAAATTAAAATAAATATTTATATTATAAATAATCGATCTTATATTTTTGTAAAGTTTATAATGAAAATATGAAAAATAAGAAATAATATTCAATAAATCTAAAAATAAATTTTTATTGGAGTTATACTTGATTGACCAAGTTTAGATACAATACATTACTTTAAAAGATTTAAACTAAAAATAAAACATCTAAATTAATATTATTAAAAATGTTTAGGAGGAGGAGGAGGAGGAGGAGGAGGATGATGATGATGATGATGATGATGATGATGATGATGATGATGATGATGATGATGATGATGAATAAAATCAAAAATAGAGTTTAGAAAATTTTAAATAATATTTAAATTAAAATAAAATATTTTTATAATAATACTAAAAATTATTAATATCAAAGATTTAATTTAAAAGAGAACATCATTTACTTATTACTAGTTTAATAAATAAAACTGCTTTTATAAAAGTTCTGCTGAAATTTAATTTATGACATAAAATTAATTTTTTTTAAAAATAAATAATAAATAATAAATTACATAAAAATTCATTATATTAATATAACTTTTTTTAATAAATGATTTTATTGATTTAAATGTACAATTTATACAAATATCTAATTAAATTAATTATTATTTTATATAAGTTATAAATATATTTATTAAGATTTAATTAAAATTAATTTATTCATATTAATTTAATAAGATTTAATTAAAATTTATTTATTCATATTTATATTAATTATTATTTTATATATTTGCGAGAGCTGCAGCGTGCCCTTTCGTAGGTTTTAATATAATGTAAATCTAATATCATATGGGGTTGCAATTTTTTTAGTTACTCAACTTTTTCAAAATAATTTTCTTCCATTTTTTACAACTCCTCAATCTAATATGGACAGTCATAGTTGTATTTCTTTCAATATTTTTTTCTTATTCATATCATATTTGACTGTTGTATTAAAAATTTATTATTTTATCATTCTCAATAAATTATCAAGCTTATTGATATACATGGGTTGAAAAAAAACATTAAAATTAAATAAAATATTACTTTTAATATTTTCAATGGAATTGTTTGAATAACATTTATTTTAATAAATTTTGGGAATTTTTAATTGTTATTTCATAGCTCTAAAAGATAATGCATATGTTTTTACTTTTGATTTAAATATTTATTTGCTATTTTTTTTTATTTAGTATCTTAAATTAAGGATAAATTTCATTTAACATATTTATCTTAATAATATGTTTAATTTAAAAATTAATATGTAATATAAGACTCTTTGTTTTGCTTTAAAATGATATTAGGGCAATGATATAATTAAATATGTAAACTATGGCATAGGTTTAAATCATATATAAATCAATCTAAACAAAAATTAGACTTAGTTTTATATGTTGAGAATAGTAAACTAGCATTAATGAAATAATTGAATAAGTAATAAATTATAAATATAAGTAAAAGTGATGAAATCTGATATATTCAGAATTTAATTTGAAATCTAGAAATGGATTTGGGTTATGCAGGTCTTAGAAATACTTTATGAAGTTTGAGTGTCTCAAAATCAAAGGACATATTTTATTCTTGGCTAATGCTACCGAATGTGCCTTCCTACAAATTCAGTTGTCGAATATGTTTTGTTATGTTGAATCTGTAATGCATAACTTTATGAATCTATATTTTATGTGACGATACATTGTAAGATGTCATACATTTAATTATAATCACTTCCTACATTTTTGGGTAGACTTTTTTATGTTCATCTTATTTACATCATTCATCACAACAACAACAACAACAACAACAACAAAAAAAAAAAAGGAAAAAGGTTAGTTGGGTCAAGTAGCCTTCAAAGATTTGCAACTACAAATCCTTTATGTTAGTTGGGTCAAGTAGCCTTCAAAGATTTGCAACTACAAATCCTTTATATTGGAATTAGATCCAATGTTATTTTTTGTGCAATGTGAATATAATTTGAGTAAGGGATTTAGCTCCTTTTCCCTATACATTCGCCTATCCTTATTTTGGTATACAATGAAACTAAACCTTTGATGAAAAGTTATTAAGCATAAACTTAACAATGTGGAGTATGCTTAGACTTGAATTCCTCTTGATGGTATTCAAGCTTTCTAAAAACTTCTTATTGTATTTTCTCCTCTTCTTTTATTTTTATTAAAATTCATTTAGATTGTTTTGTACATAAAGACTTCTTAAGTTTGAATTAAATACCTATTGGTACATAATTAGACCAAAAGAAAAGTAAATAATTAACATACACATAGTTACACATTACAAGGATGTGAGGAAAGGAAAAATGAAAAACAAAAAGTTAAAATAAAAATTTAGTAGGACACTAAATCCACTAAATCCACTGAAGGTAGATTTATAATGTCACTAAATGCAACACACAGGTAGAAGAGATTAGAGAATGAAAGCAAAGCATAGAAAATAGGCCTACAACCACAAAATGAATAAAATAGAAAGATAAATGAAAGAATGCAAGATCACATGATCATAGAGAGAAAAAAGAGAAGGATCAAAGCACACAAAAAATACTAAAAAGATCTTAATTTGAACCAATAATCCATATGCAAAAAAAAATACTAAAAATATTGAAATAATAATTCTTATACCAAAATTAGGTTTTTGCATAGTACCCCTATTTTGATGTATGTATGTGAGTAAATACATGCATATATAAAAGTAAAATAATACATATTCGAAGCACACATTGAGTTTCATATTGAAGGAAGGATGAAACATTTTTGTGTGTCCATCCACATTTTGAGTATTTTTAAAACTTTGGAATACCTTTAAGCAATGGTAATATATCGACAAGTAATCAATTCTATATCAAATTAGTGTAAATTATAGTAAATTTAAATCATATAAATTGAAAATTAGTATATTAGTGGCTACATTTAGTGGTATTCTAACTATATTGCCACAAATCAAAAAAAAACTATATTCCTATTATTCTGATTAGAAGTTTTTTAACAACCAAATCCACTTCTTGATCAAGGAAGTAGATAGTTGACCATTTATAGGACTCTCATTTAACTCAAAGTCACTTAGTCCTTTTTATCAATTATATTTCATATTGAAAACTATTGAAAATATCTTAATATGTGTCCCATTTTGAGGTGAGGCATTTTAAAACATGATCTTGTGATCACTCATCTCAAAATAAAGAGTTAAAATAATCATGTGTTATAACATTTTATAGATAAATATGTGTTAAATCCTTGAAAATTATGACAAGCACGTGTATTTAAACATCATACAAATATTGTTATGTAAAAACCTTGGAAAAATAACATGTAATTATCACAAAATATCATCGTCTAAAGCTCAATGGTAAGATAAGTAATATTTCTAACTAAAACCACATTTAGTAGATAACATCATGTAAGATTCAATGGTAAGATATAACTCTAGGAATTAAGAGGATCAAAAGTGAGGGATAATTTTATATCCCTTTGTAAGTAGGAGGATAATTAAGTAGTGCATCCATGCGAAATCATATAGAATAGATAATATTGTGAAAAGCTCGATAGGTGTGTTATCCTCTTGTGTGGATGTAATAGTGGAGGGGTGGGGGAACTACATGCCCAATATAGAAAGAGTAGTAAGGATGGACAATTTATATGTCCATATGAAACCATATAGTATAATAATTTATAAATCTCAATGGGTATGATAATAAGGATATAAGGATTATTTAAGAAGGTCGAAATAATATACGTCAATGTCATCTCTATATGATCAAGATATATATATCATATTTAGAATTTATAGGAGATAGATAAGGAAATAATAACCCCAAATGGAATATTGGGATAGAAACAAATGGTACTCCCCTAATGTCAAATAGATACTCTAATATAGCAAGATACATCAAATATATTTAAATCGTGTTTAAAAACCAAACATGTTTCAAAGTGTATGTATATTTATATGTAATTATGTTAGACACAAGAGTGATATAGGCTCTATAAAAGATATATATCAATAAAATCAAGGAGAAACATATGTGGGTACTATGTTCCCGTAGGTAGTGTATCAATGTAAATCATGGAGAGTAATGCAGGTTTTACTACCCCTAATGGTGAGATAAATATTGATGTCATCAATTTATCTCACAAAATAAGTGTGGTTAAAATGCCACCATAGGTAGTAATAAATTACTATAAGTTTAAAAGTGTCAAGATAATAGGGTTTTCTCATTCGCATCAAATATAACTTCTAAACAACTTATGATAAACTTATGAGTATTATACACTCGAATAGAAAAGGAAATATAGATGTCATCAATAAATCTCATGAAGTGGAGACATCAATGTCATGCTCCCAAAGGCTATATGAAGGTTTCATAGTATAGAGAATGTGGCGATGGAAAGGAAATAATTAATGAGGAATCAAAAGGTATAATTCCAATATTAACAGTATTTAAGTTATGGATACCAATGTGTATATGATATAACCATGTATGTATCAAGGAACCAAAATTTGTTTTTTTAATGGATACTTAAACCACTCCAACCTATTCTTGCATTCACTCCTATGTCACTTCTCATTCCTCCCATATCTTATCATGTTTTTATTA
This sequence comes from Torreya grandis, assembly GCA_037957365.1. NCBI lineage: Eukaryota > Viridiplantae > Streptophyta > Pinopsida > Cupressales > Taxaceae > Torreya > Torreya grandis. The sequence continues at coordinate 166,575 of JARHVA010002270.1, read as the reverse complement.
ATAATACCAAATTTCCATCATTTTTTATTGGTGTGATTGTGTCTCCGTCAGTCTCTGTCTCTCTCATTTTGGACCCTCCTTTGCTAAAATTAATATATTTCCTAGATAACCCTAGATTTTGGTATAAATTTGTGTGGAAGGATGTACCTCCAAACACTCTTGGTGCCCACCCAAATTTTGGTAAATAGAATTCAGATGTTGTCTACATGGTAGACAAAGATGTGGATTAATGAAATGTGAACATGAAAACTAAGAAAATCCCTTATCAGTAGAGGGTGTAATTTTTCATAATAATAATATTAGTGGTTCCATTTATCCATCATACCATCCATTTAATGTGGCCCTTCAAAATTCATCTAACTCATGGGCAGCTTATTCGCTTAGGATGGGTGATGGTACTAATAACGTTGGACTAGTCATGGATATGAACTTGAATACTCATCCCACCTTCCAAGTACTTAAATTAGACTCATTTATTGTATTATATATGGTATACAATGTGATGGAAGAGGAAGACTATATTCAAATTTTTAAATGACTTGAAGATTTCATAAGCTATGGCCTTCCCTTTCTGATATGTAGCCTTAGATTTTAAAGAACCATAAATCTATGTTGTCTGAGGATCTTATCATTTACCCTTGTTCCCATGGAATTTTATTGTGGTTTGTGGATTAGAGGAGGATAAATAATTTCTTATAAAATTAGTCCTTGTTCATGGGGATCATTTACCCTTTGCATGAAACCTTGGTTTCTTAAGTTTAAACCTTATACACATATATCTCTATGGCACTAGTTTGGGTCCAAATTCCTAACATTCATTTGGAGTTGTGGTTATAATGTAGTCTCATGGGTATTGGTAATGCCTTAGGTAAGTTTCTTCCTATTTTTCCTAAGATAGATCATTGATATTATCCTAAATTATCATGGCTTTGTGTTGAATAATACCTATGAAGAGGGATACTTTAGGAGTTTTGGTTCAAATTTGGTGATCACATATGGAAGCAAAAATTGGATTATAGATGAGTGGATTTATTGTGAATTTTTTATTTTTTAAAATTTTGCATGGCTACTTCATGCTTAAAAAAAAGGTAGCTTTAGTGAAACTAGGGTTTAAGAAGTTTAGAAATGCCACTTAGTGGAAGGGGGAAGTTATTCCTCTTCATCAAATTATTAAGTTTGTTCCCATTGATCAATATATGAATTCTATTAAGGTAGAATCCAACTTTTTTCTAGTGGATCCCTCTATAGATATTGTAAAAAAGTTTAGTTTTTTTTTGTAGGTTACTACAATGGTCTCTCCGCAAGTAATCCCTATAGCCTTTAGAATTTGCATGGAGTCTAGTATCTTGTCACCACAATAGTCAAGTATCTCTCTTCAATAATTTATTTTTGGTTCTTAGTTCAATACCCCCTCATATATTATTATTTTTGGTAATCTTAAGCACACATGGACCTCAAATTTATTTTCTAATAATGTTGTGTCTCTTTCTTCAGTTTTGTCTCTTAGAGTTATTCCAGTACATAATATATTTTCCCTTATGATGGGCTCTAGTAGGATTTTTTTAGAATATTATAATGGATGGATAATATTATAAAACCACATATTCAAATAGAATAAATACTAACCACATGGTGATTAGATCTCATAAGAATTGAGATATTACATAACATTGCAATGTGAGTTTTTCCTACATGTTACATATGACTTGGTAATTTATTTGGGAATATTTTTTTCTCATGTGTGTGTGTGAGTGTTTTATATATTATTAAATAATATGTTTTTATTGCGTTGTGTTATATTTTAGTGGAAGTTATTATCGATTCAGAAGTGAGTTGTGATTGTTGTGTTGGTTTCAAGTTAGATTGTATTTTGACAAGATTTAAGAAGCTTTTCATTTTTTAAGGTTTATTTAGGTATGTTTCCCACGTCGTAACTAAGATATCATGTACGTTTTATTTTTATATTAATGAAAGGGTGAGGAATCCATTAACCCTCCATTTACTGATGAATACAAAAACATGTATGTATCAAGTCCAATAACCATAATGTGATAACATGTAAGAGTAGCATGAAGGGCATATGGGCCCATAAATTTAATAACATAAGGTACAATGGTAATAAATAGCCATGGGAATAATATAATAATTATAAGTCTTAGGGAGGGTAAATGGGCATGGTTCCCTCAAAGGAAAAGAGAAATGTATATATGTAGTATAGTCATGTAATGTCAAATATCAATAGTATCTATCAATTTGGGAAATATGGTGTATTTGTATAAATGGAAAGATATAATAAATATGATCCAATATGGGAGGGATAAATATAATTCCAAATTATAAGCTTTGTATGTGTAAGATATAACTAGTAATGGGATCAAAATTACATTGAAGGGTTCAATGTCCCTTGATGTAAAATCAAGGTAGGGACATATGAAATGTCCTAATGTACCTAAAGTTCCCCTAAGAGGGATAAATATAATATTGAGTCAAACAAATAGTAGTGGAATAATGAATTAAATGATACCAAATAATATTAAATATGAAAGAATCAATCCAAAGGTAGGTGTAAACACTCATAATTGGTATTATGCACTTGTCAATGTGTAACATTGCCAAACAGTAGCCTACTTGACTTATGCTCAAATCAATGACTCTTATTTAAAATTCTTCTCAACCATTCTCTCATATACTAGTCTAACCCTTCTAAATTGTAATTTTTATTACATAGGATCTCCCTAGTCGTTGCCCAAACAACTTAATATCATTATCAGACTATCTTTTGGGACCAAGTCACTATTCCTATTTTTTGGACAAGTCCATGCCTCTGGGATAGGTCTATTAGTGTGGATTTTTCTACTTAGTATGAAATATTCCTTGCATAATTTGGTGGATAGTTTCCAAAATTCAAATTGCTCATATGAGTTATCTGACACATTTCACATGTTCATTCAAAATAAATCAACCAAAGAGTTAGTTATATAAACATATAAATCCTAATCATATATCTATCTAGTACATATCTAAATATCACTAGAAATCATTTTCACAAATAGAGGAAATATGATAAAGCTTTCAAATACGAAATCCCATAAATAATAAATACCTAAGTTAAGTCTAAATACATTTATAAGTTCAAGTCATAGTTGTCAAGTATTTAAATCTATACACAAGATTTCACTACATAATATCATTAGATAGGATTGTAGAAACTCAGTTAGGTGGGAAAACTACATTCAGTGAGGTGGCTAAGATTATCTCAACACTTCACTTTCACCCTTCATCCTAGCTTTATAATTTTATCATGCACAACTAGCGTTTGAATCAAAGACAAGGAAAATATAGATATTCATATGGATTGCAGACATTAGAATATACAAACATCCTTATCAGACATAAGAATAATAGGTGACATAATCATAGATAGGTAAAAAAATATATGAATAGTTCCATAGGAAATTAGACAAGGTCACACTACAAAGGTTTCCAAGGAGTACAAACTTGTCTAAGTGTGTGTAAACTATTAGTTTCTAAATCCAAGCATTCACAAGGCCATTTTAGATTTATATTGACAATTGTATCCCTCTAAATACATACACTAACCTAAAACAAGCTAATTACATCATTCCTTTAGTGTTTTCATAAATAACAATTTACTATATTTAATTAGTTTCACTCATATTTGTTTAGTAATTATATATCTTAAGCAATCTTATTTGTCCAAAAGTTTTATGCTATGCGGTTAACGTTAATCCTAAAATATATAAAACTCATTTATGAACTCAATTTTGTTTATAACATTTCTAAACCATAAGTTCCCTTAGTGTTTATTATTTTTTATAGGGTTTTTAAATTTATGCCCTAGGGTTTCATTTTGAAACCTAATTTCTAAAACAATTAGTTGTATAGGTTCAAATTTTATGTTTTCCCCTCTAGCCCTAGGGTTTCATGATTATTTTTCTATTATGGTTTCCTATATTATAGGTTTTCCTTGATTGGATAATATTTTGAACAAAATTACTATATTTCTAAAATTCTCAAAGGTTTTTCCCACTCATATTGAGTGGATAAAATACCTTTTTTACTAGAATTTTATATAAATTTTCCATAATTTATAATTTACTATGTTTATTAAATTTCAACTAGAAGGCAAATGGTGTCCCTATTTTCAAAACCCTATTTTTATTTTGAAACATTCCTCGTGGTTTTATTTGAGTGAATGGTTCTTTATTGTGCACATTATATAATGGAAATAATGTATATTCATAGTGAGTACTTTTTAATTCAATAAATATTGTCATAACTACATGTCATGTTATTGCCCTGAATATGAAATATCTTTCATAATCATGTGATGAAATATCAAGGTTACAATTAATGATGATACATGTTCTATAAATGTGAAGTCCCAAGTACTTTCATATGTGCCTTTTTTGGTCCCACCTCAAGGTTGTGATAGCTATCATCCCTCTATTATGAAAGTCCACATTGTCACTATCCGAAGGAGTAAGGTGACCTATCCTATAGATTAAAATTGAGGTCATCATAACTTTCCTCATTATCCCCATCCACCTCCCATGAATCCTCTTGATAAATTTTTTACACATTTTAAATAATAAGGGCCTAAGGTTTATGCTTGTGAAGTAATTCTAGATCAGATAGTTACTATGAGGTTGTCCATAGAGACATTCCAAAATAAAATATTTCTAAATATTATATCATTTTAAGATAATATTACATATAACAAGAATTTTGAGTATGCTAGTGTCAACTCCACTCTTGGATCCCCATTAAAGAGCATTGTGCGTCAAAATATTTTATCTCAATTATTGGTTCAAAAATAGATAATAGCTAAAACTAATGGCTCAAGACATGTTCATAAGGTTAAAAAGAAACACAGTGAAATAAAGGGATATGATTCAAAACAAGTTGATCACAATAACTTATATGCATCCTTTAAATAAATCAAAATACTTTTGTGTATATCATATAATGCATGGAAATCACACTTATAATTGTTGGGTTTTGAACATAAAAATAAAAACTATTATTCATAGTGGGGATCTTACATTCATAAAATTGACACCAGATTCAAGCACACATTTTGCATTTAAAAACCTACTCAAACTATGATTGCATTTAATAAGGAATAATGAAAAAGAACAAAAGTAATAGTTATAAAAAGCATAATTAAAAAAGTAAATGTTACAAAAGGAATTATTACAAAATCAAAGTGTAAAAAAAATGGAAAAGGAAATATTGTAAAAGGAACAATTATTAAAAGAAAAGTTACATTAGGAAAATTTATAACTAGAAAAACTATAAAAAGAAAAATTAAAGACAAGTAAAAAGAAGTGCAAGTGAGCATGAAATTGTAATTACGAAAGAGAACCAATACATCATATGTGATGTTGGAAGGATTATCTATCAGCTAAAGGACCAAACTATAGATACCATAAATTTTATTCCTTTACCATAGTTTCAAGACACTTCTCTAGACCAACAAAGTAAAGGATTCTACTAACTAGATGTTGTAATAAGAAATAATTTCTTGTAGTATTAAAGGATGACTGAATTAGATAATAGGCATGTCTCACATAGATATGACCATTGAGTTTTTTTGTATTGAGTCATTACTTATACTGGATCATTGTAATAGAATAACATAGTGTAGAAGAGATAAGATACATAGAATACTTATAAAAGGTTACAGTGAAGAGTAAACTAAGTAATTACTTAAGGAATTATAGTGTAGATATATATCTAAACATTGTATTTGTCAATTTTTATTTATATAAAGATAATTTAGAGTAGGAATTGCTAAGTACTATGTATTGTGTGATTTACTATGAATATAGGCACTACTTATTTTTCAGTGAATGTTAAGGAATCTAACCAATACTAACCATTGTGTTACATTCCTTTAACTAAAGTTAACCTTTATCAACATAATTTATATGTAGCCAACAACTTCAGATTTTATGTCAGCATTTGGTGGTGCCACATAGACTTTAGTTGACTAACGCCCATGGGTCATATCTTTTGGAGTTTTTAAATCCTGCATTAATATAAAAATAAGAATGGTGAGAAGAAACATTGGAAAAACATTTCACACCAAAATTAAAAGGATAGGTGAAACATTACCATGAATCAGGGCATCATTTTTTAGATTATAGGAAGAATAATTTTGGGTGACCTTTGCACAACTTTTGTAGCCTTAGATATAGTTGTGAGCTAAGCATGTGGAAGGTTTCTACATTCAAATTTAAAAACCTATTTAATGGACTTCATAAAAACTTGAGGCTCTCCAAAAACTAAGTATACCCATAACTCAACCTATTTATTAATGGTTTGAGACTAACCTTGATTAATCCATCATAGTTTGGACCATACAAGGTTAGATGAGCTTTAACACTAAGGAAGCTAAATTTGTTGAAGGGGTAAGACAACATTTATTGAACAAAGTATTTTTCCTCATATACAAGTTGTTTGTGAATCAAGGGATATTAAAATAAGGTAAAAAAGTTCTTTAGGGGGCATTCATCTAAGAGATGGTGTACAAAGAGAAGGGGGATCCTTAAAAGATGTGATTACTTAAAATATTAAGTCTAAATGGTTAAGGATGGTTAAATAAGATGTAGGGGATAGTAAATTGTGTATCAAGAAAAATTAAGTTAATTAAAGAGAAAAATATTTTAGTAAGAGGATAAATTAAAGATAGTTAAGAGAAAATGGTGAATGAAGAGATGAGAAATCAGATGGAGGATGAGAGAATTCAGTTAGAATTTAATAAATAAATATAGAAGAGAAAAAGGGAATAAATAATGTTATGAATAATTAATATGGAAGACAAAATTAATTTGGACTCTACCAACAAAAACCTTAATATTAAAAATATAAATACTATCCCTACACCATAAATGAATGAGTTAGTATTCACACTACGGTAAGGCACAGACATAGATAATTCAAGAAATTAAATAGAATAATTTTTATATACCACACCATAAAAATTCATGAATGCTATGCAACAATGATCAACATTTTTAGTTGCATTATTGGGAACACCCAAACTATTCAAAACCTTGGGTGCAGAAGACCAACTAGTCACAAGTAGTTTGGTCCATAATGGATAGGGATTAAAGAGTAGTGGAAGAAGAATTAAAGAGAATATGGCTAAGATATGATATGTTAATTATATAGTACAACTAAGGGAAGAAATTTTATCAGTAAAATGGAGTATGACAATAATTATTCAGTAGGAAAGTTTTATAGATAATATATAAGAACTAATAAATGTGGAAAGAGATGTGAACCTTTAGGAGAAAGGGGATTCAAATAAAAGTGTTGGTAGTCATACTAAATAAATACAACATATAGATAGAGGATTAGTTAATGAAAACATTGGATAATAAGTTTAATTAGATATAGAATATGTTGAAGAAGATATTTAAAGTGATACAAACCCACCAAACCCCAACCACAAGAGGCCTTGAGAGGAAATGAACCTTTTGGACTAATCACCATCCATGATACTATTTCATAATAGAAAAATGCATCTATCCTTTAGAAAAAGAGACATATTTATTGGAGAATAAGTAACAAATTGATACCAAATTCATAAGGAAGAGATTGAGAAAATAGGTAATTTGTAAGGAATCAAGTGAAAGTATTAGGAAGAAGATACTTCAAATAAAAATTATAAAGAGATAAAGGTTGTAATAGAATTCAGTTAGATAGTGGAAAGAATAATAGTACTATAGGAGTGAGTACATTAGGTAATCAGATGAATAGAAGTATCAATCCTAGCAATGGTATTCCTCAACAACCTAAGAAAACTAAACTGGCACAAAATAAGATGAGTTATCACTATTTGGTAAGGATACAAATGATTCAAAAGAACATTGGTTTGTGTTGGAATCATACTAGAGGATTCACAATATAATTGATGAAAGGATGATGTTATTTTATTTTGTTACAACATTAAGGGATAATGCACTTAAATGATACATGAAGACTTACTCAGAACATGCCACTACATGGGTCGATGTACAAAAAAAATTTAAGGGTGATTTCATTATCTAGACATACCAACAAAAAATGTTATCAACATGAGAGAGCTGATACCAAAGGATAAGGAAAAGTTAAAAGACTATGATCAACAATTTAAATCTATAGTGGATAAATTAGAGTAGCCTATAAATGAGGAACAATGAATAGAATGGTTTATTTTTGCATTAATTCCATGCCTTAGAGCTAATATGGATGGGGAAATTTTCAACACATTTGTAGAAACATTGGAAATGGCATCATTGTTAGAAGTTTAGTATTAGAGATGAGATACATATACCTCATTAAAATATAATGTTGAAATATTAAAATTTTAGTTGGAATAGTTGAGGTTAAAATAGGAGACACAGATGAAGGAGGGTGAATATACAACACAATACAGTAAGTAAATGCCACTGTGGGTAAGAATCTAGTACACAATATTTTATGTGGAATGACATTCTATGACATAATGCATCCACAATGATATGGTGAAGATATCAGTGAAAATAAGATTAGAACAACCACTAATAGGGATGACTCCACCAATTAAATAAGCTATATATGGTGAGTTGATTTATTGCATAATCTATCGAGTATATGATCAACATCCACAACACTTATTCTCCATGTTGGAAGTGGCATCATCTATGAATAAATTAATGTACTGCAGTAGTTTTGGATCATTTAATAACTATAATGAAAAGTGTGCTACTATATATTCACTTGTGAATGTATAGGATACTAATTAGAGAAGAGTGGAAACAATACAACAACTACCACTACTGAAACTACCCTTGAACAATGCTAGTATATTGTATCCTAGTCAACAATATCAAGCACCTCCTATAATTTAAAAAATTTAATCTCAAAATACCCAATTAAAATACTATAATAAAAATCAAGGGGAGTATAGAGGAGGGTACCATGGTAGTTATAGAGGAGGATACCGCAGAAGGGGAAATTATCAAGGGGGAAGATGGTATAATCAGATTTATAACTAAAGTTTTAATCATGAGAAAACTTTACCAATGCTATACAAATATGAATATATTGGGCACACTGATAGAAATTATGATGAAGAACCCCAAATATAGTGTGGATTATGCCATGGAAAAGGAATGCATGACTCATTCCCATGTCCTAAAGTAACAGAATTCTATAAAAATGGTAGAACAAACACTGAATATTTGGCATACTCTCACCTAGGAAAGGAGCTAAATAGTTATCAAAAATGGAAAAAGATCAAGATGTGAAAAGGTGATAAAATAAAATTCACCATAGGAAAGAAGGAAAAAAAATTATAAGAAGAGGGAAGTCCATTCCATAGAATAACAATGTTAGAACAAAGTAGACAGTGTCAAGAAAAAATAAGAGAGTAAAAAGAGAGGCTATGAAATAAGGTTTTCCATATTATGAATAATGATTCGTAATTGAGAATAATGGTAAACACTAAAATTTGGATGAAGATCGATAAAGGTAAAGAAGTGGCCACTGGTTCTAATGCTAAATTGCACATAGATACAAAAGGATAAAAACCTGATATTTATGAACATAACCAAATTATAGATAAAATTTAGAAGGTAATAATAGGAAAATAATATAGGGATCAACTTAAGCTGACCTACTTCAATGAATATGAGGTTGAGGATCTCAAAATAATAATGAATTTGATAAACAAACAAGACCTATTAACTAAACTCACTCAATTATGTAAATATTTGAACAAGTAAGAGAGAGAACATTGAGTACATAGAGTTGGGAAAAAACAAAATATAAATATAAAGAATGTATTTATAACAAACTAAAAATGGAAAAATATTTCCATTCTTCTAAATGTCAAAATAAATGGTTAGGAAATAAATAAAACACTCTTAGACCTTGGTACAAATACAAATGTGTTACCATAGAACACAAAAACCATAGTTACATGTAGCAACATATGACATTAACATTGTTGACAATACTCTAAACTCACCAATTTGGACTTTGAAAAATATTGAAGTTTATTTTATGGGGATAAAGAAGGTATATTTTGAAGTAATTGATATGTATGATATTATATATCTAGCATTATTGAACTTGGATGCTCTTTGAATTATAATGGATCATTCAATTTTTAAGAGGAATAAGTCACATTTTAAAGAAAAGGATTAGTATTCTATTCTCCACTAGAGGTAGGAATGGTAGTGGCATGGTCATAATAATTATGACTACAAGACAGGGATAGTGAATTTGATGACCTTGCTCACTTGTACTCTGAATAAAATTATAAAAATAGAAGATGACCCTAAACCCAATGATGAAAGGGAACTTATAGTAGTAGAAGGAGAGACACCCTCAGGGGATGAAATTGAAGCTTTGATTTACTATGAGCTATAAACCATAGTGTGAAAAGTATTTTGTATAGTAAAAATAATTTACATCTAAAAAATCATAACCACAATAGAAAATACTTCACCATAGAGAAGAAGAACTCACCACATATAACACACTTAACATAATAAATTACCAAAATTTAATCTTATTAGGTTATTTGATGAGTATTTATAGTAAATGATGAGAGTATTTACACAAGAATAAATAGAAATGAAATCCATTGATGATACACTAACTAATACCTACTATGAGATGGTGGCACACCCATAAATCAACCATCAACACCTAGAAATATTTTTAGATACTACTCAAAATAAGGCTTGTAAAACCAAAGAGATACTTTCTAGAGATAATGAGTTATATGCCAAAAACCAACCCAGGACTACACCTTGACACATGTGAAAAGCTACAGATGGTAAGAGGAGAAATTGCTAGATGCTTATGGGCACAATTATTTTATTAGGCATTAGATGTATTTCAAAAAACATGGTACCTACATCAGGAGATGTGGAAATGAACCAATAGATAGGAAGATATAAAAATATGTTTTTGTGTAACTTTCAAATTTTGGGATCCAAATACTAGAGTCTATCAAGCACTATGGAAAATTTAAAAAAAAAACTTATGGAAGACTCTACTGTAAAACAAAGTTTTGTAGATTAAAAATAGAATAAACAAGGTTAGGACATATATATTATTGAGATCAAATTGGTACAATTTTAAGATAATTAATGAAAAATGTGGAAAATAATATAAACATAAAAGAGCTTGAGTATCTGACATATTTCCCAAAAACTACAAAACAAGAAGAGGACGAGGAATAAAAACTAGAAAACATAAAAAATTTCATTGAGGAAGGAGAGATACAACTCCTTGATACCTTGGAAGACAAAACACAATACTTCTACCAACCTCTTAAAATTAGACAAGAGAATATAGCCATAAAAGGAAATCCAAAGATGGCAAAAGTAAACAACTACTAGGCAAAATAAGAGGTGGAGAAGGTACTAGAGGTAATAAGGGAATTTGATGATTTATTCCCAATAATATTTACTGAGCTCAAAGGAATTAAAAAATATGTGGGTACTATAAAAATTAAATTAAAAGAGGATATCAAATCATTACATAAATCATTGTATAGACTAAATCTTAATGTTAAATAAAAATTCAAGATTTAACTAGATAAAATGCTTGTTGGAGAAATCATAACACCTATGGAAGATTCTAAATAGATAAGTCTCATGGTGATTCATAATAATAAAAATGAAGAGATACACATATATGTTGATTATAGATAATTGAATAAGTCCCCTTCGTATGATCCCTTCCCAACACCATTCACTGAAGAAATATTGAAAAGTATTGCAAGAAGAAAAATATACTTTTTCACTGATGGATATTCAAAATACCACCATGTTAGAATAAGACCAAAGGATAGACCAAAAACTATATTTGATATAGAATGGTTATCATTTTTATATATAGTAATTCCCTTTGGATTAAAGAATACACCAACTATGTTTAGCCACATAGTGGTAAATGTGTTTAGGTATTATAGATGTTGTTCCAAAGATGTATATAACTGAACATTTCTATAAATCTCAAGAAATGCATCTTTGATACACCTTTTGGTACTTTACTAGGACACATAATATGCAAATAAGGGTTGATTTTATATCCACATAAAAATTACATAATCATAAACCTAACACCACCCATAACATATAAGGAGGTTATAACTATAGTGGGGTATACTAGATACCACCACAAGTTCACAAGAAATTATGTCGTTGTAAGTGCACCTATAGAAGAATTTTTAAAGAAATAACATAACCAATCGCTAGATTGGTCAAGACAATGTTAGGAGTTAGTTGATATATTTAAGAATAAGATTATGTAATTGCAATAGGATCAATTTTAGCATATCTCCAAAGAAATACAGATCATCCAATTTTATTTTCTAGCAAAAAAATAACAAGAGTAGAAAGGAATTATTACACTATAGAAAAGGAGGCACTCACTATGGTTTAAACAGTGCATAAAATTAGGCATTACTAATTGGAAACTCTATTCATATTCATTATAGATCATGAGCCACTTAATTAATTGAAAAATAGACCAATAATATAAGGAATAATTTTCCATTGGTTTATGTTATTTCAAATATTCAATTTCAAAATTATGTCAAAATATAGGAAAGAAAAGAATAGACCTCACTACCTATTAGTAATAACTACATGTAAAGACTAATGAGATATGGATGAGATGGTTAAGTGACTTGGTTGTTTCAAGCACTACCCACATTCAAATCTCAGTATGGTATATGAGGTCATATGTGGTCAATCATTGGTATTCTTGGGCTGGTTGTAGCTGATCATTGGTATTCTTAGGTTGGTTGTGGCTATTGATGGTATTTTCAAGTTAGTTATGGCCATTCATTGGTATTTTTGGGTTAGTTATGGCTATTATTGGTATTTTTGGGCCATTTGTGGCCATTGATGGTATTTTTAAGCTGGTTGTCGTTGTTTATTGGTATTTTTGGGCTAATTTGGCAATTATTGGTATTCTCAAGTTGGTTGTGGATATAATTAGTAAATATGGTACTTGTTATAAATGATAACTAAGGGAGCTGGGGCCCCAATTATGTCCCAAATTAGTTGGATCTCTAGTAAAAATTGAATACCTATATAAAAAAATAACATGTGAAGATATAGGACCAATTGAGGATGATTTTCTTGGAGCTCACCTCTTCCATGTGGAAGTAGTCCATAAAGACATGGAGTGTATTGCATAATTTTTGTCCAGTGGAGAGTTTTCAATAGAGTATAGTACATTTTAGAATAAGAGATTTATGATTCAAGCATTTCCTTTTATGTTGTCTGAAGAAACACTATATAATAAATAAAGAGATGAGGTGTTGTAAAGAGTAGTATTATAGAATGAGTGGCATACAATCTTAATAGAATCCCAAAATGAATTTTCAAGAGGGCACAACTTTGGAGAAGCTATAGATATGAAAATATTAATAGCAGACTTATGGCGGCCATATTTTTTTAAGGATGTACATCGATACACCTGAAATTATGACATATGCCAGAGAGTGTGTAAACCAAATGCTAGAGATGAGATTCCTATTTATGTTGTTGGATCCATTTGATAAATGGGAAATTTATTTTATAGGATCCATCAAATATGTGTCAATAAATAACAATTCCATGTTCATTATTATTGGAACTAAATACCTAATAATATGGGCAAAAGATAAGATAACAAAATATTGTATTGCCAATACTTACATGAAATTCCAATGTGAAAACATAATTACAAGGTTTATATTCCCCTTGAGCATAATGAGTGATTAGGGTGAGGACAATGAGTGATTAGGGTAATCATTTTGTTAATCACATAATTAAATGATATAATAAACACTTCATAATCCAACATCACAGAAGCAATCCTTACCATCCTCAAGTAATTAGAACTATTTAAGTGTTCAATAAAATGTTAAAAAAGTATGCAATAAAAATATCAAAGACTAGGATACCAAGATATCAACAATATTATGGGTATTCCACACTACTTACAAGTGATTAACTAAGTGTTGCCCCTTTCAACTATTCTATAGACTAGAAATGGTAATGTCAATGGAGTACATATTTCCAAGTTTGAGACTTATGGTAAAATTTAGAATGAATGAGAAATATTCCACTCATGAGAGGTTAATATAACTAGAGAAATTGGATGAAAAGAGATTCTTAGCAGCATATAACCAAACACAAGATAAAGATGCAAAAAATATTGGCATGGTAGACATATAAAAGTGAAATAATTTTAGGTTAGGGATAAGGTCTTAATATATTATAGAAAATATAAAAATTTAAGAAAACTACAAATAATATGGCTTGGACCCTATAGAGTGGATAATATTTTAGACTTAGGACTAATAAAATTAAGAACATTGGTAGGCACATTGATACAAGGGTTTGTAAATGAAGTCTAACTAAAACCCTACACCATGCGCAATTATGATGAAGGGTGGTAAAAATAATGATGAAAGAAGTAATGAGATGACATTTTAACTCTAGTTGGGTGAATTTTGGTAGAAGGTATTATGACTACCTATATCTGGTTCACTTCATTTAGTACTAACTATGTAATTTACACACACTATTATGGGACACAAGGGTTTGGTAGAATGTATTTCTAATTCCCCCATAGGAGCCCAAATAACAGTTGTAATGAAATGTATCCCTACATTACAAGGGGTAGAATTCAATGGGAGAAAATAATTAGGAATATGGTAAAGGGGAGATTCTAGATTTCTAAATAAATTATCCAAAATATTATACAAAATTTTAATTCATAATAAATTAAAACAACATTTACATTTAGCCTTATGCTATAAAATTTGTACCCCTTCCACCTTTGCTAGATGAAGTCAGTGATGAAAAAGTTAAGATGATAATTATTCAATATAGGAATCTACCACCGGACCTTAGGGAAAAAGAATTTAGTGAACTAGGGGTGGTTTCTTAGCAGAAGGAGGAAGAAGATGAGATCTATTAAGATGAAACACCATTACCATAAGAATAAATAGATTCATCTCAAATTTAACCTAGTACCCAAAGATACTCAAGGCTAAGGAGATAATTCATAAATTTGGAAACACTAAATGAAGAGGAGGAGGAGGAGGAGGAGGAGGAGGACATGATTACATTTTTATTCAAGGATTCTAACACTAGGGAGAAGTTAGGAGAAGAACAGATGGTAGTAAAATGTACTCCACTTACTCCCTAAGGAAGAGGAAAGTATCACCTGGAGAAGGGTTATCCCAAAAAAAATCATACAAAATAGAGGAACAAGAGAGGCCACCTACAAAATATTTAGCAGCTAGCCAAACTTTATGGTAGATGAGTGGAGGGAAATGAGGGATATGTTATTCACTACATCCATAACATAAAGGTGAAAGAATAATAAAAACTAAAGGGTTGAGTTAAAACATTGGTGACATATTCTGAAACAACGTCCTCTTAATAACTTGAGGAAGAAAAAATGGATATAAAATAAGAGAGGGAGGTTATTACAAATGTATTAGACATGAACAGTCTCCTATGTATGTGCCATAGCACAGGTATAATATATAAAGTAGGTATCTTACAAAAGGATATGGATATGGTAGAGAAGAATTGGGTGGTAAGAGTAATTATGGACTATGTTGAACTTAGTCCATATGATTTTAATGATGTAATAGGTGGCCTTTCAAAGTATCTATAGGACATACTCATACATACAAAGGAAATGAGTAAAGAGCCTAAGATGACAATTATGAAATATTGAGAGGAAACCTTAAGAAAATTGTTGCATAATCACAAATGTCTCTTATAGATTAGGAAAGACTGTGGAAACTCCAAAAAATGGAGTTAAGAACCAAGTAAAAGATATATCTCATATATAAGGCCCTAGAAAAGTAAATACAGTTGGAAAAGACCAAAGAAATAGAAGAATAAATCATCCAATATCACAAATAATTAGAACAATAACTTGAAGAAGAAACTAAAAAGATCCAAGAGATTGTTGAGTCAACCATTCAACATGCTAGACAACTACTAGAAAAGGAGAAAATAGAAAGGGAAGAGTTAGAGAAAATAAGAATAGAGAAAGAAACATAAGAGAAATGCAGAATGAGGAAGAAGCTAACATATAAATAGACAAGAATAAGAAGATGGAATATGAGTAAAAAAGGATAGAAGAGGAGCAGAAAAATAAGATAGTAGAAAAGGATAGAAAAATACAATAAAAATAAAGTAAATTAGAAGAGGAAAAAAAGAAAGATATAAATGTGAGGAGGAACAAAAAAGGAATCTTAGGAGGAGAGGAAAGAAGAGGAGGATAATGGAAAGAAAAATGAAAAATTATAGGAAAGTGAAAGGAAAAGGAGGCCAAAAATAAAAAGTAGTAGGAACAAGAAGAGATAGAAAAAGATGCAAAAGAGAAGGGGAAATAGGTAAACAACCCATCTACAAGTTCTAAATCAGAAAAGGATACAACTTAGACTTTAATATAAAATACCTTGGGAAAATTTGGAACTGAATAAAGTATCACAATTACTCCTATGGACCCCTTGAAGAGAATAAAAATAAAATTGGTAAA